>CM024575.1:46030014-46620250 GCA_014182395.1 Eucalyptus sp. ANBG9806169 | reverse complement strand
CAAATCTCCCACGTGGCCGTTGAAGGTGTTTGCTTCAATGGACAGCAACTTGGAAAATGAAGAGCTGAGTGGGAATTCAAGAGAGGAGCACCACAAAATTTCCAAACAAACAACCAATAAAAAAAAAGTCATCGATAGTATCTAGCGATTAATAAATAATTACATAAGATCAACATCATAAAAAATCTCAAATTCATGCATTCTCATAGCCTTTCACCCTAAATAAAATTCCGTGTCGTAAAAAAATATTAAGATACAACTTACATGTCATATTTATCTAATTTTATCTTAAGATTTTAATAGGTTTATCGCAAGTGTCATGGAAAGGAGAGACAATGCGGTCGAAAAACGACAAAGGCGTTTGTAGTCCCATGAAAGGGACGGGAGAGAGGTGGTCGCGACTCCCTTATCCATAATATTGGTACCCGCTGAGTTGACAGCAGCTTTGGATATTGTCGCCTAACCACCGCCCGCGGACGTGCGATGCCCTCCCACGATTTGGACTCGTCGCTGCTCTTGGTGGCATTTGAATTCGATTCTTCTTCGTCTTCTTCGTGTTTTTGCTTTCTCGAGAAGGAAGGCGACTGGGGCCATCACACGTTTCGGACGCTGCCATTCAGCTGCTCTTGATGAAGGAAATAATGCGATTACGGATTGGATATCGTCCTCTAGCTTTACGCCACTCGTAGCATCGATTCGAGCCGTGAAATCGTGACTATATTTGGTTAGACACGGCATCCTGTTCTTTTGCTTTGATAATGTTTCTTCCCTCTGTTTCCTCCGGCTGATAATGATTCGTCGCCACTATGAAAAAGAAACTCCAATCGACTGTACCTCGGAATTCAAGCCTGCGCCCTCGATCACTCTGGCTCCACGGGAATTATTTTCTTCAAAAGATCACTCAAGTAACGAGTGATTAAAAAAAAAAAAATAGGTAGAAGCGCATAATTATGTACGTCGAGCAAGTAAAGGTGTTGGCACTTTCATATTTTCCGGGAATCAAATTCTCAGATACCGATAACCGAGGAGAGTTTGCGAGAGAACAAATCTCAATTAATCGTACGACACAAAAGACATACAAAAGTTTTTGTGCAGCACGACATTTACGAGAGAAGTGCGAGAAATTAAGCTGTATCGGGACATCTTTAGGAGGGTACGGGTGCATGTATATATTGCTTTTTAGGGCCTTTGGTTTGGTGAGTTTGATGGGAGAAGGATTAAAGATTAACCCAAGATCTTGGAACTGCCATCCTACTTTGTCGGCCTTTTCCTTGCTTCTTTATTGAATCTTGAAATTGAAGTCTTGTCCCCACATGGCATGTCTCTCTCTACTACCCCCTTTGAATGTCGTTTAAAGAGAAAGGTGAGAACAAGGAAGTCATCCTTTCATCATTTACAAGTTTAGAATACTAAGCGCATAAATCACTTTATAGATACAACTATGTGTTTACACTAAGAAATGATAAGACTTAGTTGATAAGAATAGAGATTGGTAAAGAGCAAAAGTCATTGATGAAAAGAACAGTCGACAACTTGATGAGTAGAAATATTTTCATATATTTAAGCCCCTTTAGATAAATGTGGATAGCTTGAAGAGCATGGATAACCAAGGAAGTTATCAACAAGAAAATTTAGTGTCTTGAGATGAAATCATGGACATGTAACTAGGGGTGAATGATTTTAAAATTGCTCCAGGTCAATTGGAACCGGTTTCTCAATTTTTTTAATCCGGAACCTACATACCCTAGAACCTATCTTGTTAGTCAATTCTCATGTTGTATCTAGAGTTTACGCGGGAATCGGTAAGTTTTTGTTTCATTTCTTTCTTCTTCTTTTTTATTTTATTTTTAATCAAGCAAAATTTCCATTTGTCAATAATGACAATCCATAAAAAGATGAACACACAAAATAAAATAAGTAATCAAAAGTTCAAAACACATAACATAAAACTTAAATTATAGAACTTTAGCCTTCTATTGTCCATAAAAAATGTCTCCAAATTTTAATCACCCGAGATCAAAAGAAACAACAACATAGTTAATCACTTAATAATAATTTTAAATTAAGTTAAACCACATTTACTCATTTCACTTCATCAATTCTTGGTTCTCAATTCTTGGTTCTCAGTTAGCTCTTCGATTCACAATTTTGTTCTTACCCAAGAATCGAGAACCAAACCACACAGTAACGTTTCTTTCTTTTTTTGGAATTAGGAATCACATTGATAATGGTGGGAACCTAGAACAGGTAGGTTTTTAATAGAAATTCCTGATTCGACCCTGGACCCATGCTTATTCCTATGTATAACTATTGAGCAATAATATTTTTTACATTTAAGGGTGCAAATGATAACATTTCTGTTCAAGAGAACAATTTCTTTTTGGAAATAATCCTTTCCTATTTCCATTCCTCGGAATAATTTCTAAGTAAAACAACGAGTTTAGTAACTATATAAAAATTTTATTATCAAAATAGAAAAAGAATAAAAATGTGTTTGGTATAATTCACAAAAAAAAAAAAAAAAAATAGGAACGTGTTTGATCTCTAGTGCTGCCGTCCACCGCCACCCACAGCCCACTGTCACCGTTGACAACCGCCGCCAGTCGGAGGTCAATAGCAAGTTGGCTACAGTGGGTGTCAACAGTCGGTAGCGGCAGCGGTAGTCAACGGTGGTGAGAGGCTACTAGCCGACGAATGGCAACCTACAAGGAGCGGCAAGGAAGAAAAAGAAAAGAAAACAAGAAAATAATTATAAAAAAAAATGCTTATTTTTAGAAATTGTTCTCAAGAATAAGAAGTTACTTTTTTTTTAACTTCTTATTTTTTTTTCCAAATCTATTCCCCGGTTATTTTTCTATCATAGGGAATAGAAAAATTAGTTGATATTACCAAATGGATTTATATTTTTTCTTGGTTCCGGGAAGCAAAGGAACAAAAGAATAGAGGAACAAAAATGTTCCCATGCACTACCTAAGCTTCTTGTAGGTAAGTGTTGTTGTAACTTCTTGTGATTTCAGATAGAGTTAGGAAGCTAATCATTTATCTAAATTTAGCAACCACTTGGAGATGAGAGTTATGGTGACACGAAGATACGAAGATGTGAAGGCATGATTAAAATTGTTTAAGAACTATTCATAGGCAATTATGCTATGAAAACTATGTTAGGGTTATGCATTCAAACACAATGAAATAGAGAATAAATGTAAGAAAGAGAATCAAAATATAAGGTTTATTCCAATTCATAATAAATTAAGGCCACATCTAGTAGAATACAATAGAGAATTCCACTATAATTAGCACATCCGACCTCTCTGTTTCAACCCTCAATTGCAAGAGAAAAATTATATATCACAAGTAAACTATTCATGGGCTCAAACCAAAATTATCAATATAGTATAAATTAAAGTTATAAGAACCCTTTGGCGGCTCATTGGGGAGCGGGAACCCCATGCCTTCTTATCAATAGGGAGTGTGACCCCACCCCCAACACTCTATAAATACAAGTGTTTGCGTGAGTTCCAACATTGTATTTCCATTTTAAAGTATATCAATTGATTTCCTAGTATATTTGCAATACTTCCTATCATGAATCACTACAAAACTTATCCTTCTTAATAAAATCGAAGAACCACTTCATGAGGGATTTCATCATTGAGGTAAATTCTAGTGAAATACTATGAAAAAAACATGGCTCTTATTTTCTTGGAAAATGGGGAAAAAATTTCCTGTTCAAGTTTTGTCACGTTGAACCAAAATTTGGGAAAGTTTAAAATTTCAATCAAATTAGAGTCAGGCAATCAAAACTCAGTCAAGCCAACTCGTTCAACACGCCAGCTTGACTCAAATCCGTAGATTCAACTTAATCCAAGTATTGAGTTTTGAATCGAACTTTTACTTTTTATGGATATGTATCCATTCATATTCATAAGATTACTTTTTCCGACTTGAATATGAGATTAACAATCACTCGAGTCACTCGGATTTTAAAACACAATCCAATCGAATTCAAATTACAAACCCATTTCAAACGACGAGATAAACCAATGTACAAAAGATAATGCAGAGCAGACCGTTTCGCGAGGTGGGGGAGCCAATGCTACACGGTCGCTGCTTGACCATGTCCTGTCCCATTCCCCCACCTAATTCATCATCATCATCATCAACACACTCCAGTCAAAGCGCAAGTGGCACGACAAAAGAAGATCTCCTGCTTACTGTGATCAAATCCCCCATTTTTCAAAACCGGGAAAAGGCGAGTAAAAGCTTTAGCAGATAAGGACGGGGATCATCCGCTCTTATCAACTCAACTCAAACACGTCCACATCAAGAACCTCATCTGGTTTTTCTTTATCTATTATAATACCGAGTTGGAAGATAAACCCAGGTGCTGAACCGGTCTTTCCGCATGCTGGGGACAGAGTCGGATGGAGAGATATGTTTCTTTAATCCCCACTCTTGATCTCGTAATCACTATGCTAATGATGTGACTAATTCCTCTCACTGTAGTCGGAACAAGGAAGAAAGCATAAACAGAGCAAAGAACAGGGCAAAGAACAGAGTCAGGAACAGAGCACTCATGAAAGGGAAATTAGCATTTATAATCCGAGAAAATGAGACGATACAGAGATTTCAAGGACTTGACCAAAAAAAGATAATCAACAATACAAGCCCCAAAAAGCCAACCCCAGATCGAACTTCCACGTTCTAGTTTCTTCCTATACAGAAATCTGCAATTGCATTGCGAATATTTTAAGAATGCTTACTGAAACTTCATTTACAAAGAGAGGGAACCGGAAAGTCATCGGACCACAAAACAGAGACTTGAAATCTCTCTCCCGCCAGCCAAATATTTACACCTTGAGAAGAAGAAGAAGGTAATCATCATCAACAATGGAAATGAACACGAGATATATTCACACATCCGAGTCAGAGATGAATCAACAGGCCACCCGATTGCTGAACACCGCCCACCAGCCCCAAAAAAATCACTTCTTTCGACCCAAACAAAATTCGAGCTCCGAGTCGACTCGGGGAGGACTCGAAGCTGCTTCTTCGGCCTTCACATGACCAGCTCAGAGACCCAACCCACGTCGGGACCGGAACCGGACCCGACAAGGTCGGCGCCATCGAGGGAATTCTCCTTGCTGAGCTTGGCGTACATCTTAGCCCTCAAACCTCTCCCGGACTCGACCCTTTCCATCGAAGGCTCCTCCTCGCAGCGACTGTGAGACTCCCACAGCCCGCCTCCGCCGCCGAGTTGCCCGTACCGCGGTGAAGACTCGGCCCTCGGAGTCACCGGCGCCGCAAGGTGGCACCCGGGTCCGAGCGGGGACCCGAAGAGAGAACACCCCATCTGCCCGCGCGGGCTCATCTTCATCTTGGCGATCTGCATGTTCCTCATGCAGGCCACCAGCTCGCTCATCGATCCGGGGGACCCGCAGCAGCCGCCGCGTTGGTTCGGGGACATCGGGGGCGAGTTGGTCGGGGGCGAGATCGGGGGCGACGAGGTGGTCAGGATCGAGGTGGGCGAGGCTATGAAGGAGGCGGACCACGGCTTGGTGAAGTAGGAGTCGAAGGCCGCCGCCGCGGCGGCGCAGGGGCGGACCGGGGAACCGAACTCTGAGTCGGTGGCGCTCTTTGGGCTGTGCTGCTGCTGCTGCTGCTGGTGGCCGGGGAGGACACGGAGCTGGTCGGGGGAGTGGGCGAAGAAGCAGACGCGGCGGCGGCAGCTCTGCCCGTCCTTGCACGCCTGCGTCCGGTATCGCTCCGGGTGGAGCCAGCACTCGAACACGCCGTGAGCGAACTCGCACGAGTCGCCCTTCTTGCACGCGCCTGCGCAAAATCGAGAAAATCTCGCTCGAATCAAGAGGAACTCAAATCAAATTTCGTCGCACAGAAAACCCAAAAATCCTGTTCACAGCGAAAGTTTTCTCAAATGACGTAAACAATCAGAATCGACATTTTGGCCGAAAATGTCTCATTTCACCCGGATCAAAACCCATTAGAAATTAACCAAAAGATAAAAATTTCCTTCGTTTGGTAAATCTCAGAATGGTGCAAATATTCACTAAATATCCGCATCGATAAAATAAAAATGAAATAAAATAAAAAGGCGAAACAGCCCATCTTCCTTAATCCAACCGAGAATCCTTAAAATAATCCAAAATGGGTAAAAAACTTAATCTTCTTTTAAACAAATCGCGGAATACCAAAAATGGAGAACCTGGACACCCCCTAAATCCAGATAAATTTACAGATCCGAACAAAACCGCGCGAGAAAATGCAGTTTTTTTTTTTTGCCCCATTTTTCTCATCTGCATCGCATGTTACTGTTTCCCTTACCTTTGCGGAAATCGGGGCATGCAGTGCCGGAGTAGATGAACCGGCGCGGGTCCCTGCGTCGCGCCTTCTCGCCGGGGTGCGCGTACGGGCACTCCGTCCAGTCGTGCGACCTCCCGCGCGCGCACTTCCGCACCTTGAACTCGTACATCCGGAACTCGTCGCAGCCCAGCACCCCGTCCTCCCCGGGCGCCCGCGCGTCCTCCTCGTCCTCCTCGTCCTGGTGGTGGTTCGACGGCAGGAACCGCCGCAGCGCCGTCAGGTCGTAGCGGCACTCCCCTCCTCCCGCCGCCCCGCCGGCATTGCCGCCGCCGCCGGAGTAGGGGGAGTACGGGGAGTACGGCCCGCCGCCGGAGGCCGGGTCGTCGAGCGGGTCCCACGTGGGGGGGATCTGGACGGTCGGGGTGGAGCGGGCGTGGTGGCCGCCGCCGGCGGCCATCGTCATCATCATCATCGTCGCTTCTTCCTCCTCGATCGTTTCACTCGCCGGAGATGGGACTCCAGTTCGGAGTTTTCGCAGGTGATGCGATGGTCTGAGAGTTAGTGGGGGCTTCTTTTTATGAGAGAGGAAGTAACCGTAGTTGGGCTAATTGTTAACCCTGGTTGGGTTTACGAAATCTACCGCCTCCACTTCCTACTGCGGTTAAGATATTGCGGGGGCGGACGATCGGGTCACCGGGGCGAGCACGGGGGCCGGGCCCCGGGGGGGACACGTGGAGGGGGAATGGGCGGGCGGGTGAGGGAGGCGGGGGTGACGGGCGGGTGAGATGGAGGGAGTCTGTGGATAAGACAGAGAGGGACTGCTGTCGTGGCACTTGGATTTTATAGGTGGAGGGGTGATGGTTGTCGAAATCACGGGATAAACGGTGGGAGGGGGTGAGGGCGAGATGTGACGTGGATTCTGGGATGATAAATATTGTTTTAAGAGGAAAAAGTGGAAGAAAGCATTTTTGGGAAGTTAATTTGTAAATAAATGCATTGCAACGGTTGTTAGGTTAATTGTTAGGAGTAATGATACAAATGGTTCTGAAATTAAACCAATATATAACGTGATCTCTAAACTTCAATTTGTTCGATGTGATCCTTAAACTTAACTTAATGCTCAATATAATTCCTGAGCTTTAAATTTCTTTAACATAATCCCTGAATTTTTTGTATATGTTCAAACTAGTTTCTAAACTATATGAAAATTGGACAATATTAAATATGTTTATATAGTCCAAGGGCAATTTTGAACATGAAATGACGATATTGAACATTTTTATATAGTCTAAGAACTAGTTTAAACATGTAACAAAAGGTTGAAGATCACATTAAACAAACTAAAAGTCCATGAACTACATTGAGAATTAGGTTAAAGTTTAGGGATCACATTAAACAAATTGAAAGTTCAAGAATTACATTATTTGTGTCATTTTTCTTAATTATTGCAGCCTTTATATATGTGTGTGTGTGTGTTTATTTTTAATGTGGTTCGATCCATTTCGAGTGTAGACTAATTCTCATACAGTATAGACCCTTATTATGTTTGTGTTGTCAAAACAAAAATGTTTATCATTCGAATGATTACTTATTTTGTTCACGAACACCTTAATTTTTTTATATGAATCACAAATTTAGAGTGTGTTTGTTTTATGGAAAACCTATGATATAGACAACATTTAAAAAAAAAATTATAGCTTGAATCTCTTAAAAAAATTATCGCTTGCATTGCTTAAAAAAAAAATTTTTATCATGCATGAAGCTATTTAATCATAAATCGTTTTCAATGGTAAAAAAAAATTTTCAATTACTATTTTTTAAAAGATATAACCAATCATTTTACAAGAAAATGTTTTTCAAATCTTAAATATTTCTTAAATGCATTTGTTTCATGGAGAAAAAAGAAAGAAATGAAAATTCTTTTTAATTAAATGATTGGTTATATTGTTTGGAAAAATTAGTCAAATAAAAATATTTTCATTATCGACGATAATTTATGACAAACTATTTTAGTAAGTAATGAAAATATTTTTCATTTATCCAATTTTGTAAACAATACAAGCTATCATTTTTAATATTTTCTAAATCTTGAATTTTGTGTGAAACAAGGCACCATTAGTATTTTCATCTTTATCAGAACAAACTTTACATTACACTGAGGGATCCGTACCTATATTATAACGATAAAAGCAAAAAGAACTTTGTTGCTGCTATTTTTATTTTTATTTTTAAACTCTGGATGTAAGATTATTAAAGAGAAAAGAAGATGCAATTCTTATCCGATAAAAGGCTCAGCCTGCAAGCTCGTGGGTGCAGTCGTTGTCGGGTCTACAAATCCACATCAAAAAGGTCGAATATTTAGAGAATAAATTGCATAGTCGCAAACTTTAACATTTTTACAAAAGCCTATCGACGGTACTCAATTATCCGTATCTGGAGGGTTGAAAAGGATAAATTTGCATGATGACAATAAATTGTTTGGATGTTTTGATGAGACAATTCTGTCCTTATATGGAGTCCTTTTCAGCCGATTGGTGAACATATAACATCTTAGCTCAAATATATATGATTTTGACATGTGAAATTATTGAAGACATTAATGAGAATCTAATTTCAGATGAAATATCTCCATCTTGAATGTGACCCATTGTAAATACAGAGGGAAATAGTTGTAAAAAGAAAGGAGAAAGAAAAAGTGTATTGACAGTCATGAATTTCGTAATTAAAAGACATTCAAATGAAAGGTACGTAATATGGAAGGAATCGACTAAGGAAGTGACTATGAAGTTCGAATGGTTGATTTCCAACATTTAATCATATCATGTTAGACTTAATTGAAGCAATTAGTCTTGATACACACGCTACAATTTACCCTTACATGTGATTTGTTCTTTTCATTGTGCAACATTATGAGCAAAAAATAAAATTCATGACTCCTAATTGCACTAGGAAATTGAAAACATTTGACATTGCTTTCTTTTTCTTCAGCAGCACAAATTCTTTCCTAAAGGAAAACATTGGATTAAACCATGCAATATTTTAATAACAAAAAAAATTATTTAAAACATCAAAAGTAAAATTAAATGGGAGAAGCATTTCAAATTTGTCACATAGAATGTTGGAATGAGGTTAAATCCACTATAAAAACAATTAACTGATCTTATGGAGTGCACTTTCTTAATAGAAAAGTAGTAAGAAGGTGGAATGGTTCAACTTTTTTGTTTTACCTCCTGGTTTTACCCCCTTTCCTTTGATCAATTTAACCTTTATAAAAAAACAAATTTCGAAGGGTTTTTAATGGGAAAACACAAAAGGGACACAATTTGATTTACTAGATCATGTGTCCGTTAAATGTTAATAACAAAGTTTTGTAGCAAACCCTCACATTCCCGCGATACCTTCCATTTTATCTTCGCATGTTTGTGAATCAAATATCCTTCCTCTCTTTATTCTCAACATTCTTCGGTGAAATTTATCATATGAATTTTATGCGAAAATCTCTTCATATCTTAAACCATATCATATATATACATGAAAATATTTTAAAGAAATCAAGGAACAATCGAGAGAGAGAGAGAGAGAGGGCTATTAAGAAGGTAGAACTACCCTCCACTTGATGAAGATATTCCATCATAACTCGAATTTCCAAAAGCGTGGAGCTCGAACGGTGGTGGACTCAACTCGACCCCGTTTTCGGGTTATACGGTTTTTGCCGGGAGTGATGGGGAATCTCCGCAAGTCGCTCTCTGTTTCGATGTCCTACGCAGACGGACAATGTAGGAAGCAGACAGCACTTCGTTGCTGCTAGTTTCTTTCTTGAACTCTGGATAAAAGATTATTAAAGAGAAAAGAAGATGCCATTCTCATCCGATGAGAGGCTCAACCTGTAAGCTCATGGGTACAGTCGTTGTCGGGTCTACAAGTCCATGTCAAACTCCATCCCAAAATTGTTGCGGAGTGAAAAGGTCGCATAATTAGAGGGCAAGGACCCTATCTGTTGAATGGCATGATCACAAAACTTTAGCATTTTTATAAAAGCCTATCAAACATACTCAATTATCCATATCTAGAGGGTTGAAAAAGGGTAAATTTACAAAATGACAATAATTCGTTCGGCATGTTTGGATGAGATCTTTTTGTCTTTATCTAGAGCCCATTTTTCAGTCAATCGATGAACATATGAATGTTATTTTAACTCAATGTGATTTCAACATGTGAAATTGTTGAAGACATTAATGAGAATCCAATTTTAGAAAAGACAAAGAAGAAAGGAAGAAAAGGATATTTTTAGCTAAGAATTTTGCAATTAGAAGTAGTTTAGAAGAAAGGAAAGTATTTTAGGAGGAGTCAAATATGGAAGTGACTATGAAGGTAGAATGGTCGATTCCAAACGATTAATCGTATCATGTTAGACTCAATTGAAGCAATTAGTCTTGATACACACGCTATGGTTTATCCTTGTGTGAGATTAGTTCTTTTCATCGTGCAACATTACGAGCTAAAAATAAAATTCATGACTTCTAATTACACTAGGAAATCAAAGGAATTTGACATCATTTTCTCTTTCTTCAATAGTACAAATTTTTTCATAAAGGAAAATATTGGATTAACACCATGCAATTTTTTAATACAAAAAAACATTTATTTGAAAATTAAAAAGTAAAATTAAACGAGAGAAGCATTTCAAATTTCTTGACATAGAACGTTGGAATGAGGTTTAAATCCACTAGAAAAACAATTAACTGATCTCATGCAGTGCGCTTTCTTGATAGAAAAGTAGTAACAAGGTGGAATAGTTTAACTTTTTTGTTTTACCTCCTCGTTTTTCTCCCTTTCCTTGGATCAATTTAACCTTTATTTTTTTTTTTTAATTTCATTCATACTTATTAAAAGAAAAATTTTGAAGGGTTTTTATGGAAAAACACAAAAGGGACACAATTCGGTTTGCTAGATTCTGCGTTTGTTAGATATTAATCACAAAGTTTTGTCTCAAACCCTCCCATCCCGCAATATCTTCCATGCTATTTAATATTCTTCCTCATTTTATTCTCAACATTCTTTGGTGAAATTTATCACCTTAATTTTACGTGAAAATCTTTTCATGTCTTAAATCATATATATATAAAGAAAACGAGAGAGAGAGAGAGGGGCTATTAAGGAGGGAGAACCGCTGTCCACTTGATGAAGACATTCCATCATAACTCAAATTTTCAAGTGGTATTGGTGGACTGAACTCAACCCCGTTTTCGGGTTATAGGGAATTTTGTCGTGACTTATAGGGAATCTTCTTAGACCTGAGTAGGTCTTTAAATGGCTCAAGGGTCCTCAAGCGAGAGAATTGCCCTAGGAGTGAGAGATCCCGCTTGGGTTGACATTTTTTGGTGAAATTTATCACCTTAATTTTACGTGAAAATCTTTTCATTGTCTTAAATTATATATAAAGGAACGAGAGAGAGAGAGAGAGAGAGAGAGAGAGAGAGAGAGGGGCTATTAAGGAGGGAGAACTACTATCCACTTGATGAAGACATTCCATCATAACTCAAATTTTCAAACGGCAGAACTACTATCCACTTGATGAAGACATTCCATCATAACTCAAATTTTCAAACGGCAGTGGACTGAACTCAACCCCGTTTTTGGGTTACAAGAAATTTTGCCGTGACTTATAGGGAATCTCCTTGGATCTGAACATGTCATTAAAAGGCTCAAGGGTCCTCCAGATAGGCGGGAGAATTGCCTTGGGATAGGAGACCCTACTTGAGTCGACATTCTTTGGTGAAATTTATCACCTGAATTTTAAGTGAAAATCTTTTCATGTTTTAAATCTCACACACACACACATATAATATAAAGAAGAGAGAGAGAGAGAGAGGCTATTAAGGAGGGAGAACAACTGTCCACTTGATGAAGACATTCCATTATAACTCAAATTTCCAAGCAGCGGTGGACAGAACTCAACCCCGTTTTCGAGTTACAAGGAATTTTGCCGTGACTTACAGGGAATCTCCTCAGATCTGAACAGGTTCTTAAAATGCTCAAAGGTTCTCCAGACAGGCGGAAGAATTGTCCTGAGGTGGGAGACCCCACTTGGGTTGACATTCTTTGGTGAAATTTATTACTTGAATTTTACATGAAAATCTTTTAAATCTTAAATCATGTATATGCATATATATATATATAAATAAAGGAATGAGAGAGAGAGAGAGGGAGGCTATTAAGGAGGGAGAACTACTGTCCACTTGATGGAGACATTCCATCATAACTCAAATTTTCTAGCGGCGGTGGTGAACTGAACTCAACCCCGTTTTCGGGTTACCAGGGAATTTTGCCGTGACTTGTAGGGCATTTCCGCGAGTGGTTCTCTTCGTTCGATGCCCCCACGCAAACGGACAACGTAGTGAGCGGTTATAAAGCGAGACAAAAATCGCTGTGGGGAGCCGTACGATCTCGTCTTGGGGGGGGTGGTGGGGCCCCCGTGATCAGCTCCACCATCTCGGGAGCCAAGGGCCGAGATCTCTCCAACTGCCCCCGATCCGACGTGGCCCCAGCTACCCGACAAAAGAGAGGAGACGCCCCCGCGGGGAACAAAATAAATATCCCCACCCACTGCGGTGCGACAGTCCGTACGGCCCGCCACGTGTGTAATCGATGGTGGGTTGTCACGTGACGGGATCGTCCCAAGACCCCGCATCGCGCGCCACGTGGTTGGCGGATAAGGATCCTCCCCAGGCGCGTCAGGGGCGTGGGCCTCTTCCCAGTTGCTCCCTGCCGACTTCGTTTAATCTTTTCTCTCTCTGTGACGTGGGAAGTGGATAGGATTTGCCTTCTATTTTTTCCTTTTTAGGTTTTGGGGATCTTCTTTATTTTGCTTCGTTTATATTTTTTTTTGTCCTTTTTACACTCGAGCTTTTGCACTGGCTCTTTAAATAGCGTAAGAGCCCCACATCCGTGGCTGAACATCCCCACCCCCCACCTTCCCATATGAGAAGATGGGCCCAATGGGTTTTTTTTTTGGGTGGCTTAGGTCCTATTTTGTAAATTTTATTTTCATTCTTTTGTTCCAAAGAATAAAAACTTATTTGGTAAAATATTTGTTCCCGAGAATATATTTGGCATATAAATAAGAAGTAGAAAAAATAACTTCTTATTTTTTAGAACAATTTGTAAAATCTATTTCTTTTTCTCTCTTTTCTTCTTCTTCTTCCTTTTGATCGGTCGCCGCCTTAGCCATGGCTGACGCCGCAATCGGTCATACGAGGACCGACGACCTTGTCCAAGCGTCGTCGGGCCTCGGAGATGCTGAGCCATGGCGAGGCTCGGCCTCCCCAATCGGCACAAGGCTGGGCCAAAGAGAAAAAGAAAAAAGGAAAAAGAAAAAAAAAAATGAAAATATAATATAAGAATTAAAATATTAAAAGAAATAAAAAAAAAAATCTAAGAATTCTACCAAATGTATATCTATCTTGGGAATAGAAATTTTGGGAAGTTACCAAATGCGTTATTTTTTTTTAGAAATTATTCCCGAGAACATAATCATAAAAAAATCATTTTGATAAAAAATTGTTCTCCGGAATTAAATCATTACCAAATGCGCCCTTAGGTTTCCCTTAGGTGAGTTTTCATTGAGTTCATTGCTATTTCATTTATTTAAGAAAAATAAATAATTTAAAAATATTTGACACTATATGATCAATTGTGCTGCTTACGAAAGTCTAAAAAAAATAATTTCCATCATTTAAGAAAATATTTAAATATAAATTATTGCCATCGATATAAAAATTTTCATTAACAAATTATTTCAAACGTTATGAATAGTTATTTG
This sequence comes from Eucalyptus sp. ANBG9806169, assembly GCA_014182395.1. NCBI lineage: Eukaryota > Viridiplantae > Streptophyta > Magnoliopsida > Myrtales > Myrtaceae > Eucalyptus > Eucalyptus sp. ANBG9806169. Next base: position 46,606,107 of record CM024575.1, on the reverse strand, counting down.
TAGGAAAATGGGAACATATTTTTTATTTTATTATTTGCTATATTAATGAACTCTTAAGGGCGAATGTTTTCTAGGGACAATCCATTTTAAGGTGGGTTGATTCTCACCCTAGAATTAGGAATCAGACCATATTGAGTCTGTTCCCCATATGTGGAATTGAGAATCAGCCCACATGATCCTAAAATTTGGTCCGGTTCAACTCTCCGATGAATCTAGGAACCAAGGGTGATGTCTTTCTTTTCTTTTTCTTCCTACTTCCTGCAAAACTGCCAAGTGTTGCTATATAGTCTAAATTCTCATTCTTTGAAAATCTTGATGAAAAAATGGTAAGGCCTGATAAAATATGATCAAGCATCATTCACTTGCTAATAAAAAAAAAGTACTAATTTGGGTGACATGCCTAGCAAAAACCAGATTGACAATCACTAGTTCTTAGACCAAAAAAAAAAAAAGACAATCACTAGTTCCAAATTTTAGGAATTGGGAGCTGCCTTAATTCGATTTGGTTATGATTTGGTCTTATTCTAGTACTCACCATTAATTTCTTTTATTTATAAGAAAAAGGTATATGATTATCCACAACGTTGCTCTTGTCGTCTGTTGTGTTCCTCGCTCGTATCTTTCGAGTGGTCCTCTTACTCTCATCTCGCTTCTCTTGCCCATTTGGTGGGGGCCATCTCTCTCTCTCTCTCTCTCTCTCTCTCTCTCTCTCTCTCTCTCTCTATATATATATATAGAGAGAGAGAGAGAGAGTAATATTAAAATTCGATTAATAGAATGGAGATAGTTAAGCAGTTGCTTAATTATTTTTGTTGGGGTTTTCATTAGCCATATTTGCGATGGCCCATTTTATATGACATTTGCGGAGTCCTTCTTTCCTCTCTCTTTTTTTTTTTTTTTTTTTTTTTTTTTTTATGTTAGATCTACCCCAAAATCCTGCTAACACTTATTTATTAGATGATAGAGATACCCATATACCAAAAATAAATAAAATTGTCTTGTGATTCTGTTTAGCATTGGCTCAAAATATTCAATCAAGTAAAAAATTCACCCCATGCATTAACTGAAGAACGAGCCACTTAATTCTTTCAGTAGAAATATTAGTGAACTGTAATTATTAGGCTTGCGATATTTCTATCCCTCAAATAGCTTTATAGGCACTAAAATCTAAATGATCTAAAATGGCCTTTGGGACCTTAGTTTTAGTAAGATTGATAAAAGAGAAAAAAATGTGCCTTAAATGTAGATCAATCAATCTATTGATTTTTATCAACTTTCCTAAACCCTTGTCTATTCTTCTTTTGTGTTCAAATAGAAGAAGCTACATGTTTGTGCTTTTTCACAATAATCATTTAGGATTCGAGTATTTTAATAAATTTAATGCTCGGGATTTTAATTTTTTTAAAAATAATAAAGCACATTTATTTTACAATGTCTCTCTAAAATTCATCAATCTCTAATAACTCCTCGTGATGTACAATTCTTCAGCTCTGAGGACATCGGTGAGTAGAAAAGAGGAAATAAAATTCGTACACAAACAAAAAAATAATGAAGTGGAATAAAACATTTATATTTTAATTAATGCAAACAGTCTTGTATTTCCATGATAATGTGCAACTTTTGCATTTTTAATGAATAGCAGCTTTCACCATTCAATTTGTGCTCTTGACTAATTAGTTCTTTTGAGGTTGTTCTCGTCAATTCAACAAATCAATGCGTGTTATAGCCATTTGCATGGTGAAAATAGTGTGAGCCAAGTATTATTTTACCAACTCTAGCTACTAAAACTTACAAATAATGATCACAGTTTCATGTCTAGTAAGGAATTAATAGTATTGAGCGACAATTCCAATCATAATCGAAAAACTTTTTACCAATCCACCATGCAAATTTTTTTACTTATATTCTCAGCACTTTAATTTTTCAATTTTATCGATCGGGGTCTTCCTCTTGAATTAATTTTCGTTTACAATGTTCACCCCCTTCTATTTAATTATTATGCTAACAAGTTGGCCTACTTGCACCGGAGACATTCTCCAATTGGTGCCTTGCCTAGAAAAACATGCACAAAGTCCATTTTCTCAGCCGACCATCTTTCGGTCCCGTCACTCGAAAGGACTCCAAATCCACGTTCTAGCCCACATTAATTGGTTAAAAATCCGTATGCAAGGATAAACAAATCGATATTTAAATCGCAAGTTGTAAAAGTTAATGTGATTGATAGAGAGATGAAAGCAAATCAATCAAACCATTTTTGGTTTACTGCTATTTTAATTTTTTTAAAATTTTTGGACTTGCATCATAGGGAACCCTCTCTCTCTCTCCCTCCCCCGCCCCCCGGTTCATAAAGGGGGCAAAGATCATACTTTATTTGGAGTAATTATCGAACTTTGAGAACACAATCGGTATACCCCTCAAGATTGTTATAGTACTTTAATATAAACCATGCTTTCATTTAAAGGCTTATGATAGCAGTAGTCCAACAAAATATTAAATGATATGAAAGTAGGAGGTCCGAATCTAAATTTTCTAGCCCTCATATTCGCCTTCCTTATTATATATTCCGCATTCAGGCCAAAATCCAAGTTAGGCACACGGGGGAGCATTTCAATATTTAAATGTTTTAACAATGCCTTTATATAATAGTTTGATATTTTAGAATAGTTGATTAAGATATCATGGAATTTTACATAGTATCAGAGTAGTAGGTTCGAGTCCAAATTTTTTTTCAAGCTCTTTTATTTGCCTCCCTCACTATATATTCATTCTTAATACTAGGCTAAAATTCGGCCTACACGTGTAAGGTAACGTTACAATATTTAAATGTTTAATCACGTTTTTATCTAACAATTCGAGTTTTTAGAACACTCGATGGAAGTACTACAAAATTTAACAAAGTTTCTGGACAAAAAAAATAATCACCTTAATAAAGTGCAAGTTGGGCATTACATTTGTGGTTTCACGTTGTTAATAATTGAGCCCCCAGAATCGGGTTCTGCTTTCAATTATGAGGTATAGTAACTTTGCTTTATTTATTTATTTATTTATTTTATCATGGACTCTCTGTCTATCTCTCGCTCTCTCTCAAGATTGTTACAATGCTTAATATTAAACCACATATTCGTCTAAAAGGTCTAGTTGATAGTAATCTTATAAATCTTATATAATATTAAAATAGTAGGTCCAAGTCCAAATCATTTTAGGCTTCTTATGTGCCTCCCTTACTACATATCTTTGTGCTCAATATTAGACCAAAATCTGACCTACGTGTGTGAGGGAACATCATAATATTTAAATGCTTAACCATGCTTTTGTATAATAGTTTGAGTTTTTTAAGTAGCCGATGGCGGTCTCATAAAATTTCACAAAGTATCAGATAAAAAAAGAACGAAATTTTACCTTAATAAAATGCAAGTTGAGCATTACATTTGTGGTTTAATGTTGCTAATGATTGACCACGCAGAATGGGATTTTGCTTTCAATTTTGAGAGATAGAGTAACTTTGCTTTTTATTGTATTTTTTATTTTATTTTGGACTATCTCTCTCTTAAGATTGTTACAATGCTTAAATATGAAATCACACCTTCATTTAAAACCGTAAGTCGGCAGTGGTCCATGAAATCTTACGTAGTATCAAAGTAGGAAGTCCGAGTCCAAATTTTTCCAAATTCCTTATTCGCCTTCCTTGCTATATATCTTTGCACTCGATACTTAGCCAAAATTTGGCCTACACATGAGGGGAATGTTATAATATTTAAATATCTAATCAGATTTTTATCTGAGAGTTCAAGTATTTTAAGTAATCAATGGCGGTCGCACAAAATTTCATAAAGTATTCAGTCAAAAAGAGTGAAATTTTACGTTAATAAAAGTAAAAGTTGGGCATTCCATTAGTGGTTTAATGTTGTTAATAATTGACCCCCGGAATTTTTGCTTTCAATTATGAGAGACATAGTAACTTTGCTTTTTTATCAATTTTTTTTTTTTTTTTTTTTTATATCTTGGACTCTCTCTCTCTCTCTCTCTCTCTCTCTCTCTCTCAAGGGGCAAAGTTAATCTCAAAATAATCATATTTTATTTGGAGTAATTATTGAACTTTTTAAAAACCCAATTCACACCCCCTCAATAATATTACAATGTTAAAATATTAAACTATGTTTTCATCTAAAAGTTTAAGTTTTCAAAACAACCGATAGTGATCTCACAAGATCTTACATAATATCATAGTAGGAGATCCGAGTCCAAATCTTTCAAAACCCCTCATATACCTCCCTCATTATATATTTTTGTTGCTTAATATAGGGTCAAAATCCTATCTGAGCTTGAGGGGAAGTGTTACAATATTTGAATAATCAATCACCTTTTTATTTGATGGTTTAAGTTTTTTAGATAGTTAATTGTGGTTCCACAAATTTTTATATAATGTCAGAGAAGGAGGTCCAAAAAACTTCCTCAAAATTGGTGGATCACCACTCCTTTACCCCTTTCTGAAATTTTATGCTCGGAATTTTCTCCGTCGTTGTCTTGTAAGATTGGTTTTTTTCGATGATCGAATGCATTATATATTTTCGACAAAAAAAAAAAAAAGTCCAAATCTTTCTAAAATTCTTTATTTACCTCCTTTATCTAAATCCAATCTAAGCGTGAGAGAGATTTTCACAGCAATTTATTTATCTAAACATTTGAATTTTTAGAATAATCATGGTCGGTCCCACGAAATTTCACAAAGATATCTGGTAAAAAGAAGAAGGAAAGAATGAAATCTCACCTTAAGTGCAAGTTGGCATGGCCTTTTATCCCTTGCCAGATTATCTTTTTCTTAACTTGTCTTGCACGTCTTTATACAAGTAATCCAAGTGGACGATCATGGTTTTACCTAAAGCTTGTGGGTTAGGTTGTCCTTGTCACTGAACATTTATCGGGGGCGAGCAAAAGTGCTTATGATTATTTGTTATGTTAAGGATTTTATTAACTTTACATTTGATGGAGTTGTTGAACTAGCAAATCTCCTCGGACCGCGAAATACGCTCTCGTGCTCAACCTGTGTCGCCTCTAATGGCGACAGGGTTTTCAAAGTGTTGACAAGTTGGGGTCTTGAGATGAGGTCTCCAAATCCAATTGTTGGTTCGAGTAAAATAGGGGCTAATTGCATAAAGCATGACTTCTTGGCCCGTGTGGTCACGTGACGTGAAGTATCTTGCTATGAAAATCATTGTACTTTATTGCTTTCCTATGGCTTATAGGAATAGGTTTTGGCATAGAGGATAAACATGAACATAAAGCATTTATCCGTAGAGTAAGGAGGGTCCATGCAATTTGACAATGCAAGGATCATGTGATTGGATTGTTATTACATTATAAAATTTGCAAGAGGGTGAAGATTTTTTATGCGACTAGGATAATGATCAAGACCCATTTTTTGCATTTCTTGTTTCTCACGATGAGAAGTGGTTGATAATTGATAATATTATGTAATAAAGAATCTAGGAGGATCTAGGAGGATCTAGGAGGAGTAGTAGGAGTCCGCTTTCTAAGTGAATCGAATAATAACGATAAGGATGGAAAAGTTTGAGTGGACGTAGTTGTTAGCAAGTATGTTCATTGTGCCATGACTCATTTCTTTAGTTTGTTTGATCCACTTGTGCAACTTTAAAAAGGAGAGAATTTTAAGTCTCTCAAACCCCTTTCTATTTATCTTTAGAAGTAGGGTGAAAGAAAGTCGATATGATATTCGCGTTGGTTTTTACGCACCCGCTTTTCATGGATTAGATAAGATGTGAGTCGAATCTTGAATAATTTGATTCAAACTGAAATTATTTGTGATTGATAACGTGGGAAAGTGAATTTATAGCGTGCACGTAAGGTTGCATGAATTTCGCCCTGTCAATGTATATGATAAAAAATCACCATGTCGTCAAGCAATTGCTATATTTATTGCGAGATTTTCGTGAATGTACATGAGATTGCATCAATTATACATTACATAAATATTTAAATGAAAAAAAAAAAACTATTCCATAACCCATAAAACAAGGGAATGTATGACTGCGCTGACCTCAACCATAACCTTTGACATTCTTTCAATTAACATTGACAACTAATGATAATTATACCTGCACAATGTTTATTATACTAATTTTTGAAGGAAGCATGCTCTGGTGGTCTAAGATTTGCCCAAGTTAGCATGAATCGGTGCAGAAATTCCTGAATAGTTATTGACTAAGATGTGCAAAGACAAGAGCAATATCACCATCGAGTCATTGGATGCGAGTCAATTTGTTCTGATTCATAATTTCCACTCTTCTCCGTCAAGATTACTGTTGGATAATGAAAACCCAATTTCATTGGTCCAAGCAGCTTTTGGAAACTTGGGGCAAGTGAAACGATGGGCCTTGTGCCAATGGTATCCGGAAGTGGTGACCCATTTAGATTCCTGTATCGCATGATAGAGAAAGCCAATTGGCAAGGTATCAGACCACCAAATAATAATAATAATAATAATAATAATAATAATAATAATAATAATAATAAAGATTGGCGAGGTATCATCTTTGGATGAACTGAGATTTACATATGTCCTTTCCTAAACTATGATGGCTTAAGCAGCTTTAGGACAACTTCGCCATGTACACTTCACCTGCTGAGCTTAGAAGAGAAGCATTGCAGAAAAGGACAAAGAGGACAGCTTGAGTTAAAAAAAAAATCTACCAAAGCAAAAAAGGGATGGTCAAAACATGGAGATGTTATAGAGAAGAATGTGAAGGGTATCTAGAAATATGGTCCTAAAGCTGTTATATTGAGTAAAAGATTAGGAGGGGTGAGAAAATTGGTCGAGAATACCTCTTGACCGTTGCATAAAAAAAAAAAAAGATTAGGAGGGCCATTGACTAAAGAAGTTTAAAACTTGATCGCATCGTGTTAATTTAATTGTAATGGATGACTTAACGAAGAAAGAGTGTTGGTAAGAGAAAACCAGCATGTAAAGATGAAATAGTCAAAAGCAACAAAGGAAAGCAAACGGAAAAAAAAGCATCAGTCAAAAAGTCAAAATTAAGGTGGGGGGTAGAAAAAGAGGGAGATTGTGTTTGACCTCCCAAGGACATGTTCCCAATATTCTATCATGACCCAAAAGACATGGCACTGGCACCAAAGTTTACAACAATGTCATTTGCCAAGAGTGACTTTTTTTCTTTAGACTTAGTCAATAGATTCATGACATGAAAAGCACATCAAAGAGAATAAGTGTCCCCTTGAACAATCAAGAAAACAACTCGACAAATACTAGGAAAATGGCACATTCGTAGTCATACTAATCTGTCTTAATGAAGAGACTTGCACTTACCTACCACTAGGGGTATAATCAAGCTGCATCGAGCCAATACACTGTAAGCTTGAGGTCGGCCTGCATACTCATTGCTCAAAATTCGACTCAAAATTTGACTCGAGCTTGATCAATATCAACTATCGTGCTTGAGCTAGACATGATTGGAAAATTAAGATACTTGAGCTCGGCCCAGTTATGATCAAATTATAAAGAAAAACTCGAATGTGAGCTCAAGCTTGACTTTTATAAGATCAGAAATTTTATATTGTTAAGTGTCCATTTTCATAACTATTACATATATTTGAACAACTAAGCTTGCAAGCCTATTGAGCTGGTTACTACAAGCTTGAGCTTGACACGGATAAAAAACTTGAGTAGTTCAATTTCACCCCATTAAACCACCGCACACCACTGGTGGAACCATGCATGTTACATGAGCCTTGCCCAAATCTGACTACTTTAATAGTTTCCTTATAGGAAGAACCAAAAATCAATAATGTCATTCCACCGTCTCCTCTTGTTTCTTTCTATTTCACTAGTTTTCTTCGAAAAATGGAAAACATTTGATGGGAAATTGACACAATAGTCCATGAACTTTTACCCAATATGTAATTTGGCTTATGAACTTTTGATTTGTTCAATGTATTCCCTGAATTTTAGCCCAACGTGTATTGTGGTCCATAAACTTTTAATTTGTTCAATGTAATCCATGAACTTTTGATGCATGTTTAATACAGTCCCTGAGTTGTATGAAAATATTCAACGTATGCACGTTGAGCTAAAGTTCAGGGACCACATCAAACAAATTTAAAATTCATTGATCAAATTATATATTGGGCCAAAGTTAAGGACTATTTGTGTCATTATCCCAACATTTGAATTATGATGAATTAGTGGAACCCGGATGTCTGGTTCTTGGGAAAACTGGTTTTGGGCTTGCCCAGTGTCCTTTTTCCGGCTCTTTATCGTGTTGACTCCAAGCCCGGCCCGTGAGCAGCCCTGGCCTCGTCCGCCCTCCATTTCTTCAGCTTCCTGCAATTGTCACCCCACGCCCGTTTTCTGCGCGTCTTCATCGACTCCGACATGGCAAGACCCTCCCTCTCCGTGGAAATGGGAAGGAGCTATCTTTCAAGGTGAAGAAGCAGCAACGCGAACGCTCCAAACTTTTTGGTAATACTCTCGTTCATCTTATAGATTCTAATGGTTTGACGGTCTCGGATGCAGAGGAAGAACGAGTTGTCCACGTTATTTCCGCAGAACCCAATACTGAAAACTTATCCATCATGCTGTATTAGATGTTTTAGGAACACCTTTTGTTGTCCCAGATAATAGGTGTTCGTTGGCAGTCCCGTGCCGAGTTACTGGAAAAATTTCGAAGAATGCATTTTGTGCGTTTGATGAAATGCTCCGGGAGAAGTGTGATCTTAATTAGGTTGCTGGTGGCGGCGATGAATTGACGGTGGCTTTGGTGGCAGCAGCTGCGGCGAGGGGAACTGGGTGGTGGAGATGATGCTGGGTGGGATGATGGACATGGTGGTTGGATATTGTAAAGAAAATTATATTATATGAAAAAAGTTAGATAAATATCCATTTTCACGCTGGACGATTTGCTGTTTACTAACGAAATGACGGAGGTTACCATTGTGGAATTACTTACAGATTTGGATAAATTACGATTAACTTTGAAAATTACCAATCACATCCCAAACACCCCGGTTTCAGCTCATGGAGTTTCAAAATTTTCACTTCATGTCCCTTCCCTGTTTAATCGGATTGCTTGGTGACGAAGCCAGCTAGGTGGTTCTGTTTTCTTAACGCCATAAGATTTATCTTCTATGTCATTTTTTGTGTGTGTAATATCACTTGTATTTAATCATTGAGAATGGCCATCCTTCCTACGTGAGAAGATGAGGTGGGGGGTTTGAATTTCTATTTTCTCAAGGGCATTGGATGGGGATGATTTAGTTTTAGGTATAGATTTCGTCTCTCACATTCTACGAGGAGGCAAGACAAAAGTTTAAAAGTGAGAATTAGAGTAAGAATAGAATGAAGATCGAAAAAAAAAAAAATTGCTCGTATTTGATTAACCTATGGATAACTACCTCGTTGGATAGTACCTCCCTTTGGGGGATTATTAGCTAAGCAAAACGTGTCTTTTAACTTTGTTGCTGGCGATATGAGATATAGCGGAAACTTGTGACCTTGCAGTTTGAACTTTTTGTCTCTGGAGGAACTTGTATAGTTATCGACTTACCGAACTCTGTCACTTCTTTTGCTTATCATGCACTCGAGAAAATTAAAGTTTATTCCTTGGTACTATACCTTCAGAAAGAAGAGATGCTATTGCTATCTTGCTTTGTTTGATTGAATACACTCGCCGGTGCAAAGGCCCATGAAATTCAAAGATACTTGACGGTGTACTAGTGAAATATTGAAAATTCGAAAAAAATAAACTGATGTGGCACTCCACCTCGCAATTCCATCCGCATGTTTAATAGAAGAATCAACTCGAACAAACAAACAAAAAAAAAATGGAGAATTTAAGGATCTCATGACACGAAAAATTATTTAGAGACTTGATTGAACATCATATAAAAGTTTAGGAACATTGGGTAGCATGGACATCATGGCCCTCACTTGTGGCCGGAAAAGGCGACCCTCGCTTAGGTGAGGCTGGCCGTCTCTTGTGGCCTAAGATCAACCATAGGCTAAAAAAGGCAAAGAAAAGAAAAGGAACAAAATATTGACTAAATTGAAATTTTACATTAACACTAGTCATGTCACGTAGGATGGTCGGTATCCATGTCAATAATTTCCAACCAAAATTCATCACATCGGAAGAACCACATTGACAAAAAGTTTATGATTAAATTGATTAAAATAAAAAGTTCAAAAATGAATTGGCATCCATACAATAGGATTATGATTTTTTTAGTAATTTTCCTAAGTTGTATGTGTAACAGACAACACTTTATTCACGTGCTTGAATTTGACTAGGCAATACAATATTAAAAGTAGTTGATGGACTTATAGCAAATATTTAATATAAATTTTAAATTTTGACTTTGTTCAATTTGATCCTTGTACTCTTTTGAATTGAACAAATTTTGATCCGCACATTCAATCTCAGGCTAAACCCAAGCCAAATAGAGGGTTTTGATAACAACCACGCATGACAAATTTAATGGGAAATCGATTCTATAATTTAAGTAGTTTGATTTGTTTTTATAATTTGTATGTTAAAAGAATTACGAGATTATCGTTTCTCTTGTATATATACGTAACTTGACCAATGAAATGGTATCCGAGGGGAAATTTGCAAAACACTTCTGTTCTCATTTGTTTTGACGATGAGTTGACTAAGCATAAAATATGGGAATGAGACGAGTACACTTATGGTGTGTGTCTTTCCAAGAACAATTTCTAATTAGAAATATATATATTTTTTTATTCTGTTCATCGAAATAATTTTTAAGTATTTTAAGGCGTTGGTAACTGTTCAATTTTTTTTTTTGAACAAAAAAGAAATTCCAAATTTTTATTTTTGGAATAGTATTGTGTTTGTATCGTTTTCAAAATTTCTAATCTAAACCATTTTCTTTTATTTTTAAAATAATTTTATTACTTTTTTTTTTTTTTTCTTTTCTTTTCTTTGTCTGTTTTTTCAAGCTTTGGCTAGTCGTCGGCCTCGATATGATTGACAACCAAAAATGAGGGTCGGCAACCTCGCCGAAGTGTCATTGGCCCTTGGTGAGGCTGCGCCTCGTTGGCTAAGCCTCGCCGGTAGCTGGGCAAGGCTCGGTTGTTGCCGGAGGGGCTCGACCTCGCTAGATAGCCATGGCTTGGCTGAGCCTTGCCTAGCCAGGCGAGGCTTGTTAGTGGCTAGATGAGCCTTGCCCAGCTAAGCGAGTCTCGTCGGTGGCCGGGGGAGGCTTGAGTGATGCTTGCTTGGCCACAAATGAGCTCATTGGATCTCACCCCGACTTGATGAGCATCTGGCAAGCTTGTTAGATCTTGCCCAACTGGTTATAAATGACTGGCGGTGGTGGATGGTGGCAGCGGCAACGGCGACTGATGGTGGTAGTGGTGAAGAAGAAGAGAGAATGAAGAAGAACAAGAAGAAAAGAAAAGAAAATAAATAAATAAGAAATTTGGGTTGACTTGATTCTGGAATTGTTCTCGGGAACAAAGAAGTAACTTTTTTTTACTCATTGATTTTATTCCAAATGTAATTCTAATAACAAAATTTATTCTTGGAAACAAAAAATTTATTGAACAAATTTCTGTTCCAAATTTATTCCTGCAAATAAAAGAACATAATCAAACACTATTAAGTTGGCAAATGAGTCCTTAATAATCAAGTTTTACACTTCCCCTATGGGATTCATATATGAGAGCCATCGAGAAACCATTACATATTTCATCGGTTTTGAAATATTAGAAAGTAATGGCTTTGATAATAATTATGACTACCATGAAAGCCGTGTAACGATTTTACAGCGGTCGGCTTCATAATGGTTTTATAACGGCTTTGTAAGGTTGATTTATTTCTTCAGGTACTCTTCATTAGTCATAATCTCTTTCATTACTTTGAACATAATTGAAAAGAGATATGATATATCAAAACGAGAATCTTTCTTCTCTTTACATATGTTTTTTTTTTTTTTTCTCTTTGCGAGGTTATACATATAACGTTGTTCATTCTAATACTCGGTGCGGAGTATAGAAGATCTGTTGTATCTTAAAGAATAGCTGCTAGAGTCTTATGCACTGAGTTTCGTACTCTGAGGGGCGAAATTATTCTTAACGACGGTGCTTGTACGTCTCAAATAATTGATTATTTTGTCATCTTTTTCAATAGATTTCTAACAATTGTTATTTTTTCATAATATTTAACATTTTTCCAAAGAAAACATCGTAGAAACTTGGCATAGGACCTGAATATTGTTTCTCTTGTATATCTATGGACCTCTATCAATTAAATGGTATCAAAGGCAAAACAAAACACGCTTGTTGTCATTTGTTTTAGACAATGAATAGACTAAACATAAAATATGAGAATGATAATATGCTATCTATTGGGATATAATATGCGGAAACGATAGAATCTTGCAATTTACGTCAACGCGAAATTACCAGAGGAATAAACGAGAAAAATAAGGATACCATAAATTTACGTGGTTCAGTCCGAGTATCGGTACTTACGTCCACGGGAAGAGCCAGCAGCAAATAATCCATTATAATAGGAGAATCAGAGTTTACAATCACTCACACGCTTGAGTGTTTCCCACACCTAGATTTAACTCAAAATCCAAAGTGTATATAAATAAACAACTCACTTGAATATAAACTCATGGCACAAAATTACCGCGCGTTCAAGCTCGAAACAAAACGCTCAACGTACGCCAAAATCAGGAACTTTAGCGTTCGTATTTGGTCCGCATACGTACGGCTTTGTGTATCTCTTCAAAGCTTCATGTGGCTTCAAAGATCATAGACGTGCAGGTTTTCAGCTGCTCCACGCGCAAAGAAAGAACTCGTATTCCGCTAAGATATATATATGTGCCCAAAGAAGAAATTCTTCTTTTATCTTTTATTTCCTCTTTTGTCTTGTTTTGCACATCCAACGAATTTCCTCATCCAATTTGAAATTTACTTGGGAAATATTTATCAACAAAATTCGGTATAATAAATCGTCATCCGAATTCAAACTCAAGACATTAATTTAATACTATCCACGGAAGATAAAACATGAGAATGAGTCGAAACATAGTTAGGTCGAGAATGGGACAAGTGCATTTAAAAAGTAATTTTTGGACTTTCCCTAAGGATTTGCATATGAGAGTGACCGAGAAACATCGCAGAAACTTCCATATTGGTGCGCATGTCACGTACCACCATAGTACTGGTCAAGCGGTTCGAGTATAATATTTTCAGGACTCCGGAAATTATTGACGGGTAGCCTTTAGTTATCATCTGCATATAGAATCAATGTCATGACAAGTGGAGTCTCTAGCTAGAGAGAAGTTCATACAGAACTCGCAAAATTGCCTTTCTCCAACACCGATGACTTCTCGTCAATGTTAACCATATGGTATATCGTAAAATATATATTCGAAACGAAACAAGCGCGTCGACCGGAAGCATACTAGTATTCAAGTCAACAAAACAAGTTCTTTTTGGCCAAGGGATAGGATCCATCACTCAAAAAGCAAAACAAGATTTGCGAATCGTCTCCTTTTCTCATTTGTCTTTATCGATGAGTTGAATAAGCATAAAATCTAAACAATTTCTTAGCTGCTGTAAAGATTTCGGAGAAGTTAAGATCAACATCTGATTCATAAAATGACATGCATGCGTTGAAGATAAAATATCGGAATGACACATCAGAGTTTGGTTGAGAATAAAACGTATACATTAAATTAGCTATTTGCGCAATTTCCCAGTGGGATTCCTATGCGAGAGCCGCCTAGAAACATAGGAGAATCTTAGCATATGACGTCAAGGGCTCTTCCTCAATAGCGCGCATGAGTTGTACTATAATCCAGGTCAAGTTGTTCAAGTTTAATATTTGAATCAATTATTGGCGGGTAGCCTTTGGTTATCGTCTGCAAATAGAACCAAAATCATAACAGGCGGAGTCTTTACCAAAGAACATCGTAAAATTGATGTGAAAACTAACATGATTTGGCAATTAAATTAATGTTAAACAGAGAAATAAATAAGAAAAAATAAAGAACGCCAGCAATTTATATGGTTCGATTTTAATGCCAGTACAAAAATAAAAGTGAAACGGGCGGTTTTATTTATAGTATGCTCGTAAGCCCCTTCTTTTTCGTATAGCCAGTGGGAGTGCTCCTCTATACGCAATATAAAGAAAGTCCGACAAGTCAAACCCGTCTAACTTGGATAAAAGATTCTCTATTAACCAATCAAGACAAGGAATCTTTACAAGCTGTACATTGACATATCCTCTATATCCTCCGTTTGTTTGTTTGTTTTGTTTTGTTTTGTTTTGTTTTTTTTTTTTTTTGTGGTCAAACTAGGAAATATTATAACACTAAGTTAAAGGATTACAACAGCACGAAGCATGGGCATCCACATACAGAAGATCCGAAAGGAGGGGAGGGGAGGGGAGGGGAGGGGGGGGGGACGAAGCCCAGTTCGGTAATAAGTTGCCATGATAATGGGCCTTAGCAGCCCAATCAGCCACAAAAATGGCTTCATGCCTAAAGTGACAAATTGTTAGGGTAAGGAAAAGGGAAAGCTTGGCTGCCGCTTCTGCAAGTAAAGGACGCATCTCCCATGGCGTCAATGATGGATGGTGAACCGCATCTATCAAAGCAAGATAGTCAGATTCAAGCACAAGCTGGTCTTGATTTTTGCCGTGCTGTAACAGATAGTCAATAGTGATCAGGAACGATTGGATCTCACTGTGCAGAGCCGAGGTTGCTGAGAAATCGCAGGTAAAGCCGTGGAGGAGAGTTCCATTGTGATCTTTGAGTATACATGCCATAGCTCCTTTAGAACTCGTTTGTTGATATGCCCCATCAATATTGATTTTCACTTCGCCAGGATTTGGTGGTCCCCACAATAGATCTGACTAGGACGTAGCTCGGGCTGTATGCACCAGCGGTTAGGATGAAAGCGATGATATCCGTACCTGGGCGAGGGCTTCCTTGACGACCCTTGATGAGTTTGGCTGTTGTTGGCGAAATATAAACCCATTTCGAGATTTCCAAATTTTCCATAATAGTGCAGCGATGATCTCCATGGTAGGTAATTGACTCCGGCTTTCAAGCTGTTCTGTTAACCACTCATCCATTCTCTTGACTAATAGTGGTGCAATGTGAATGCCAATATGGGGATGTGACCAAACTTGACGCGTCCATGGACACAAAAGAAAAAGATGTTTTGTGGTTTTTGGTTTGTTTTGATTACATATACGACATGTTGGAATTGCCGTGATGTGCCTTTGAAATAGATTATCTTTTGTAGCTAGGGCATTGTGACAAACTAACCATAAGAAAGGGCGAATTTTGGGGGATAATTTAACATTCCAAATGGCTTTCCAAAGAAGCGTAGGAGGTTTGTATGATGAGGATGCTTGGTTATGATGAGTGCTGGTTGTGTGTTGTCATATGGTATGGTAGGCGCTTTTGACTGTGTAGTTGCCATTCTGAGTTTTTGTCCAAATAATATAATTAGTAGCATAAAGAGGGCACACCTGTATGGAAAGAATTTTGGCGATTGTGGGGGCATCAATGTTTTGAGTAAGAAGGGGGATGTTCCAGTTGCTGTTGGCTAAGTTGAATAGGTCAGCTACCATTTGTGGAGCATCGCGAGCAACATGACCTCTTATAACCCCGCTTGGAAGCCAACGATCTTCCCAAATTTTAATAGAATGTCCATTACCAACTGACCATTGCAAATTAGATAAAATAGCATCCCTTCCAAGAAGAATACTCCGCCATCCCCAGGATGGTTTGGAACC
The DNA here is from genome assembly GCA_014182395.1 of Eucalyptus sp. ANBG9806169. Lineage (NCBI taxonomy): Eukaryota > Viridiplantae > Streptophyta > Magnoliopsida > Myrtales > Myrtaceae > Eucalyptus > Eucalyptus sp. ANBG9806169. The sequence continues at coordinate 46,590,289 of CM024575.1, read as the reverse complement.
CTGATCAGCATGCAGAAAGTCCTGAGAGTGAAAATAAAGCCCTTTAAAAAGGGTGCTCCATAAGGAGGTTGGATGCTGAAGTAGTCTCCATGCTTGCTTACCAAGCATGACTTTATTGAAGTCAAGTAGATCACGAAAGCCGAGACCCCCATTGTTCTTGCTCCTTTTAAGAGTTTCCCAATTCTTTCAATGTATGCCCGATTTCTTTCCATCACTCTACCACCAAAACCTAGCAATTTTCTGCTCGATGGACTTGCAAATGGACACAAGTATCTTAAAAATTGACATGGCATATTGAGGTATTGCTTGTATGACAGCCTTTAGTAAAATTTCCTTACCACCCTTAGATATCAAGTTTTCTTTTCACCATTCTCTTTTGGCATTCACTCTTCCCAATAACCAAGCAAACATCTCTCGCTTAGATTTGCCCCAGTCAGATGGTATACCAAGATATTTACCGGCCTTATCTAACACATGTATTCTGAGTTCCCGAGCAAGATTTTCCTTAAGGGTAGGAGGACAATCTTTACTAAACAAGATTTCGGATTTATTCCTATTAATTGCTTGGCCAGTAGCAAAGCAATACTGATTGATGATGTTGGCCAAATTCTGACATTCAAGTAATTTACTATCTAAAAAGAAAATTACATCATCTGCAAAAAACATGTGAGATAAAGTGGGACACCACCTGTTCAATTTGATGCCTTTGAGAAGCTCCATGGTAATTGCTTGATTCATAAGATGAGATAGAATATTCGCCAATAGGATGAATAGATAGGGTGAAAGAGGATCGCCCTGTCGAATACCTCTGGATGGTTGGAAAAATCGAAGCTGTTCACCATTAAATTTAACACTAAAGGGTATTGTCATTAGACACTGCATAACCCAATGTACCCATGTAGTATGAAAACCAATCTGAGGAGATAATCTTGTAGGAAATCCCACTCAACCTGGTCATATGCTTTCTGCATATCCATTTTCAAAACAGCTCGAAATTGACGCTTGCATTTTATGATTTTAATATGATGAAGCACCTCCTGCACTATTAAGATGTTGTCTTGTATTTGTCGTCCACTCATAAAGGCACTCTGTTCCCTGGATATTAGGTTAGACAAATAGGGCTTTAGGCGGTTTGCAAGCACCTTAGAAATAATTTTGTAGGCATAATTGCAGAGGCTGATTGGATGATATTGATCGAGCCTTTCAGGATGAGGGACCTTGGGAATGAGAGAGATGATAGTTCAATTTAGATTAGGTGGCATGACTCCAGATAAGAAGAATTGTTGCACGAATAACACTAGGTCATCCTGAAGAATATCCCAATGGTTTTGAAAGAATAGTCCATTTAAACCGTCGAGACCCGGCGGTTTAGTAACTCCCAACTGGAAAGTAGCATAGCGGACTTTCTCCTTAGTAACCGGAGCTGTCAGGGACATATTCATTTTGTTAGGACTAGAATTAGCACCTAGAGGGGGGTGAATAGGTGATTAAAGCAATTTTAACAATCTAATCCAAATAAGAGATTAATGAATTAAACCAACAAACGCTGCAAATGAAAGTAATTAAAAATAAAAGGATTAAGGATAGAGAATCAAGACTCCAGATTTATAGTGGTTCGGCTTAGACCAAGCCTACGTCCACTCTCCCGCACGGACAGCCCTTCGGCTGGATTTCACTAAGAATCAAAAAGAGTGATTATAGTCTCACGCTCTTGAGTCCACAAAGTGTAGAAGCTCTACTACACTTCCTCAAGGTCTCACTATAATATGATCTCTCTTTTGATTACATATAACGCTCGAAGAATAATATCGCAAAATAGAAAAGGAGATTCAGACTTTGGAATTCTTCTATCCGGCACCCTTCAACAACTGGAGCATCTCTCTTATATACTTCTTCATGCCTTCAATACCGTTGGCACCTTCCAAAGAAGTTCTTCCAATCAACCCGTTGGACAGAATCAATTAGAGAGATCTCGAGCTCTTTAAGGTAAGTGTTGATAGCCCATCAATCCTCGCTCGCCCATACAATCGGGATCTTGGTTTCCATAAGTAGATCCTTCCAAATATAAGTTGCGAAATCTTTAGAGAATCTATACATATTCGAATACGAAAGTAAGATCTTCTAGTGCTGAATCCAAAGAGAAAGATATTCTCTAGCCGTTAGAATAAAGACCATATAAGATTAGAATAAAAGTCGGTTTGGAGACTGTCCATGATAGTAGACTTTGAAACATGAGTCTTGCTAGCTTTAGACTTTGGACTTTGTCAATAGAGTCTCGTAAGTCTTCAGACTAGCGAGGAAAATGTTTTGTCAACTTCAAAATACTTTAAGAGAATTTATCCAACAATCTCCCCCTTTTTGATGGTGACAAAACTTTCCTGCAGATTTGAATATTATTGCCCTGCAATACAACTTTTAAGCAAGCATTGATATCTCATAAAAGATTAGAATAAAAATAGTATAAGTTATCCTTACATACGATGTCCCGCACACGAGACTTACCCTGTACACAGATATGCATTCACAGAAACCTCATTAGTCATGAACAGACAATACTATCTTTATCTAATTTAAAAGCTTAAAGTAATGCAATAATGAGCACACATTAATAAACTGCACACATTCAAAAACTCAAGATAACAACTCAAAAATGTTTAAAAAATGAAGATAAGATTTGGTTTGGTTTGGTTTGAGAATAGAGTCTGAAATTGAAATGTGCTTGAAAATCTGCAAAGTCTTCTCCCCCTTTTTGTCAGCATTAAAAAAATCAAGGAGCACGAGGAATGCAAACAAGTTGAAAGTCCTCCATAGACTTGACAGTTTCTTCTAGCTTCCTCAAATCTTCCTGTAGTTGGGTAAGAGCAAAGTGCCTTTTGCGGAGCTTTGAATCTAACGCCGAACCTCTTTAAGCCGATCATGCGAGTGATGAACATTGCATGATTTTCATTCTCGCAAAGTCTGAAATTCATACCCCATAGCATAGATTTGGCCTTTGAGTTCCAAGATGATATCAAGCAACCTTCCAAAATCTCATGAATTGTCAGTTTGTGTGCTTGCGTCAGCTCGGTCTGATGGTGGAGTCAAGCCAATATGAATATCAGCAGGAAGTTCAGTATGTGGAGATGATGCCTCTCCCTCAGAAGCGAGCAAAGCATGAACATCTTCAGCATCGGGAGGTGATCGACTAACACTGTTTGTGTATCTTCTTCTCTAAAAGTCAGTAGAAGAGGGGTATTTTCTCTGTGTGTATCTCCCCCTGTTTCCATGTCTTCTGGAGGAGAAAAGAACTCTTCTTTCTGAGGAGTTTCCTCAGTGACAGGTTGTTGTTGATCCTCTTTTTCTGCTGGAGAATCTGTTTTTGCTGGTTCGTCCGCTTTTTCTTCTTCCTTTTCCTCTCTTTCTTTCTCTTCTTCTTCCTCTTCTTCTTTCTCTTTTTCTGTTTCTGCAAATTGTTGTTCTGGAACAGCTGGAACAGATGCAGAAAATTGAGAAACAAGAGCAAAGATGGGTAGAGCATCCTCATCATCTTCATCTTCCAAGATGATTGCCCTTCTCTTCTTGATAGAACTAGCCACTGGTTCCTTTCCTTTTCTTTTGGCCGCAGAAGAGTCTGGTCTGAACTTGATAGGAGTCTTCTCCTTGAACCTGCTCCAGCTTCTTCTTTGCCGAGTTCTTTCAGACGCATCTTTGTTATCATCCTCGGTCCGATGACCATTTTATCAATAGTCTTCACAGAGAGAATGTGAGGAGGCTGATGTTGGTGTACGAAAAGACGAGTGATGAGAGCAGCATAAGGGAGTTTTCCCTTGTCCTTTGCCATGGACCTGTACATGTGAAACATGATAGTGTGCGGCAGAGAGAAATTAAGACCAATCTTGATTGCATACATCAACTTAGCCTTTGAGATGGATACATCTGTCTTGGATGTTGATTTTGGTCTAAGACAGTTGATCACAATCTTGTGAAGCAGAGTGTTTGTTGCATTCATCCTGGAGTAGGAGAGATGACCTTCAGCAATCCCTGTCTTCGCAAGTTCTAGAGTAGCATGACTTACGAGACACACCAATTGATTGGAAAGCACCTCTTTCCACACCAATTACATCTGCCGGAATGTCCTTATCAACAACATACTCTTTATCTCTCACACTGAAAGAAAAGCTGTTTGCATCAATGAAACTGAGATTGGAATAGAAGTACGCTATTAATTCAGAATGTGCCATATCACAGTCAGTACATAACTGATGGAGTTGAAGTTTTTCAAACTTCTCTCTCAGATTTATGCTCAATAGGTCCAGAAAATCAAAATCCACCGTCCGTGGATTCATCACTCCACGCTTCAGCAATTTTTCATACATCTTCCTATGTCCGTCTGAGCGAAACAGTTCATCCTTCTTCCCTCGAAGGTTTGCAGCCACACCCATCCAAGGTTTAAAATGTACGAACATTTTCTCATCATCATCCTTTCCCTCTGGCTGATTTATACTACTAAACCTAGGGTCACTAGGAAAGTTTGCAAAGGCTTTTGCAGCCGTTCCTTCAGGAACAATCCCTGACCTCTCCATGACGGTGAGAAAATGAGTCTCATTTGAGTAACCTTTCTCTTTCAGAACTCCATCAATGAAGGTCATGGCAGAACCTCCTTCCTTTAATGTAGAGTAAAGCCTATAAACAAAAGTAGGCTTAAGTGTTCTTACAGGTTCAATATCTTCAATAACTTCTTCTGCATCTTGAGGGCGACGACCATGAGGTCTAGTTGAGGAAGAACGCTGTTGAGATCGTTGAGGAGTTTGTTCAGATGGAAAGTCGCTTTCTTCGGTAAGATCGAAGTGCGTAGGCCCCTCACCAGATCCTTGTGGTCCCCCGTTTGCTATTCTTGATGACTTCCTTTGGTAAGACATTGTTGCTTTCTTTGGAGAAGCTTTCTCACTTGTGTCGCAAGAAAGTTAAAAGCTTTGATACGAAGAAATTTTGGAGAGAAAAATACGAGAGAAGTGAAAAGCTTTTGATCTAGGGTTTTCGGGTAAAGTGAAAACGAAGAAGAAGGAGTGTATAAAAGATAATAGATACGGGGGAAATCCAAGCGTCGCAAATTTTGGAAATCTTAAGAATTTCCTTTTGAAAATAACTGCCTTAATAAATCGATAACCACCTTTTTAAAATATAACTGCCTTAATAAGCTTAATTAGAGATAAACAAATAATCTTACCTTATCGATATGACAGTTTAAGTAAATGAACTTACAGTCGTGCCGATTGGTATTTTCAGTCTTCAACCTTTGAGTCGATACTCGTCGACTTTAGATTCTCGAGTCCGAGCTTCAACATTCTTCAAGAGATAAAATATTGAGTCTTGAGCGAATAGACTCAAACAAGCTTTTCTCAAGTGGCTTTGTGAAGATGTCGCCGAGTTGATTCTTTGAGTCTATGAATTGTATCAAGACTTCTTTGTTCGAACATGATCTCTTATAAAATGATGTCGAATCTCAATGTGTTTTGCTCTTGAATGTAGGATAGGATTCTTTGTAAGATTGATTGCGCTGGTATTGTCACATCTTATCTTTGTGCAAGAGTCTTCAATACCAAAGTCTTGTAGTTGTTGTTTTATCCACAGTATTTGAGAACAGCAACTTCCAAGGGCTACGTATTCTGCTTCAGCAGTTGAAAGAGCAACAATACTTTGTTTTCTTGAAAACCAAGATACTGCCCTGTTTCCAAGCAATTGACAAGTACCTGAAGTGCTTTTTCTTTCAACTCTACAACCTGCAAGATCTGCGTCTGAATAGCCAAGAAGTGTAAAGTCTCATTCTTTGGGATACCATAGACCGATCTTAGCAAAAGTAGTAGCAACATATTTAATAATACGTTTAGCAGCACTTAGATGAGATTCTTTAGGATCGATTGAAACCTAGCGCATATGCAAACACTAAATAATATGTCGTCCGGATGCGTAAGATAAAGAAGTGAACCAATGATACTCCCGTATAACTTTTGGTCGATTTTCTTCCCCGCTTCATCTTTGTCTATCTTCAAGGAACTTGACATTGGTATGTCAGTCTTTTTGCAATTTTCCAGACCGAACTTTTTAACAAGTTCTTTTACATATTTCTCTTGATGAATGAATATTACTTCCTTTAGTTGTTTCACTTGTAGACCAAGGAAAAATGATAGTGTTAGAACTAGTATTAGCACCTAGAGGGGGGTGAATAGGTGTTTATCGCAATTTTAACAATTCAAATCAAATAAGATGTGAATAATTTGAAGTCAACGATTGCAGCAAATGAAAGCAAATAACAATATAAAGGATAAAGGATAGAGAATCAAGACTCCGATTTATAGTGGTTCGGCTTAGATCAAGCCTACGTCCACTCTCCCGCACGGACAGCCCTTCATTTGGATTTCACTAAGAATCAATAAGAGTGATTACAATCTCACGCTCTTGAGTCCACAAAGTGTAGATTACTCTACTACACTTCCTCAAGATCTACAATATGATCTCTCTTTTTGATTACATGTAATGCTCAAGGAATGATATCGCAAAGTGATAGAGGAGATTTCAGACTTTGGAATTTTTCTATCCGCACCCTTCAAACAACAAGAGCATCTCTCTTATATACTTCTTCATGCCTTCAGTACCGTTGGCACCTTCCAAAGAAGTTCTTCCAATCAACCCGTTGGACGAGAATCAATTAGAGAGATCTCGAGCTCTTTAAGGTAAGTGTTGATAGCCCATCAATCCTCGCTTTCGCCCATACAATCGGGATCTCGGTTTCCATAAGTAGATCCTTCCAAATATAAGTTGCGAAGTCGTCAAGGAATCTAAACATATTCCATATAAAACTTAGATCGTTTAGTGCTGAATCCAGTAGAAAGATATCCATCAGACGTTAGAATATAGATCGTATAAGATCGGAATAAACGTCGTCCCGGAAACTTGTCCTTGTGAGTAGACTTCAAAATATAAGTCTTGAGTCTTGCTAGCTTCGGACTTTAGTCTTGAGACTTTGTCAATAGAATCGTAAGTCTTCAGACTTTGATCTTCGAGACTTTGATCTTCGAGACTTTGATCTTCAGACTTTGATCTTCAGACTTTGACAATAGAATCTGTAAGTCTTTAGACTAGACTGATAAACTCGTTTTGTCAACTTCAAAATACTTTAAGGGATTTTATCCAACAATCTCCCCCTTTTTGATGGTGACAAAACTTTCCTGCAGATTTGAATATTATCGCCCTGCAATACAACTTTTAAGCAAGCATCATAAAAGATTTAAATAAGATAGTAAAAGTTATCCCTGTACACGAGATATCCCGTACTCGGACTTTCCCGTACATAGATCCGCATTCACGAAACCTCATTAGTCATAAATGCAGACGGTACTATCAAATTTACGAAGCTTAAAGTATTGCCATAGAGAATACTTTCCAAAAACTGCAAGTTTAAGTCAAAGTCAAGATAGCAAGCAATAAAAGAAAAGATTGGGTTTGGGTTTGGATCAAAAATCATCAAAAATCTGCAAGGTCTTCTCCCCCTTTTTGTCGGCATTAAAAAATTAAGGAGCTCGAGGAATGCGAACAAGTTGAAAGTCTTCCATAGACTTTACGGTGTCTTCCGGCTTCCTCAAATCTGCCCTCGTACTTGGGTGAGTGTAGTGCCCTTTGCGGTTTCTTGAATCGGCGCCGAACATCTTTAATCCGATCATGCAAAGTGATGAACATTGCATGATTTTCATTCTCGCAAGGTCTGAAATTCATATCCCATGGCATAAATTTGACCTTTTAGATCCAAGATGATCTCAAGCAGCCTTCGAAAATCTCCGAGTTGTCGCCCGAGTGCTTGTTTCAGCTCGGTCCGACGGTGGAGTCAAGCCGGTAGGAATATCGAAGGAGGTTCATTGTGTGGAGATGATGCCTCTCCTTCAGAAACTTTGCAGCATGAATATCCTCGGCATCCGGGAGGTGATCGACTAACACTGTTTGATCATCCTCTTCTCGAAAGTCAGCCGAAGAGGTGTGTGTTCGCTTTCTTTATCTCCCCCCGTCTCCATGTCTTCGGTGGAGAAAAGAATTCTTCTTTTGAGGCGATTCCTCGTTACGGGATGTTGTAAATCCTCCTTTTCTGCTGGAGAATTTGTTCTTTCGGGTTCATCCGCTTTCTCTTCTTTTCTTTCTTCCTTTTCCTCTCGCTCTTCCTTTCTTTCTTCCTCTGTCTTCTCTTCCTCTTTCTTCTCTTTCTCTTTCTCCTCTTTCTCTTTCTCTTCCTCTTTCTCCTCTTCCTCTTTCTCTTCCTCTTTCTCCTCTTCCTTCTCTTCATCTTTCTTCTCTTCCTCTGCAACTTTATGTTCAGGAACAGTTGGAATAGATGCAGCAAATTGAGAGATTAGAGTAGAGATAGGAATCAAATCCTCATCATCTTCATCCTCCAGGATGATTGCCCTTCGCTTCTTGGTGGAACTAGCCACAGCTTCTTTCCCTTTCCTTTTAGCCGCCGATGAGTCCGGTTTGAGCTTGGCAGGAGTCTTTTCCTTGAACTTTTCCAGCTTCTTGCTAAGCTCCTTCAAACGCATCTTGGTAATCATCCCCAAACCGATGACCATTTTATCAATGGTCTTCACTGTGAAAATGTGAGGAGGTTGAATGTGTAGATGTTTGAAGAGACGAGTGATAAGAGCAGCATAAGGAAGCTTTCCTTTGTCCTTAACCATACATCTATACATGTGAAAGATGATGGTATGTGGTAAAGAGAAGTTCACACCTATCTTGATGGCAAACATCAACTTCGCCGAAATTGAAACATCTGTCTTAGACGTCGATTTGGGTCTTAGACAGTTGATTACAATTTTATGCAGCAAAGTGTTTGTTGCATTCATTCGGAATAAGACAGTCTTCCTTCGCAATTCTGTCCTTTGCTAGCTCAAGCGTAGCGAACTTACGAGACACACCAATTGGTTGGAAAGCTCTTCTTTCCACACCAAGCACATCACGAGAATATCACAATCAATGACATACTCCTTATCTCTCACCTTTGAAGGTAAAAGCGTTTTGCGTCAATGAAGCCGATATTGGAGTAGAAATAGGCGATCAATTCAGAATGTCTTTGTGTCACGATCGTGCGAATTGATAGAGTTGGAGCTTTTCGAATTTCTCTCGCAGATTTATACTTAACAAATCCAGAAAGTCAAAATCAACGAGTTCTTGGGTTCATCACCCCACGCTTCAAAGAGTTTTTCATATTTCTTCCCGTGTCCGTCCGGCGGAACAATTCATTCTTCTTCCCTCTTAGGCTCGCAGCCACACCCATCCATGGTTTAAAATGCATGAACATATTTTCATCATCATCCTTGCCCTCAGGCTGATTCATGCTACTAAACCTAGGGTCGCTCGGGAAATTTGCAAACGCTCTTGCAGCCGTTCCCTCAGGCACAACTCCAGACCTTTCCATCACAGTATGAACATCTTTTCCTACGTATTCTGCGTCTCGTTTCTATACCCCTTCTCTTTCAGAAACTCATCCACAAAAGTCATAGCAGACCCTTCCTTTAATGCAGAGTAGAGTTTATAAACAAAGGCAGGTTTTAGAGTTCTTCTTTGGTTCGATGTCTTCATAAACCATTTCATCTTGAGGTCTAGTTGGAGATGACTGCTTTTTTGAGACTGCTCGAAGGAATGTCGCTTTCCTCGGTGAGATCAAAATGCGTAGGCCCCTCACCGAGCCTTGTGGTCCCTTGTTTGCAATTCCGGAAGATTTCCTCTGATACGACATTGTGCTTTTCTTTGGAAAGACTTTCTCACTTGTTTCGCAAGAAAGTTGAGAACTTTGAAACAATGAAGTTTGGGAGAAAAAAAAAATTGCAGAGCAGTGAAAAGCTTTTGATCTAGGGTTTCTGAGTAAAGTGAAAACGAAGGAGAAGAGATGTATAAAAGATAAAAGGCACGGGGAATAACCAAGCGTCGTATATTTTGGAAATTTTGAATTTTCCTTTTTGAAAAATAACTGCCTTAATAAAACGATAACCACTTCTTTTGAAAATAATAACCAATTTAAAATTAGACAGATTATCTTACCTTATCAATAAGACAGGTTTAAGTAAAGAAACTTACGGACGTGTCGCTTCATATTCTCGATCCTTTGAGTCGATGCTCTGTCGGACTTTAGTTTCTGAGTCCGAACTCTAGTATTCTTCAAGAGATAATATATTGAGTCTTGAGCGAATAGACTCAAACAAGCTTTTCTCAAGAGGCTTTGTAAAGATGTACGCGTTGATTCTTTGAGTCTATGAATTGTATCAAGACTTCTTTGTTCTGAACATGATCTCTTATAAAGTGATGTCGGATCTCAATATGTTTTGCTCTTGAATGTAGAATGGGATTCTTTGTAAGATTGATTGCACTTGGTGTTGTCACACCTAATTTCTGTGCAAGAGTCTTCAATGCCAAAGTCTTGCAGTTGTTGTTTTATCCACAAGATTTGAGAACAGCAACTTCCAAGAGCAACGTATTCCGCTTCAGGCCCGTTGAAAGAGCCACGATTACTTTGTTTCCTCGAGAACCGGGATACCGTCCTGTTTCCTAGTAATTGACACGTACCGAAGTGCTTTTTCTTTCAACTCTACAACCTGCAAGATCTGCGTCGAATAGCCAAGAAGTGTAAAGTCTCCTTCTTTGGGATACCAAAGACCGATCTTAGCTTGATAGTAGCAACATATTTAATAATACGTTTAACAGCGCTTAAGTGAGATTCTCTGGGATCGATTGGAATCTAGCACATATGCAAACACTAAATAATATGTCGTCCGGATGCGTAAGATAAAGAAGTGAGCCAATGATACTCCTGTATAATTTTTGATCAATTTTCTTCCCTGCTTCATCTTTGTCTATCTTCAAGGAACTTGACATTGGTATGTCGATCTTCTTGCAATTTTCCAGACCGAACTTTTTAACAAGTTCTTTTGCATATTTTTCTTGATGAATGAATACTCCTTCCTTTAGTTGTTTGACTTGTAGACCAAGGAAAAAGGATAGTTCACCCATCATGCTCATTTCGAATTCATCCTGCATAGACTTAGAAAATTTCTTACACAAAGTCTCATTAGATGATCCAAATATGATGTCATCTACATAAATCTGAACAAGTAGAAAACTTTTACCTTCCTTTTTAATGAACAGAGTAGTGTCTACATTACCTTTAGAAAAGCCACTATGAATTAAGAAATTGCTTAGCCTTTCATACCAAGCTCGAGGAGCTTGTTTTAGTCCATATAAAGCTTTCTTGATCGAATACGTAGTCTGGTTTCTTTGAATCTTCAAAACCAGGAGGTTGTTCTACGTAGATCTCTTCTTGAATAATTCCATTCGGGAATGCACTTTTGACATCCATTTGAAACAACCTGAAATTCTTATAGCAAGCAAAAGCAAGTAATAATCGATTGCTTCTAACCTTGCTACTCTTTGGAGCGTAAGTCTCATCGTAGTCAATCCATTCTTCTTGCGTGTATCCTTTAGCTACGAGTCTTGCTTTGTTTCTCATTACTTTGCCTTTTTCATCAACTTTGTTTCGAAAACCCATTTAGCTCAATAACGATTTACCTTTTGGTTTGGGAGTTAATTCCCATACGTCATTAATACTTTTGAATTGTCTCGAGTTCTTCTTGCATTGCTTCAATCCAGCTTTCATCAGCTAAGGCTTCTTCGATATTTTTGGGTTCTATTTCAGAAATAAGAGCAACAGCACTAGACTCTTCTCGCCTTTTGGATCTTGTTCGAATTCCCTCATTAATATTTCCAATAATGAGTTCTTCGGGATGACTAGACTTGTGCTTCCGATTCTTGTTGCAGTCCGATAGATTGTTGATCTTCTTCTAGAGTAGATTCTTCATCGGTAGCTTGTTGTACCGATCTTGAATTAGCAACCGCTTCGGTGGAGTCGGCTTTGCGGTTTCGCGGAGCAGTTTCGAATCTTGACCAGATCTCGCTGAACTTGTGGAGAGTCTTGAAATTTTACATTCATTGATTCTTCCACGATCGAGTCTTTTGTTGAACACTCTAAAGGCTTTGCTTGTTGTAGAGTATCCAAGAAAGAATCCTTCATCTGATTTTTCTTCAAACTCCATGGTTTGAAAGAAAGTAGACCCAAGTAAATCGTGAATAATCATCCACTATTACTGTACGGAACCTTTTACCACCAATGCTTTTCGTTCGGTAGGTCCAAACAAATCCATATGCAAAAGCTGCAATACATGATTAGTGGAAACTTTATTTATAGATTTGTAAGAATTTCTAACTGTTTACCCGGTACACATGGTGTACATAGATCAGATTTTGAATAATTCAAAGTAGGCAATCCTCGAACAAGTTTCTTCGTAAAGATCTTGTTGATTTGCTTCATGTTGATATGGCCTAGCTTTTTGTGCCATAGATTTGCTTCATCTTGTACTGATATTAAGCATTGTGATCTTTCTTGATTCACATCCGAAGATAGATATTTCCATGTCTTCGACAAGTAAAAGATTGAGTAAGGTCTTTACCGATTCCGAGCACGTTTCTTCCGAAAGTTGATCTTGAAACCAGAATCACACAATCGACTTATGCTAAGCAAGTTGTAATTTAATCCTTCAACTAATGAAACATTATTGATTGACAAGCTCCCAATCTTCACTGTTCCACGACCAGTAATCTTCCCTCTATTGTTACCACCAAAGGAAACTTTTCCTCCGTCTATCTCGGATAAGTTTTATGAAGCGGTTTTGAATCTCTGTCATATGTCTTGAGCAGCCACTATCAAGATACCATTTTATCTTCTTTTTGATAGTAACCTCGAGTTCACCGTCCGAGTCGAATCAAGGTCTCGAGTCCGAGTCCGATCGTGCCATTAAACAAATATTGGCATAATCATTGTCACTATCTTCACATTCGTATCACTCCAAGTCTCGCCTTGAGTGCCTTCCCCGTTTTTCTCGGACTTCCCTTTTCTCTTCTTTAACGAGAGGACAGTTAGGTCGATGTGTCCCTTTTCTTGCATTCAAAGCAAGTCACTTCTTTATTCGTATCATCTTCCTCTGTTGACCTGTTTTGAAACCTTTGAGAATTTTGTTTCTTCCAATTGAATTTCCTTCCTTTTTTGTTCAGCTTTCGAATCTCTTTATCATCAATGCCAGTTCTTCATCATCTAGATCTTCTTGAGAATCGTAACATCGAATAGTCATTAAACTTTAAGGCAATAGATTTCTTACCTTTTGAGTCTTCCTCTTCGTTGTTCTGTTCTACTTCATAGGATTGAAGAGTTCCAACTAATTCATCTACGAAAGTGGAGCAATCCTCTGTGTCTCTCTTATTGAGGTTTTTATGTGATTCCAGTCTTTTGAGAGTCCACGTAGAAGTTTGTTGACCTTCATATGTCCTGAGATTGGATGTCCCTGATATTCAAGACCATTCACAATTTCAGTAAAGCGACTAAACATGTCGTAATTGATTCTCCCGATCTCATCTTAAAAACTTCATATTGTCCCAAGAGAATGTTGATCATTGTTTCTTTCACACGATCGGTTCCTTCATAGGTAATGTGAAGCCTGTCCCATACTTCTTTTGCTGTATCACAAGAAGATATTCTATTATATTCAGTAGGGGATAAAGCACAATATAAAGAGTAAATAGCCTTGGCGTCGAGAGTCTGTCTTTTGATAATTTCTTCTTGAGTCAAAAGAATAGGAACAGCAGGTTCTTTTTCTCTCTCGAGTCGATTCAGCAACGGGAATAATTCCTTTATCGACAACTTCCCATTCCAAAGGATCTTTCGATCTTAGGAATGCCTTCATCTTATTTTTCCATATGTAATCTTTTCCATCAAAGTATGGAGGCGGTATTGCTTTGTCCTTCAACCAACCCCGTAGGCAGCATACTAGCCATAGATCTTTTACTTAGAAGTAAAGACACTTCTTACAAACAAGCACACAAGCTCTGATACCAATTGTTAGAACTAGTATTAGCACCTAGAGGGGGGTGAATAGGTGTTTATCGCAATTTTAACAATTCAAATCAAATAAGATGTGAATAATTTGAAGTCAACGATTGCAGCAAATGAAAGCAAATAACAATATAAAGGATAAAGGATAGAGAATCAAGACTCCATTTATAGTGGTTCGGCTTAGATCAAGCCTACGTCCACTCTCCCACCGGACAGCCCTTCAGCTGGATTTCACTAAGAATCAATAAGAGTGATTACAATCTCACGCTCTTGAGTCCACAGTGTAGATTACTCTACTACACTTCCTCAAGATCTACAATATGATCTCTCTTTTTGATTACATGTAATGCTCAAGGAATGATATCGCAAAGTGATAGAGGAGATTTCAGACTTTGGAATTTTTCTATCCGCACCCTTCAAACAACAAGAGCATCTCTCTTATATACTTCTTCATGCCTTGTACCGTTGGCACCTTCCAAAGAAGTTCTTCCAATCAACCCGTTGGACAGAATCAATTAGAGAGATCTCGAGCTCTTTAAGGTAAGTGTTGATAGCCCATCAATCCTGCTCGCCCATACAATCAGGATCTCGGTTTCCATAAGTAGATCCTTCCAAATATAAGTTGCGAAGTCGTCAAGGAATCTAAACATATTCCATATAAAACTTAGATCGTTTAGTGCTGAATCCAAAAGTAGAAAGATATCCATCGGACGTTAGAATATAGATCGTATAAGATCGAATAAACGTCGTCCCGGAAATGTCCTTGTGAGTAGACTTCAAAATATAAGTCTTGAGTCTTGCTAGCTTCAGACTTTAGTCTTCAGACTTTGTCAATAGAATCTGTAAGTCTTCAGACTTTGATCTTCAGACTTTGATCTTCAGACTTTGATCTTCAGACTTTGATCTTCAGACTTTGATCTTCAGACTTTGACAATAGAATCTGTAAGTCTTTAGACTAGACTGATAAACTCGTTTTGTCAACTTCAAAATACTTTAAGGGATTTTATCCAACAGATAGTTCACCCATCATGCTCATCTCGAATTCATCCTACATAGACTTAGAAAATTTCTTGCACAAAGTCTCATTAGATGATCCGAATATAATGTCATCAACATAAATCTGAACAAGTAGAAAACTTTTACCTTCCTTTTTAATAAACAAAGTAGTGTCTACCTTTCCTTTAGAAAAGCCATTATGAATTAAGAAATTACTTAGCCTTTCATACCAAGCTCGAGGAGCTTGTTTCAATCCATATAAAGCTTTCTTTAGTCTCGAACACCGAGTCCGGTTTCTTTGAGTCTTCAAATCCAGGAGGTTGTTCCACGTAGACTTCTTCTTGAATAAATCCATTCAAGAATGCGCTTTTGACATCCATTTGAAACAACCTGAAATTCTTATAGCAAGCAAAAGCAAGTAGTAATCGATTGCTTCTAACCTTGCTACTTTGGAGCATAAGTCTCATCATAGTCTATCCCTTCTTCTTGCGTGTATCCTTTAGCCACGAGTCTTGCTTTGTTTCTCGTTACTTTGCCTTTTTCATCAACTTTATTCCGAAAACCCATTTAGCTCCAACAGGCGATTTACCTTTTGGTTTGGGAGTCAATTCCCATACGTCGTTAATCTTGAATTGTTTGAGCTCTTCTTGCATTGCTTCAATCCAGCTTTCATCAGCTAAAGCTTCTTCAATATTTTTGGGTTCTATTTCAGAAATAAGAGCAACAACACTAGACTCTTCTCGCCTTTTGGATCTTGTTCGAATTCCCTCATTAATGTTCCCAATAATGAGTTCTTCAGGATGACTAGACTTGTGCTTCCAGTTACTAGTTAGTCTGATAGATTGTTGATCTTCTTCTTGAGTAGATTCTTCATCAGTAGTTTGTTGTACTGATTCTTAATTAGTAACTGCTTCAGTGGAGGTAGATCTAGCGAGTGCCGGGAGTGATTCCGAATCTTCCGAATTTGCTGAATTTGTGGAGAGTCTTGAAATTTGACATTCATTGATTCTTCCACAGTTTGAGTCTTCTTGTTGAATACTCTAAAAGCTTTGCTTGAAGTTGAGTAACCAAGAAAGAATCCTTCATCTGATTTTTCTTCAAACTTACCAACACGATCATTTGCATTCTTTAGAATAAAACATTTGCAACAAAATACTTGAAAATAAGAAACTATTGGTTTCTTTCCTTTAAAAATTTCATAAGGGGTTTTCTCAAGAATTGCCCTTAAAAACACTTGGTTTATAATATATCAAGCAGTTGAGACAGCTTCAGCCCAAAACCTTGAAGAAATTTGATTTCCAATTAAAAGTGTTCTTGCCATTTCTTGTAAAGACCTATTCTTCCTTTCCACAACCCCATTCGTTCTGGTGTATATGGAGAGGAGAATTTGTGCTGAAAACCAAATTCATCACAAAATTTAGTAAAGTCTTGATTTTCAAACTCACCTCCATGGTCTGTACGAATGCTTGAGATAGTGTGACATTTCTCATTCTGCACTTTCTTAGCAAACTTTGAAAAGAGAGAGAAAGTTTTTGACTTACTTGAAAGAAAGTAGACCCAAGTAAATCGTGAGTAATCATCCACGATTACTAGATTTAACCTTTTTCCACCAATGCTTTGTGTTACGGTAGGTCCAAACAAATCCATATGCGAAGCTGCAATACATGATTAGTGGAAACTTTATTTATTGATTTGTAAGAGTTTCTAACCTATTTACCCAGTACGCATGGTGTACATAGATCAGACTTTGAGTAATTGAGAATAGGCAATCCTCGAACAAGTTTCTTGGTAGAGATCTTGTTGATTTGCTTTATATTGGTATGGCCTAGCTTTTTGTGCCATAGATTTTGCTTCATCTTGTACGATATTAAGCACGTGATCTTTCTTGATTCACATCCGGAAGATAGATATTTCTATGTCTTCGTCCAAGTAAAAGATTGAGTAAAGTCTTTACTGATTCCGAGCACGTTTCTTCCGGAAGTTGATCTTGAAACCAGTATCACACAACCGACTTATGCTAAGCAGGTTGTAATTTAATCCTTCAACTAAGGAAACATTATTGATTGACAAACTTCCAATCTTTCTTTGTTCCTCGACCAGTAATTCTTCCTTTGTTGTTACCACCAAAGGAAACTTTTCCTCCGTCTATCCGGACAAGTTTTATGAAGCAGCTTGAGTCTCCCGTAATATGTCTTGAGCATCCACTATCAAGATACCATTTAATCTTCTTTTTGATAGTAACCCGCAATTAACACGAATTCAAGCTCTTTTTGGTACCCATACCATCTTGGGTCCGAAGTGTTAGAACAATAGACAGTCTTAGCCTTGACTCTTTTTAAGAGGTCTCCAAACCAAAGGACATTCTTTCTCAAAATGTTCTAAGCTTTTACACTTGGAACATCTCAAACCATTTATGCCAACGGGTTTTACAAAAAACTTTCGGAAATGATTCTTATAAGCAATTCTAGCTGGTCTCTGTTTAATTCTTTCTTTTACCTTCGGGAAATCAATTAGTGGAATAGTTTCAGAAGTCATACCAAGACCTAACTTATCAAAGTATGGTCTTTGTATCGAAAGAATCTTATCCAACTTTTCAGAACCATTTGAAAATCTTTTTGATATGTTAGTAATATCATTTTTCAAAAGATTATTTTCATTTGAAATAATGTCTCGAGTTTTCTTTCACAACAACAAAATCTTTTTCCAGCTTTTCAAACTTTTCTTTCATAAGTTTATCCTGTTGCTTCAATGTAGAATTTTCCCTTTTTAATTCGGAGATCCTCTTAAGAGAGGTTTTCGAGACTAAGACAAAGTTCATCAATATATTTAGAAACCTTAACAGGAATTTTCAGGTTACCAACCTCGAGTTCACTGCAGTGCGAGTTTGTGTATCGAATCAAGGTCTCGAGTCCGAATCGATTTTGCCATTAAACAGATATTGGCATAATCATCGTCACTTTCTTCACATTCGGTATCACTCCAAGTCTCGCTTTGAGTGCCTTCCTGTTTTTCTCAGTCTTTCCTTTTCTCTTCTTTAACAGAGGACGGTTGGGTCTGATGTGTCCCTTTTTCTTGCATTCAAAGCAAGTCACTTCTTTGTTAGAATCATCTTCCTCTGTTGACTTGTTTTGAAACCTTTGAGAACTTTGTTTCTTCCAATTGAATTTCCTTCATTTTTTGTTCAACTTTTGAATCTCTTTATCATGAGTGCCATTTCTTCATCATCTAGATCTTCTTCGAGTCCGTAGCATCGAATAGTCATTAGACTTTAAGGCAATAGATTTCTTACCTTTTGAGTCTTCCTCTTCGTTGGTCTGTTCCACTTCATAATATTGAAGAGTCCCAACCAGTTCGTCTACAGAGAGTGGAGCAATCCTCTGCGTCTCTCTTATTGAGGTTTCTTTGTAATTCCAGTCTTTTGAGAGTCCTCGAAGTAGTTTGTTGACCTTCATATGTCCTGAGATTGGATGTCCCTGATATTCAAGACCATTCACAATTTCAGTAAAGCGACTAAACATGTCGGTTATTGATTCTCCCGATCTCATCTTAAAGACTTCATATTGTCCCAAAAGAATGTTGATCCTCGTTTCTTTCACACGATCGGTTCCTTCATAGGTAATGTGAAGCCTATCCAGACTTCTTTTGCTGTATCACAAGAAGATATTCTGTTATACTCGTAGGGGATAAAGCACAATATAAGGAGTAAATAGCTTTGGCGTCAAGAGTCTGTCTCTTGGTGATTTCTTCTTGAGTCGGTAGAGTAGGATCGGCGGTTTCTTTTTCTCTCTCTCGATTCGATGCAGCAGCGGGAATGATTCCTTTATCAACCACTTCTCATTCCAAAGGATCTTTCGATCTTAGGAATGCCTTCATCTTATTTTTCCATATCTTTGTAGTCTTTTCCATCAAAGTATGGAGGTCTGGTATTGCTTTGACCTTCAACCAACCCTGTAGGCAACATACTAGCCATAGATCTTTTACTCAGAAGTAAAGACACTTCTTATGAACAAGTACACAGGCTCTGATACCAATTGTTAGGACTAGAATTAGCACATAGAGGGGGGTGAATAGGTGATTAAAGCAATTTTAACAATCTAATCCAAATAAGAGATTAATGAATTAAACCAACAAACGCTGCAAATGAAAGTAATTAAAAATAAAAGGATTAAGGATAGAGAATCAAGACTCAGATTTATAGTGGTTCGGCTTAGACCAAGCCTACGTCCACTCTCCCGCACGGACAGCCCTTCTGGCTGGATTTCACTAAGAATCAAAAAGAGTGATTACAGTCTCACGCTCTTGAGTCCACAGTGTAGAAGCTCTACTACACTTCCTCAAGGTCTCACTACAATATGATCTCTCTTTTGATTACATATAACGCTCGAAGAATAATATCGCAAAATAGAAAAGGAGATTCAGACTTTGGAATTCTTCTATTCGGCACCCTTCAACAACTGGAGCATCTCTCTTATATACTTCTTCATGCCTTCAATACCGTTGGCACCTTCCAAAGAAGTTCTTCCAATCAACCCGTTGGACAAAATCAATTAGAGAGATCTCGAGCTCTTTAAGGTAAGTGTTGATAGCCCATCAATCCTGTTCGCTCATACAATCAGGATCTTGGTTTCCATAAGTAGATCCTTCCAAATATAAGTTGTGAAATCTTTAGAGAATCTATACATATTCGAATACGAAAGTAAGATCTTCTAGTGCTGAATCCAGTAGAAAGATATTCTCTAGCCGTTAGAATAAAGACCATATAAGATCATAATAAAAGTCGGTTTGGAGACTGTCCATGAGAGTAGACTTTGAAACATGAGTCTTGCTAGCTTCAGACTTTGTCAATAGAGTCTGTAAGTCTTCAGACTAGACTGAGGAAAATGTTTTGTCAACTTCAAAATACTTTAAGAGAATTTATCCAACACATTTCTTCCGTGATTATACAAGGACATTGACTCAAGATAGGGCCATAGTCGCGATGCCCCACTGTCTGATAGAGAGTAGAGAAGTAATCAGTTGTCATTTGTTTTAAAAGCTGAGGGTCACGCACCCAAACCTAGTTGTCATCTTGCAGCATACTAATCTTGTTGTGCTGTCGCCTCTGAATAGTAGTTGCATGGAAAAATCTAGTATTTTTATCCCCCCATTGCAGCCAGTTTATCCTAGACCGCATAGCCCAATATTGTTCTTCCTGTTGCCATAATTTATGTATTTGCTGTTTCAGGTGAGAGAGCAGCGGCGCATCATAATGGTGATGGGTTTGGTTCACATACTACTGAAGCTGCTGGTGTAATGCTGCAAGTTGTTGGTGACCCTTTGAGAATTTGTTTCTACTCCATTGAGCTAGAGCAGAGGAAACCACCTTCAGTTTAGAGGTAAGTGAGGAGTTTGTTGGATGTTTTGATCTCCATGATCGAGTTATAATGTCTCGGCAGTCCGGGTCCTAGGTCCAGAAGGCTTCGAAAACGAAGGGCCGAGTCCTTCGATGAGGCAATCCGTCAGTAATTAAAAGCAAGGGACTATGGTCCGACCCCACAGCTGGTAAAGCAAACACTTTAGCCTCAGGAAAGGTAAGACACCATTCCAAAGTGCAGAGAGCCCTATTTAATCTTTCCTTGACAAAATCATCACTAGCCCCATGATTCATTCAGGTAAATGAACATCCCTTACTTTCAATGTCCATGAGTGAACAATCATGCAATACATCCCTGAAAGATTGCATCCTCTGCGAGTTAGCCAAATGCTTACCAACTTTTTCCCAATGATAGAGAATGTCATTGAAGTCACCAATACAAAGCCATGGCAGATCATTGGAGGCGCTGATGAGTCGTAAGGTTGCCCAAAACTGAAGGCGCTACTGAAAAGTGGCCGGTGCATGAAGACAGGTTAGACGCATCCTTACACCATTTATGATATCAGTACAGAAAACATCAAAAAACGCAGGGGAAGAGCTCGCCAAAGAAATGTCTAGCTGGTCATTCCAAAAAGGCCAGCCCATCAGCTAAACCAATAGGATTAAGAATAAAGGAGCTAGAATATCCTCTGTTGGTGCTTCATTGTTTATCTCCAAAAACTAATTTCACTTTTGAACAAATCAAAATCCTCCGAATGGGGGAGGTTTCGTAAACTTAACACTTGTCTTCTTCCATTGTTGACGACTTCTCATTGACGCTGACCACATGGTATATCATAAGAATATGCTCTGAAACGATAGATGCTGCGTGGACTGTAACCACAGAAGTATTCAAGTTAACAAAAGTACATCTTTTGTCCAAAGGTTGTTGTCCATCATTCTAAACTAAACATGGTCCAGACCACGTTTTGGTATTTTTCAACCCCTTCTTGTTCTTCAGAAAAACATTATAATAACATAATACCACATTATTTCTATATATGACTGAATAAATTATATAGAAACGATCCAATTATTCTGGAAATGGTCAAGCCCTGTGCTTAGCTATAAAGAGGCCCAGCGACTTAAGCTAATTGACATCACAGCTTCAACTTTCTAAAAAAGTGGAAAGTCTCTTTTGCATTCTCTGTTTACTTCGTTGTTGAAAGATTGTAACCAGGAGAGGAACCCAACAACAAGGGAACTCGAATCATGCAGAACCACCAGCAGGTACATTTTCAAGTTTCAACCAAGAAAAGAAAATGGTATAAGCGATGTAGTCTTAGAATATGCCAGAACTTGTATCTTGTCATGGTTCTTTTTGTTTGCTTTGCCATCGAGCACACATAGCCCTGACCTTGGCTAGGAAAAAGAAAAAGAAAAATCAGTATGACAAGGATTTTATGCTCACTCTTTCTCCTACATATATTGAAGATGTTCGCATTCCTGTTGGATCAACTCCTTCTCCTTCTCAATCTGGAGGTGCTCCAGGTGCATCATCCTTTGAAAGAGTTATTTCATTGTGAAATTAATATTTTGGGTCGGATCTGGATTGAATTGTTCTTCTCATAGACACTTTTCAGTTTCTGCAAGGAAAAAGTATCAACAAAATGGCCTGAAAAGTTCGTCTATTTTGCAGGAATATCGGAGGAGGTATTGGATGGACTCCGTTACTGACCATTGTTGCAAGCTGCATTCCAGGGTAATTGGGAATTTGCTAAAAGTTTTTTTCAACAAGATCCTGCTTCAGAGACAGCGGCTATAATGAGCAGATCCGAAACAGTGCTTCACATAGCGGCTTTAAATGCACAAGACCAATTTGTTGAGAACATGGTTAAGCTCGTCTCAACGTCTGGATGTGCTCAAAACAGAAGATTGTAAAGGTCGCACAGCCCTCCACAATGCTGTCCTGTGTGGAAGGATAAGGATGATCAAGGCATTAGTCCCCGTGCGATTGAATCCATTGTAGGTCTCATCTACGCTGGTCATCATGGTAAGATCACCATCACTCTATCTCAATTCCATCTGTTTTTGTCCCTTCATTCTAGACTTGGTTGATTTTCCTGGTCAACTTTGCGGGCCAACTCGAATAGATGTTGTCCTTTATCTAGTTGAGTGACACCCTCGCTTCCTTCTCATGAAAGGCCCAAAAGAGACAGACCACACTATACTGGGCGCGTTGGCGAGGATGCAGTCTCACTTTCTCAGTGGAACCAGGCTCAGTGCTTGGGAAGCATTGATATAAAAATGTCAGTACCAGGACACGAATCCCTTCATTGCTGATTTCCTTCAGTTAGATCATACTTGACTCATCACCTGCTCTTTTGTATCTGAACTGAAGGTATTCCCGTGGACTCAACCTACAAGCCAGCAGATGAAAATTCGAGGAATATGCAAAACTCAATGGATTCGGGTGGGTTTGCATTTCTACAGTTAGGACCTTCCTCGATCTTAAGTCAATTTTCTTAGATTGACCCCCTCCCTGCTAGCAAAGGAAACAGAAAACGATTGCTTCTTTGTAGGATATATCATGGTTACTTGACCTAATATTAGTTAAAATAGTGGCCAAACTACTTTATGGATCAACTATCACGTGGGAACCACATATTATTCAACCAAGGGCATAAGTATTGTATAACTCACTTAGTGGACAATATAACGAGCCATTATGACGCAAATAATATGGGAGGAGCCGCGAAATGAAGCGAAGCTACTATGACCGGGGTCCTTTATCCTCATCATATGTCTATAGCGGGTCACTTACAATCCCAACTATTGATCCATGTGAATGTGACTATTGATTATTTTGATATTTGTGACTATCAAGCAATAAGACTGTCGGGACACCAGTGAGTATAATTTGTCTGGAAAGTACTTCATTCCATGCATACACTCACACGATGATTTCACATTTGCTAACCTGATTCTCTCTGTAACCTTATTGTAGCACTTCAATGTCTTGCAACGGTCACTTTGGAATGCTGACGAAATTGTAGATACGCTTCTATTTTATAAAGACAGTCTTTGTCTCTAGCCATCTCTATCTCCAACCAAAGTTTCTGGCTTGTTTGTTTTTGACTTCTTTATAAGTAGAAAAAAGTTCCCAGTTAATTTCTTTTTTTTTGCTGTATTTATAAAAAATGAGTTTATTTGGTCCAGTGCCTGTATAGACAAATCCTTACACATTCGTCATTGGATGAGTGATGTGTATTTGAAGTTAGTTTTGTAACTAAATTTTACCACATGCCAACCATCCAAAATGCATGTTTAATTTATTTTTCAAACTGGCATTTGACCTAATAAAAATCCATCAGAAAATTATTCAAACTCAAAAAACATTAAATATCCCCCGGCCAATATTTGTGTGTTTTGAAAGATTTCACATTCACCAAGTTCTAATCACAAGAGGCACGTAATTAATATAAAAAGTAAAGAAGAAGAAGAATACTTGAAATTGCAAATTGAGGCGAAATTTGATGTTAACCTAAACAC
The DNA here is from genome assembly GCA_014182395.1 of Eucalyptus sp. ANBG9806169. NCBI lineage: Eukaryota > Viridiplantae > Streptophyta > Magnoliopsida > Myrtales > Myrtaceae > Eucalyptus > Eucalyptus sp. ANBG9806169. The sequence goes on along the minus strand of CM024575.1, from coordinate 46,566,455 downwards.
ATCCGATGGCTAATTGTTCTAAGTAGAAGATATTGAATAAGAGTTTTGTTAACCTAGGACTTCTCCGTCAATCTTGAATGGTGAAATCATTCGCTTCATCATCTCTATCATGCATTTTTTTTTTTTGGGGTAAATGTAAGAATATATTGAGCTTAAACCAAACTATACAAAAGGGTACGGTGCCAAAAACTTACACTCATAACGACAACAAGTCAGAATGAGTGGAAGGGAGCCGAAAGAAAACAAGGAAGACCACAAACAAAGCAGTAACAAAACAAACAGAAGCCAAAACAGCCTAAACAGCAGGCACTAACAACTAGCAAAAAGAACGGGAGCTAGGGGAGCAACAAGGCCGGAAGAGATGCAAGAGCAAGCAATCACATGATCGCATCCGCCAGCACTAGATCAACAACCAGCTAGTTGCCAAAAGGGAGGAGCCACCAAGGAGAACCTATGTTGCACGGACACGTTACACGTGCTTCCATGTCGTGTCCGACACGTGTCGGAGCGTGTCAGACACGTTGACACGCTCGGACACGCGTTGACTGCGTGTCAGATTTGTCGACACGTGGTCAACTTTTGTCGACACGTTTCGACATGCGTGTCCGAAAGACAATGGAGGGTGGAGGCGAGGGCGAGGGAGCAGAGACGAGGCCGCGAGCCCGTGACGGCGAGAGACGGCCAGAGAAAGAGCAGAGACTGAGGCAAGGGACGTGAGGTGGAACTTCACGAGGGAGGCGCGCGTGGGGGAGGGCGGTGTCGTCGAGTGGGGCGGCAGCGGCAGCGGCGACAGCAAGGGGGAGGAGTTCGCGGCGGTGTGCAGCCTCTCGGTGCACAGGGACCGCGCATTCCATCCCTGGGAAGTCACTTTCACCGTATTCAACGTGAGCCGCCTTCTTTTTCGATCCCTTTTCACTGAAATTTTTTCTGGGTTACTCCCTTTTCCGCTCCTTCGGCGAATGCTGGTGCTTTTCTTGATCGAGTCTTTGATGCTTTCGGAGATAGGTGTCATGCGGCGAGGCGGAGGAGAAGAAGGCACTGCTAGGGTTTTGAGAAGGAAAATAAAAGAATAAAAAAAGGGACTTGGCGTGTTGGAGGGAGGGGAAGTGACAGGAGGGAGGGGGAAGTGACGCGCTGATAGCTTGTTAGGTGGTGGGGGAGGGAAAAAAAGTGAAAAAAAATTTGGGGGTGGGGAAAGAGACGAGGGAAAAAGGGAGTTTGGGCGCTAGGAGGGGGTTGGGGGTGGATTTCGAAAAATAAAAGTAAATTTGGGACAATGAAATAAAAAAACCTAGAATCTTATCGAAAGTGTTGAATGATTAGTGTAAATTCATTGTAGGTTCTTTTTTTAATTAATTAATTATTTATAAATTATATTTAAATTAATTAAAAATAAAAATATTCATTTAATATACGACGTGTCCCAGCGTGTCGAAATTTTCTATTTTTGAGAAATGACGTGTCGACGTGTCGCGAGTCTATGTCGCGTGTCGGTGTAACCTAGAGGAGAACCGCAGTAGCCAACAACGAAAGCCAGCCAGTCGCCGAGCGGACGGATCCAACAGCAGCACAGACTAGCCCACCGAAGTCACCAACCATCACAACCAGAAGCTTCCAGCAGCAAAACACCAGGAGGTAGCAAGGTGAAACCTCCAACGTAGCTCTAAGTCCAGAAAAAGAACCAGCGAAACAACGCAACAAGAACAGCAACCAAGGTAACCAAGGCATCCACCATTAATTAGGAAAGACCAGGGCCATAGAAGAGAAAATGGAGGGGTCGAATCCCCACATACGTTGGAGCCTCCTATTTCTTGGGTTATCAACCACATTTCTGAAGGTCAAAGCCTTGTCCCTGACCACTTTGATAAGATGGTTTTTCAAAGCCGAAACCACCAACACTTCTCCCCTAAAAATAATACTATTCCTCTTCTTCCAAAGCAAATGGCATAGGGCACCAAAGGAGAATCGGGGCAATGCAGTGAAGGAAATCCTTACTTGAAAGGAACTTCAAAGCCCATTGGAGGTTCTCCGACCAAGACTTATTTTGCCATGGAATATTGCATCTAGAAACCACTGGGGGTTCGTCCCAGTGGCCACCCTTCCAACATGGAAGGGGGAGGTGAGGGGTTCAAATCCCCACCTTCTCAGGAGGGGATGGGGTGGGGATGCGTAAGTTTCAAGAGTGGGTTTCGACTCCCACGCCTTGCAAGAGGCAAGGCAAAAGTCTGAGAGAGAGTGTAGAATAGGAATAGAGTAGGACTGACAAAAAAAAAAAAAAAAGAATATTGCATCTAGCAGCCCAAAAAAAAGCAAGACTAGCCGAGATGCAACACCCAAAGAAAAGGTGATCAATAGAGTCGGGCCTAGAGTTACAAAAGGCAGACAACCCATTGTCAATTCTACTATAGGAGAGAACTTGGGTAGGTAGACGGTTTCTAGTAATTAGCCAGAGGTTGAATTGAAATCTAGGCACAATCGAATTGTTCCAAATAAGCGAGGCCCAAGGGACACGGTCCTTCCTCCTGACGGTTTCCCAAGCTGAGGCAACCGAGCAGACACCGGAAGAGTTTCCAAGCCAGCTAAACTGATCAGGGGTCTGAGATAGTGTAGGAAGGGGAAAATCCCATGTCTCCAAGAAGGTCTTGATGGTATGACCAGAAGGGGAGAAAAGGTCCGCCACCGTTGCTTGTCTAAAGAGGCTCGAGCTATAGATAAGAGAGTCCGAAATAAATAAGTTCAATGGGCCTCTCGGGTGCCAATGGTCAAACCATAAGGACACTGATAAGCCATGACCAACTCTCCAAAGAAAGTGTCGCGACCTAAATTTCGGGTGCATCACCTAGGGTTTAGGCTAATGGACTACTAAGTCTTAAACTTAGCTTAGCCTCTCCCAAGTCCATACCAATTCGCAACTTAGGTTCAAGTTTTTTTTTTAAATGAATTTGATCTAAAAGTCGCCACTAATCGGTTTATGGTAGGTCGATTAGACACCTAAGTAAAATAATGAGAGAATTTTTTTACTCCTACGAACTAGAGACTATGGGTATGGGGATTTGGTTACACTAGATTTTTCTAATGCCTTTTCGGTACCATTTCTTTTTATTTTCAAAAATATTTTTTTGCAGGTAGTTTGAATTTATTTTAACCTAAATCATTATGATGTAAATTACAAATGCTCAACCATTATTAAACACTCAATGAATCATATAAATTGCATGAAAAGAATTGAACACACAAAGCAAGCAATTATTTTTTGGGTTTTCTTTTATCTTGAAATTAAAACATGCACTTTAACTACATGACCTAATTTTATTAACAAATAAATTCCTATTATGCAAACTATTTGACATGCACCTAATATTTTTGTATATTTTTTTTATTGAAATTCGGAATTAATAAAAACCCTAATTAAACTATCTAAAATGAATAACTTTCTAATTTATTTAGGGATTAATTTGACTTAAATCCTATCCAATCTTAGATTTTTTTTTTTATAGAAAAAATGAGATTATCAATATGTGCAAACATTACTTAAAAGTCTGTCTATAATAAAAAAATCAATCCTAATCTATTCCAAAAATTATTTAAAAGTGCAATCCTAAAAACGCAATCCTAGTTTACTAAACCAACACACTCCGATGCAAGATTTAATTTTTGATTTTTTTTATAGTGTTTTTCCAAGACAAGCAAATATCAAATAAACATTATATCTAAACAATCAAGATATTCATCAAATAAAGGATTAAAATAATCGAAAAAATAATCCGTTGTCTCACGGGTCAAATTAACGATTATTTTAGCCCTAAATATCACAACATATAAGAAAATTCAAAATAACTAAAAATTTGATCCGAAGTCTTACGGATCAAATTAATAATTATAATGATTTAACAATTAAAATACTATCAAAATGCCCAAAAATTGATATAATTAAAAAATGATCCGACGTCTTACTAATCAAATTAATGATTATAATAATTTTGGGCAAAACCCTTGCGGTTAATGCCTACAAGATTCATGAAATAAATATTGACATCCAATGTTCTAATTTAAATAACTAAACTTTTTTTAAAAATGGAATAAAAAAAAACCACCTAAAAGGGGACTTAGAAAGAGGGAGCAACGGCGCCGATCAGCGAGGGGCGGAGGGCAAGCGGGGGCGCGGCACTAGAAGTGCGGCGATGTCGGGTGTTGAAAAGCTATAAAAATTAAATATTGGTTATGAGAAGTTGCAACTCTAATAAAACGAAATAGTATAATCCTCAAGGGAAGTTATTGCTTTTCCGAAGAGGTGCGACTTATATAGAAGTTAAAAGGCGCTTTGATGGAAAGCACTTATTAATAGAATGTATAAATAGAGTCTGGTCCTCTCTCCACCTATATGAACAACAATAATTGAAAAGAACTTGATATTCTCTCCTCCATCGATAGAATACATTAAAAAATTGTGGGTTAAGGGAGAGAAATCGGATTTCTTCATTTGGTTCAAGTTCTTCGATTTTCCACAATGATTATCATCAAGGGTAATGCTATGGATAAAGGTATGTCTTTATCTATTTGTGAAAATCATGAAGATCAAAGATCACTATTTTCTTTTGAATTTCCGCATCAAAGAATTATATGTATCATCTAACAATTGGTATCAGAGCATAGTTTATGATCTCATGATTTTTCCTTCTGTAGAAATATTATGATTTATGTATGATGATTCATTGAATGATCCTGTTTGTACTATTTGTTATTATTGAAATGTTTTCGGAGGGTTATGTCGAAGAAAACCGAATGATGGAACTTTTTCATGGAGAAAAGGATGAAAATGGAGGAATTTGGGGGAAATAGGGCCAATAAAAAGAAGAAGAAGAAAGAAACGGCCCGTGAAGAAGGCGCGTGGGACCACGCGCGCATTGCGCGCCCGGTGCTTTGCAGGCACGTGCGGGCGCGTGGTCTGGGACCATGCGCTTGCGCGTGGTCTCCATGCGCTTGGCGCTACAAGCGTGTGCAGTGCCCGCGCGTGCAATGCACGTGCCCGCACGGCAGCAAAGGCATGTGCATTGTACGCGCCCGCTGTTTTTATCGCCTAATTACAGTTTGCCCTCCTCTTTGATGGTTATTTATAGTTCTGCCCCTTGCTGCTTCAAAAATTATAGTTTTGTCACTGCACTATTTACTGTTCTGCCCCTGTTTATTTATAATTACGATTCTGCCCTTGCCGATAATTTACCATTTTGCCCCTAGATTTTAAATTTATGGTTTTGCCCTTATGGAATTATGATTTTACGATTTTGCTCTTATGCTTTGATTACGTTTTTGTCATTGTGTGCAATCTGGTAAATATTTATATTTAACAATATTAAAAATTCATATTATGAATGGTTTGTTAGTCACCAAAGTGGCCAAGCCTTGAAATCTTTTGAATTTTTGATATTGTAAATCGTTTTATTCAATTACCCATGATTAATTGATACTATATATGAAATTGATATGTTTCATATCATTATTGGTGTCATGGGTATATTGAAGTTCATTTATTATAAGAACTTAAGGATTAACCCAAAGGTTAATTATTTTCTTATAATTCATGGACATGATAGTTGATAATTAATATGACTTGTTAAATTTGTTTGTATATCCAAAGATAGCAAATAAATTTTAATAAGATATATTTACAATTACCAAATAAAAGTTATTAGCATCATTATGATTCATATATATTTATATATCATAGGATCGCTCAAAGGAGAACTATGATGTACATGTGTAGTTTAGTTTGAATTTGATTAGGTGATATTCTCAAGGCATTAATGTATGAGTATTTTCTTGCATATTTGCAGTATCTGTACCTGTTTCACTTCATTCGCATGCTTCGTCTGTTCTTTTATTCAATGGGATGAACTTTCCTGATTGGAATGAATAAGTCCAGTTTCACTTAGGTGTCTTGGATCTTGGTTTAGCGCTTCAAGTTGAGAAACCAGCTGCTATTACTAATGAAAGTAGCGATGATGAAAAATCTTTTCATAAAGCTTGTGAAAGATTGAATAGACTGAGCTTAATGTTCATGCGAATGACAGTTGCAAACAATTTAAAGACTTCTCTTCCTAAAACTGACAATGCTAAGAAATTTATGAAATTTGTGGAAGAGTGTTCTCAAACCGTTGATAAGTCACTTGCTGGTACATTGATGAGCACACTAACCATCATGAAATATGATAGTTCACGTACCATGCATGAGCATATACTTGAAATGACGAATTTAGCAGCAAAGTTAAGGATTTTAGGAATGAACGTGGATGAGTACTTTTTAGTACAATTTATACTTACTTCCTTGCCTCATGAGTAATATGGGCCATTTCAAATGAATTACAACACTATAAATGATAAGTGGAATGTGAATGAATTGGCAAGTATTCTAGTTCAAGTGGAAACAAGGATAAAGAATCAAAAGGCTTATTCTGTTCATCTCTCAAGTCATCAAAAAGTTCAAAGGAATTTCAAAAAGAAATGTGGAAAGAACAAGAAGAAAAGATTACATGTCTTGAATGACTCTTCAAAGGCTTCTCAAATCCACAAGAAGGAACACAATCTTATTAAGTGTCATTTTTGCAACAAAATTGGATACTTGAAGAAAGATTGTTTGAAACGTAAGGCTTGGTTCGAAAATAAAGGTAAGCTTTATGTTTTGAATCAAACTTTACTGAAATTCCTCATAATACTTGGTGGATTGATTCTAGTACCACCACTCATGTGCCAAATACGATGTAGGGATTTCTTACGATCTAAACCATAAAACCAAATGAAAGTTATGTGATTACGGGGAACAGAAATAAAGCTCCAGTTAAAGGCATTGACATTTACCATTTAATCTTAGATACTAGGTATTATTTGGATTTGTTTCGAACCCTTTATGTACCTACATTTTCTCACAATTTAGTTTCTTTGCCAAGACTTGATGTAGCGAGATTTTATTGTAAGTTTGGTTCTGAATCTTTCAGTTTATTTAAGAGTGATACTCTTATTGGAACTTGAACTTTATGTGATGATCTCTACAAATTTAGACTTGATAATACTTTTGTTGAGACATTAATGACCTTGCATTATAATGTTGGCACTAAACGAAGTTTGGTGAATGAGAATTCTGCTTACTTGCGGCATAAACGTTTGGGTCATATATCTAAGGAAAGAATGCAAAGATTAGTGAAGAATGAAATTCTTCCAAATTTGGATTTTACTGACCTTGGAGTGTGTATTGATTGTATTAAAGGTAAATAAACAAATCACACTAAGAAAGGTGCCATAAGAAGTACATACCTTTTTGAAATTATACATACCGATATATATGATCTCTTCGATATTCCATCTTTTGGTAAGGAAAGCTATTTCATCACTTTTATTGATGATTTTTCACGTTATGGTTACATTTATCTATTGCATGATAAGTCTCAATCAATGAATGCACTTGAAGTGTATATTAAAGAGGTTGAGAGGTAATTAGATAGAAAGGTAAAAATAATAAAATCGGATAGAGGCGATGAATATTATGGAAAGTATGATGAATTGGGATAATGTCTAGGTCCATTTGCTAAATTCCTTGAAAGATATGGCATTTGTGCTCAATACATAATGCCATGTACACCACAATAAAATGGTGTATCAGAAAGCCATAATCGTACTTTAATGGAAATAGTTAGGAGTATGATGAGTCATTCATCTTTACCCCTGTTTTTGTGGATGTATGCTTTAAAGATTTCTATGTATTTATTAAACAAGGTTCCTGTAAGGCAGTTCCAAAGACTCATTTTGAACTGTGGACATGAAGGAAACCTAGTTTACGACATCTGCATGTTTGGGGTTATTCAGCAGAAGTAAGAATTTACAATCCACATGAAATGAAATTGGATTCAAGAACGACCAGTGGTTATTTTATTGGTTATGTAGAGAAATCCAAATGGTATAAATTTTATTGTCCTAATCATAGTACAAAAATTGTTGAATCTAGGTTCATTGAGAATGGTGACATCAGTGGGAGTGAAAGAGTGTGTGATGCTTGCATTTAAGAAGTAATGGTAGAAGTTCTTATACCCAAAGCTTCTAAAATTGTTGTTCCTGATATTATAGTACAACTTAACAATAATCAAGAACAACAAATTAATGCACAAACACTCCATAATGGAGATGTCAATATTGAACCTCCAATAGCTGAGTCACAAGAAATAGCATTAAGAAGATCTCAAAGAGAAAGGAGGTCGGCTATTTTTTATGACTATATGATTTATCTACAAGAGTCAGAAATTGACTTAGGAATTGGAAATGATCCAAGTTCATTTTCTCAAGCCATGGAATGTGAAAATTCTAATGAATGATTTAGTGCCATGAAAGAATAGTTCAAATCCATGTATCAAAATCAAGTTTGGGATATTGTTGAATTGCCTAAAGGATGTAAAAATGTTTGGGTGTAAATGGGTCTTTAAAACCAAGCGCGACTCAAAAGGCAATATTGAACGGCATAAAGCCAGACTTGTTACAATGGGTTTTACGCAAAAAGAAGGCATTGACTATAAAGAGATATTTTCACTAGTTTCTAAGAAGGACTCACTTAGAATCATTATGGCTTTAGTGGCTCATTATGATTTGGAGTCACACCAAATGGATGTAAAAACCACATTTCTTAATGGGAATTTAGAAGAAGAGGTTTATATGGACCAACCCAAAGGCTTTTCAGTTAAAGGAAATGAACACATGATATGTAAATTAAAGAAGTCAATATATGGACTTAAACAAGCTTCCTGACAATGGTATCTTAAGTTTAACGATACCATAACTTCATTTGGATTTAAGGAAAACACCGTTGATCGGTGTATATATATGAAGATTAGTGGGAGCAAGTTTATTTTTCTAGTTCTGTATGTTGATGATATTTTGCTTGCTGCTAATGATCTTGGTTTGTTACATGAAACCAAGAAGTTTCTCTATAAGAATTTTGAAATGAAGGATATGGGAAAGGCAACGTATGTGATAGATCACAAGGATTATTAGGATTGTCTCAGAAAGCCAACATTGAGGAAATTTTAAAGAGATTTAATATGGGTAAATGTTCAGCAGGAATAGTTCCAATTCAGAAAGGTGACAAATTTAGCCTTATGCAATGTCCGAAAAGTGAATAGGAACGAGAACAAATGGAAAATATTCCTTATGCATTTGTTGTGGGGAGCTTAATGTATGCATAAACTTGCATCAGACCAGATATCAGTTTTGCTGTCGGAATGCTGGGCAGGTATCAAAGTAATCCTAGAATGGATCATTGGAAAACTACAAAGAAAGTTCTTAGATACTTGCAAGGAACGAAGAATCATATGCTCACTTATAAAAGACCCAATCATCTCGAGGTGATTGGATATTCAAATTCAGACTTAGCCGGATGTGTTGATACAAGAAAATCAACGTTTGGTTACTTGTTTCTTCTGGCTGGAGGCGTAATTTCATGGAAAAGTGTGAAATAGTCAGTTATTACTGCATTCACTATGGAAGCTGAATTTGTGGCATGCTTTGAGGCCACTATTCATGGATTATGGCTGCGGAATTTTTTTCAGGGCTTGTGATTGTCGACAGTATTGCCAAGCCGTTGAAAATTTATTGTGATAACTCTATAGCAGTTTTCTTTTCTAAGAACGACAAATATTCTAAGGGTGCTAAGCATATAGAGATCAAATACTTGTCTGTTAAAGAAGAAGTTCAGAAACGAAGAGTGTCAATTGAGCACATTAGCACCAATTTTATGATAGTAGATCCCTTAACAAAAGGACTGCCGCCCAAAATATTTAATGAGCATGTTGAAAAGACGGGCATTGTTGGACGTAATTAATGTTTGTATTAAGTTTATGTATTTGACACTTTGAGCTCATTTATGTGTTTTTGATATTTCCTGTTTTCTATTTAGTATACATTATGGAAATAGATGAATATTAAACAGGATAGTTTCTAAAGAGACATTATGGTTGGACTATTATTGTACTTCTTATTTATGGATCATGTTAAGTAAAGTGCTATAGTTGTAGTGCATAGAAGGGACTATGTCGATTAATGACATACAACCGCTATGACTCATATTAGTTTTCTTTACTTAATTGTGATTATTATGTGATTGCCAATTTAACGAAAATTTTATAGCATAATGTTATTGTGCACAATACAGTCTTTATTAAACCATGAAAGGAAAATCATATGGGCTAAGGGGGAGAATGTAAGAATTATTGTGACCCACATGATATGATTTATTATATGGTTTAATAATTGTTGAAATGTTATAAAAATTAAATATTTGTTATAAGAAGTTGCGACTCTAATAAAACGAAATTGTATAATCCTCAAGGGAAGTTATTGTTTTTCCGAAGAGGTGTGATTTATATGGAAGTTAAAAGACGCTTTGATGGAAGGCACCTATTGATAGAACGTATAAATAGAGTCCGGTCCTCTCTCCACCTATATGAACAACAATAATTGAAAAGAACTTGGTATTCTCTCCTCCATCGATAGAATACATTAAAGAATAGTGGGTTAAGGGAGAGAAATCGGATTTCTTCATTTGGTTCGAGTTCTTCGGTTTTCACAATGATTATCATCAAGGGTAACGCTATGGATAAATGTACGTCTTTATCTATTTGTGAAAATCATGAAGATCAAAGATCACTATTTTCTTTTGAATTTCCGCATCAAAGAATTATATGTATCATCTAACATCGAGCTCCGGCGGCGGTGAAGTGGACGAGCGGAGGTGGCATGACGAGGAGGGCTCGGCTGCTACGGAGTAGCGGTGGAGCAGAGGCGACGGGTTGCTGGGTCGCGAGCAAAGGTGGAGGTGTAGGCGCAGGTGAAGGTGTAGAGCGCTGGGTTGAGGCGAGCGGCGACGGCGTCGGTGTCGCATTGTAGGGGCGCGGTGGCGAAACGACAGCAGCAGCGCAGCGATCAGGGGCTCGAGGGCGCGAATCACCGGAAGGAGGAACGATGGGTTGCTATGGGGGCTCCGCAGGCGAGGGGGAACTTCGGCGGCAATGGGCGGAGGTGTGTTGGCGTCGGCGCTAGGTCGTGGCCCGACTTAGGTGGAGGCGGAGCAGGGCGGTGCTAGGGATGGCGCGGGCATGGGGCCAACGCGGATAGGGGGTAGCGTCAGGAGGAAGAAAACGACGCTGTAGCCCCTCTCTCTTTTTCTTCTCTCTCTTTTTCTTTCTTCTCTCTCTCTCTCTCTCTCTCTCTCTCTCTCTCTCTCTCTCTCTCTCATGTCCCCTCACCGGTCTTCTCTCTTTCCCTCTTGCTTTTCGGATGTGAGTTGACTTCACCCAAGAGAAAAATTTTTCTTTTTAAATTTCAACTCCAAAACCCAAAAAGCCCCGAAAACTTCCTCACAAATTTTCTGTCTTTTTTCTCTATTCTCCCCCCTTCCTTTTCTATGAAATTGTTCCCTCTTTCATAGTGATTTCGAAAACCCCAATTCATGGTAATTTTCAAGCTTCCTTTCTCTGTTGCCTTAATCATGGTTTGCAAATCGGAGCCTGATTTCGCGATTAGCTCAATTTTGCTTCAATTCCTTCTATTTTATCAAAATCCTTGCCCTTTATTCACCTGATTATCTAATTGCCTCCGCATTTAAGAAAATTTGAAATCTCCAACTGCCATGCATAATCAATCAGATTGATTTTCCCCATTTTTTCCTTTTATTTGCTTTGATGCGATTTTTATTTTTTATTTCCCTAGGTTTGCCAAAATTAGGTGTCAACAATTGCCTATCTTTGAAGGTAAGCTCGTAGAGGTTACCTTCAAGGACAAGTTGAGACCTAAATTTTGATCATGTACATGCACTGAATGACCTTCAAAGTTTTTGTTTTTGTTTTTGTTTTTTTCAAGAAAATGAATCCCATTTTGAAATGCAATATATATGATGCGTGGAAATACTAATACAAACGATAAGGGAATATACCTGAAATGACTTACCTTTAAGGAGGGTAGAATAATTCAAGATGGTGGGTGTTACATGTTCAGGACCCATACCTTTCTACGATCGCCCAGTATGGCAGTATTTGGTTGTCTAGGACCCGAACCTTTCTTCGGTCGTCTTGACGAAAATGCTTCTCTTTCAGAACCCATACCTTTCTAGGGTTGCCTATTGGAGTAACAAACATTGTCTAGGATCTGTACCATTTTACGGTCGCCTAAATGGGAAATCACTTTTGCAGGACTCGTACCTTTTTATGGTCGCCTGTTAGAGCTACAAATATAATGTCTAGGACTCATACCTTTCTACGGTCGCCTGTTAGAACAACAAACATTGTCTAGGACCCGTACCATTTTACGGTTGCTTAAATGGGAAACGGCTATTGTTTAGGACCCGTACCATTCTACGGTTGCCTAAACGGGAAGTCACTTTTCCAAGATCCGTACATTTCTACGGTCGCCTGAATGAAATGTAAAGATTTTGGAACTCGAAATACCTAGATCCAGACTAAGATATAACGAGAAAAATCGAAAAACATTCACATCCAAAGTGAAATGTTTAAATGAAAATAATTAAGACATCCAGATCCAGACTAAGATGTCAAGATTTGGGAACTCGAAGTACCTAGATCTAGATTAAGGTATAACGCGAAAGATCGAAAAACATTCACATTCAGAGTGAAATGTTTAAATGAAAATAATTAAGACATCCAGATCCAGACTAAGATGTCAAGATTTGGGAACTCGAAGTACCTAGATCTAGATTAAGGTATAACGCGAAAGATCGAAAAACATTCACATTCAGAGTGAAATGTTTAAATGAAAATAATTAAGACATCCAGATCCAGACTGAGATGTCAAGATTTGGGAACTTGAAGTACCTAGATCCAGACTAAGGAATAACGAGAAAGATAAAAACATTCACATTCAGAGTGAAATGTTTACATGAAAATAATTAAGACATTTAGATCCAGACTGAGATGTCAAGATTTGGGAACTCAAAGTACCTAGATCTAGACTAAGGTATAATGAGAAAGATAAAAAAATATTCACATCCAGAGTGAAATGTTTACATGAAAATATTTTGTGACATTCAGATCCAAACTGAGATGTCAATAACGGATTGACAGATTTTGGTGAAATCCACAGCCTCATAATTTCTGAAAAGGAACTCAGGCTATAGAAGCACGCCATGTCAATCAAGATGGACATCGGGCTATAAAAGCACGGCAAGTCGATGAAAGGGACTTTGGACTACAAAAGCACGCTAGGTCAATATAAAGAACACCGGGCTATAGAAGCACGCCAGGTCAAGAAATGGACTCTGGGCTATGAAAGCACGTCAGGTCAATATAAAGGACATCGGGCTACGGAAGCACGCCGGGTCAATGAAAGAGACTTGTCACGACCTCTTTTTTTCTATCCGGGGGAAAAGGAAGAAGGTTTAGGGGTATTTGCCTAAAGAGGCGGGCCAATGGCCCTAAATTAGGCTCGGGCTCTCCTTAAGCCCATACCTCGCGCGACGTTGATTTTGTTTTTTTTTTTTTTTTTTTTTAAATTTCTTAACAACCTGTATAATTCTAGGAGTCGCCACTAGCCTATTGGGGTCGGCTAGAACCAATCAAGACACGGGAGTGTTGTCTCGATTCCTACGCAACTAGAGATTTCTAGGAACGGGGACTTGTTTACGCCAATATTTCTATTAGCGCCCTTGTGGTACCACTAATTTGGAAGGTTGTTCATATAAATGGCCACACAATCTTGATTACAAATTATAATCCTTATAAAATCGCTAAGCGTCCATGCAAATGTTTTTGTAGGTTTGTTTTCCTTAATGTCTAGACTAATCCTAACATAATTTAGAAGAGAAATTTACACTCAAATTAATGAAGAGCGGTGCATAAGTAAACATCCAAGAAATTGAAATAACTTGAAAATAAATGCAGAAAAGGAAAACCCGATACAAGTCGGGCAAATAATATTACATGGCCTTGTCATCACGCCCTGGGACAGGACTCCCGTGAGCAAATTGAGAATTTAAATATGCATGAAATTACTCTAAATAATTTTAATCTACGCAAAATAGATTATTTACAAAAATGGTTATAAAATACCAAAATATCATTAAATTAAGAAAATTACCTTTAAAAAATTAGGAAAATTTCCTAGATGTTATTTCTATCATAATTTGACATCATCCATCATTTTTGTAATTTTCATATTTTTTTTATTTTTTAAAATTTTTATTTAAAATTAATTCCCTAAAACCGATATATGCCGATTTACACTAATATGGGATTGCCCAGTACATGAATATAACAAGAACCAAGCTCAAATCGACCGTTTTTCAAGATCGAAACTTGGTTTGCGCATTTTGTTGAACACTTGGCATGCCTCAAACTAGCCCAAATAGCTTCTTCAAGTTGTTTGTGGCATTCAATCTCAATGCATGAGCAAACTTATGTGGAAATAAAGTATCAAGATTATACTACCACATGCAAATAACAAGATTAGATAGAAATCATAGCTTAAAACACACTGGAACCAAGCTAAAATCGTCCTCAAATACACGGTTTGAGCTAATTTTGCAAATCTGGGTTTGAACCCAAGTCAAGCAAACAGGTTATATGCCCATATTCAAGCCCCGACACTCATCACATGCAAGATTTACAGGAAACACTACTTGATCCGAGTGAAAGTAGGTAACATGAGCTTTCAAATATAACGAGCATCACAGAGAATGACCGAACGAACGCATCAAAACGACCTCTCCAAAAAAGCACACATGCAAAACTCTTGTAGAGGTTTCAACACCTAGAAAAATTCCAGCCTCAGAAATAAGTTTTCCGGGCTGGTTTTCCTCTTGATTTTTTACTATTAAAACGAGTTCAAACTCGAACAAAAATACATCTAGGATACTTACCTTGCTTCCTAGTTTCGTTTACAAGTGGTTCTTGGCCGAAGAAACCAAGAACTTATCCTCGGGAGGCACGTGGAAGTTGGCTTCTTCAATTGGAAAACAAGATCTGCAAAAAAAGAATTGATAATGAAGGTTTTCATTGACCTTCAAAATCAAGCTTCAGAACCTATTTTGTTGGCCAAATTGAAACAAACCCAAATTATAT
This sequence comes from Eucalyptus sp. ANBG9806169, assembly GCA_014182395.1. Taxonomy (NCBI): domain Eukaryota; kingdom Viridiplantae; phylum Streptophyta; class Magnoliopsida; order Myrtales; family Myrtaceae; genus Eucalyptus; species Eucalyptus sp. ANBG9806169. The sequence continues at coordinate 46,551,351 of CM024575.1, read as the reverse complement.
GTATTCTAGTTTGTCTTGTAAGTCATGGATTTCATCATTTGTCTCTTAACTTGCTCAAAAGACACTCGCTTTCCCTTACTCGTGACCAACTAGGCTCAACACTTACAAAAATTTTCGGACTTATTTGGCCCGCTAGGAGGGTGGTTTTCGGGGGGCTTTAGGAGACCTTCCCGAACTCCATTTGGGACGTGCGACCTATGGATGGAAAGATATTTGAGTGAAGTTTCACCCTCTAGTTAAAGGTTTTGGCTTATTTTTTCCATAGGTGTGTGAAAATTTCACTTTTCTCTTTGAAGGTTGATCTGGAATTTCTGGGTTCTCGATTTTCTGGAGTTGCTTCTGAGGACCTGTTTGGGGGACGGCCATGAGCTATCTCCTCTCCCTCTCGTCTCCTCTCTTTCGTACCTCGAAAGACCTCCCTTCAGTGATCTTATCCCCCCATTAGAGGATTTTTGGTCTGTATTTTGTCCACCTACCAAGCCTGTCAACAGGGCTCTTTCACCCACTCTCTGACTTGGTCAATTTTTCCACTTCTGCAATTGTTGAGTGTCTGGATTTGGTGCGATTTTCCCATGCTTTCAGCAGCTTATCCCTGGCCAATTCTTGTCCACTTGCACTACTAATTATGGCATTCCATCACGTGCAAATATCAGGCTGGTTGGGCAGGTGAGGAGGATATGGTGGGGCCACCAAGTTGCTTACTCAGCAACTCCGAAATCATACCAACTTGTGGACTGAGATTTGTCAGCTGGTTTAGGTGCTTTAATCCATCAATTTGACTACGATTTTTGATCAATTAGCAAGCTCATGCATAGTAGTTTAAGATCTCGACCAGATTTTGCAATTTTGCCCACCCAATTTCGCAAGAAAGTCCCTCAAAGTTGGCCATTTTCTTATCCGAAAATATCCAATTCAATACAAACTTGGTCTTTTTGGCTCGATTTGATTGATTCGACTTGGCCCAAATTCAATTTCAACTTAATTGGTGACCAAGATGATGATTTACGGGCTCGGGCGCAAATTTTGCAAAATTTACGAATTGATCCCTCAACTTTTGAAAATTGCATTTTGACCCCAATTTGCCATTTGAATTCCATTATGACCTCCCGGGCTTGGTTAGTCACATTTAGATCATTGTCCCCAACTTTTTTCTTTTTTTTTTTTTAAATCTTTTTTTTATATATTTTTAATTTTTTGTTCTTATTCTTATTCTTTTTCTTTTTAAAGTAAAAACATCTTCCATTTAAAACACTATATTAAATGCCTAGATAATCTATATGCAAGAATTTAACTTGAAATATTTTTGTGGAAAAACAAGTTCCCATTTTTTTGGAAATGATTTTTGGGCAAAAATTTAGGTGTCAACAAGACTCTAGGCTACGAAAGTACGCTAGGTTAATATAGAGGACAGCTTGACCGAGTGAAGGGTTGATATATTTGAGAGAGAATACATGCACAATGACAAGTATTTAAAGTATGGGTAAAGATATACTTACCTAGTGATACCTCTAATTTTTGGGGATATGTCTTTTGGAATTTAGATATCCTGTGGAGGTCTTTCACCTCCTGGTAGAAATAAATTTTGGAACATCAAGGATGCACCTTGAATGTTCGTGAAGGTTTCTAATCTCCTAATAGCATGAGGCATTCCGAAAGGAACCTGAATGTTAGGAGCTCTTGGGTCTTTGAGAAAGCATTACCTGTCAGACATGATTTAGAGCAAAAATACATTTACCAAAGAAATAAGCAATTAAGACTATTCTGGAATGCACACTTCAAAATCCACTGAAATTTTTATTAATTCAATTGGGGTTCATGCATAATGACCTTTGCATCACCTAAATTTCCACTAGAGAGAATTATCATTCAAGACAATTTTCAGACATGAATTTTCTAAGAATACTAAATGAGAGACTTTCAGTTAGAAATGAATTGCACTCACTCTCATTTAGAAGAGCTATTTTATGAGAATCACTCCATCTTACCATAACGACAAGAGTCCGAGTATTCTCGCAAGCGGTACGACCTTACCAATCTGAGAGGTCTTTAACATGGACCATAATATGGGCTTGGTCAACGGCTTAACAAAGGGACTCTTTGAGTCAAGGCTATTGAAAGAACAATATTGTAATCATCTTCGGGTTTACAAGTCAAGAACCTTGCAAAATGAAAAAGAAATAATCCCACTCGCACTTCTTCAAGCGATACTTATAAACATATGGATTCCCATGTTAATTCAAGTACCATAATCTGAAGAGACTTTATAAGGGACGTAACATAGGCTAGGTTCATGGGTTGAGAAATGAAAGATTGTTAGGCTCAAAGATGTGTATAAGGGTCAAATTTGATGATCATCTAGGCATTGTTGCCGGTCTTCTTTTGGTAAGTGAGAGACTAAGAAGGTGATCTAGGCTTTCCATTTTGAGGCAAAACACATAGACGATGTTGTTTTGGGCTATATATGATAACCGAGCACTTCGACTAGTCACATTGGAGGGAGAAATTAATAGAAAATGGTTATGTCAAATTTCCGGTTATGATGGTAATTAAGTGATCATTTTTTTTAAGTGACACTTAAGTGCTTTGGATTTTTTTTTTTTTATTAAAGTGATTGTCGTATATAACTTTTGATATTTTTAAAGTAATTCTCTAGCACGGTTGTAATTTTGGGGGCCTCTGCAATTTTTCACATAATTAAAAATATTGAACAATATATTTTTGTTACGAGGAAAAGCAAAGAAAGATGGGGATAAAGCAAACACTTCTTACATGGTAGTTAGTGCTGACCTTGGGTTTGTGAGCGGCGGTGAAAAATCCTAGCTCAGCACGATTTCCAGGAACTTGTCTTACGTAACACCCTGTTGACACCTAAATTTTACTATTTTATTTATGACATAGTCGCATACAAAATTAGGAATTAGTCACTAAAAAAAAAAAAACAGAAAAAAAGAAGCAAAAAGAAAAAAAGAAAAGAAAAAAAAGACAACAAAAACAAAAACAAAAAAAGAGAAAGGAAAAAGGCTTAGGGCTAGGTTAGGTCGGATCCGGCCTTGGCCTCGGCCCGCCTTTTTCTCTCTCTTGCGTGGGGACCCGGCCCAACAATTTTCCTCCTCCTCGGTGTCCTCCGCACACGACTTGCAAGAAGAAAAGAAGGGGGAAACACAATGAGAAATAGAGAGCAGGAGCGAAAGGGAGGGAGAGAGCTGGAGAGAGAAGAGAAAATAAAAAAGGGGGGCAACAGTGTTGTCTTCGGGGAGGACCCCCTTAATCGCGTCGGCCATGCTTGTGTCGTCCACCGTTGGAATCGTTTCTCCTCCTGCCGGATCTGCAGCCCTTCGCCCGTGATGCCTTGCAACTGTCTCCAGACGCCGCTGCTTTGCATTGCCATTCCGTCCATGACCACCTCTTGCTGCCGATCGTCGCGCCAACCAATGCCGTACCCCCCAGCCGCAACGTTGCCCGAGCACCAGATCCCGAGTCCTTCGCCCAAGTGTTAATGTTCCTCCTAAGTGCCGCGGTTGCTGCCGACAGCTCAGCTTCGCCATTGTCCCTATCCTTATCGCGTGACACCTCGCCTGGAGCTCGCGTCGGCCCGCGACCCGCCTGCTCGCGGCTTTGTCTCCCTCGTTGCAGCCCACCATCTTCGTCCGTCGACCGAGCATCGATCCCCCTCCATGCTGGTCTGAGTCATTCCCCCCTCCAAGCTACGTCGCTGCTGGCCGAGGAAGCTAGATATGGAGGGAGGAGGCTCGCCGTGACCGTTCCTGCTGCCGCCACCGCCTCCTTAGCCACCAACGACACCGCCAACCTCGACGTCCTCATCGCCCCTTTGTTGCCCTATTTTGCTGTCAAACCACCCAACGCTGCGTTGTTGCCGCCACCCGCTGTGTCACCATTGCCGCCCGCCATGTCACTGCTGCCGTCAAGCCTGTCATCGCCATTGCCGCTTGTCTGCTCAGTGTCAGTGCCGTTGGGAAGACCCAGAGAAGAAGGTTAGAATGCGGGGTCGGGTTTGGGTCGCGAATCGGGTAGGGTTTTGAACAATTTGGGCTGGGTATATCAGAGCCGGGCTTGGGCTAGTTTAGGACGTGGGCTTGTGGGCTTTTTCCTTTAAAAAAGAAAAGAAAATTAGACCTGACTAGGCATGCACATCAGGCCCAGCTTAGCTGGTTTCCGCATGACCCGGCTCGGTCCGGGTTCGGGCCCTTTTCACCGAACCGGGTCGAACCCAACCCGGGGATCCGACCCGGTTCGTTTTAAATATATTATAATATTATAATATTAAAATAATATTTTAAAAAAATTTTTTAAATTTTAAAAAACATTAATTAAAAAACATTTTTTTAAATTTAAAAAAAAAAATTAAAAAAATTTGGAAAATTAAAAAAAAAAAATGTAGGATTTGGTTGGGAATTGCCATGTTTTGCCTTTTTTTTTTTTTAAATGTAATTAGACCTTTATTTGCTCGTATATTAATTATGTCGCATGTTTAATTTGCATATCTAATTATGTTTAATTGCACGTGTTTATTTTTACTAAAATTAGGATTTTGGTAGCTATGATTGTTACTTTAATGATTGTGCACCCGCATAATCACCTCACATGTAGTGGATATGTATAAAATCAATTCAAACTGATTGTCAAAAATCATTTTGTTAAAATGAACAAGATTAGGTACCGAAAGGGCACTAATTGGTCAATTAGTGTAATCAAGTCCCCGACCCTAGATTCTCTTATTTCGTAGGAAGTGAGGTACACTTACATGCCTCACTTGGTTTCTAGCCGACCCCAATAGGCTAGTGGCGACTTCTTTTGTGCAAAATTCCAAAAAATATCCTAATGTCACGCGGGGTATGGGCTTGGGAGAGCCCGTGTCTAATCATGGGCCTTATGCTCGTCCTTTAGGCAATACCCCTAAACCTATTCTCTCCCCTCGAGGGTAGGTCGCGACGACTTGGTGACTCCGCTGGGGAATTGGTTTTAAACCTTATAGGACTTAGGCCAAAATTAATCTTGTTCAAAATTTTTTTTGTTTGGCAGTGAGGATTCCAAGTACGCCCCTAACATTAAATGTGTTAAATGTTTTTACAAAATGGGGGGTATAAGGGAAAGTGTTTGCTCACCTTTGTCTTGTAGGGAGGTGTAGGAATGTATGGTTTATTTTTTATGTACGGAGTGTTGTTTGCCTATAAATTGTTGTGCATGTATCCTCTGCATTGCACTACACCATAGCACACACTACCTACCATCGGACTTGGGCCGCATAGCATCACTTAGAATGGTGTTGAGGTGGATACCACTCCAACTACAACCGTGTAGTACGAGTCGCCCATCTCTACCTCGAAATTTCTTTCTTCATGTTGAAGGTACCCACCTCGGTCTGCAACCGTGCGACACGGGTCGGTTCTTTGACAAAGCCGGAGTCATGGGTAACACGACCTAGTTGCGATCATGTGCATGTCTATGTAATTGAAAAAAAGAAAAAACAGAGACAAAGGTCGGCACCCATTGTAAGTATCATTTTCCTTTTTATTTGCTCATTTTGTATTGCATTTTCATCTTTTAATTCGCGGAAATCAATCGAATGCCCTCAGTATGTAGGCTTATGATTGAAAAATTGGCAATCACTCTTGAGAAAAGTGAACATTGAATGCAAGTTCTAAACACTTTGATTTGGCCCTACTAAACATGACATTTTTTAAAATTTTTAATTATGGCCTCAAAACCGCTTTTTGTTTAAAAAATTCTTTCAAGTCAAGATTATATTTTGGGGCACAAAAATTGAAATTGCATTTTTAATCAAATTCTCTCATTTTCACATTTTGGGATTGAAATGCAAATCACATTTGGTGTACAAATTCCTCAAAATAGAAGTCACTTCTTTCAAAAATCAATGTCACTTTTGCATATGAAACTTTTGGAATAGAGTGGACATTCGATTGATAGCCGTCGATCGATCTTCTAATGATGCCCCTTCTCTTACGACAAATCTTGGTGAAATACCAAAATCCAATAATAAGGACTATGGGGCATGTACAGTTGCCTCGATTTTGTTGTAAGAAGCAACATCATTGAAAGATCAATTTTTCATTCACATATTGACATCATCGTCTTTTTTGCAAGTCATGCGTGATGCTCCTTGACATTCTAGTGCTCGACCACGCAAAGAAGTGAATTCTAGAGCTAGGACAAGAGTTGATTTTTACTTTCAGCTGTGTAAGAGTTTCTTATATTTTATCATTGTCTTTATTCTTGTCAATAACCATGTTTTTTGTTTTGGGTTTTGATTGCGAATCCAATTTATGCTTTTGTAAATCATGCAACTCATTTTTTTATGATGGAATTCAATTTCATGAAAATTATCCAAAAAAAACAAAAAACAAAAAAGAAGAAAAACTCATAGGTGTTTTAAACGAATCTTTACGTCTACCTTCGAAATGTTTTGAAAATGAATTTTAAGAAAGCTTTGCTTAAGGCCCTCTATTCGTATGGTTGCTTTCTTAGGTATAATGAGAAGTTTATTTGAGATTGGCATCGGCCCTTCTAAAAGATAAAATTGTAGGCTCATGGAACTTGAGGAGTAAGCATGCATCGAGGCATCGTCGGTGCCAATTTTTCATAGAGGCGGAACGAAGTTGAATTCCGTTCTGGGAAGTTTCGTTATTCGCAAATACCTTAGGTGCCAAAATAGCCCATCGATCTCGTTCACTTTGCATGAGACAAATGAAGGGAGTTACCAAGTATCCAAAAGGGCGAACTCGAAAGAAGAGTAAACTGTATCGATTCCAATTATCCATCTCTGATACCGTTTCTGACATGATTTTCTTTTCATTGTCAAGGAGACATCAAGAGTACCAAATTTTGTAACGTTCCAACAAATGCGATGGAAAATTATTGAGTCTTGTTCATCTTAAACAAAGAAAGATTCAAATGATGAAATAGAAGGGCAATATTATCCCTTCCTCCATGAGAGATACCTTGGGATGTTGATCGCTCGACTTTGAAAAGGATGTATCTCGTTCCTAAACTTGATTTTCTTCAACATAAAAAATGACATGTCCTTTTCCTTGGTACAGGACAGACTCTGACAAAACAAAGGTTTGTCAAATGAAGAGTGGGAGAGCAACGTTTGATTTAGAGAAAAATCTCTCCACCCACCAATGAAGTGTGCTGGAACAACATTGTCAAATTCATTAAGAAGGATGTATCGTTCCTCAGTTGAACCTATCTAAGAATGGAGATAACTTGTTTCATCTCCCCTTCTTATAGGGTGACAAATGGAAAAAAGTTGCACCTTGACCGTAGAAGCGGCGCCTTCCTTCAGGAAAACATCAAACACTTAAAGTTGAATGCAAGGGAAGGGTGTTGTCGAGTTACCAAATATCCACGAAGGTGAATCCAAGAGATGTTAGCGCCCAAATGATGAAATCGAATGAAGGGTAATAATGTATCGTTTCCAACATTTCAATCCCTAAAGATTTTTGCACTAACATATTCTTTCACATTCTTTATAGGGTTACCGAGTCACCATGACGCAGGTAAGTACCCTTCTTCTCAATTTTTTAAAATAGAAAAAAAATTAAAATAAAACAAAACAGAGAATTTCCATTACCAAAAAAAAAAAAAAAAAAAAACCTTTGGCACTTTCCTAGAGACAAGCACAAAAATGAATAATTGAAAAAAAAAAAACTTTCTACAAACTTTTTTTTAGCATCATTTTTATCTCAAAATTGTTTTCTCATTTTGTGGGTTATTCATTTTGAATCAAATTTCCCTATGGAGATTGATCTACTTAGATGATCTCGGTAGAGTGAATTGAGACGTTAACCATGCCAAACAAGAAGTGCTTAGGATGAAGGAATGTAAGCCACTTCCAAACATGTCCTTCAAACACTTTTGAGAGTTGAGTGAAAAGCGACATTCTCTTAGGACGAATGATTCATTCACATTGAGCGCAAAGATTGAAATGATAAAGGCGTTTCCTTTATCAATCCCAAACATTGAACTAATCTCTTGCTACCCCTTTGGGCAGAAAAAAAGATGATCCTTCAAAGAACCATACGATAACGACCCTACATTGGGGCAGCACAGGAGGTTCCGGTCGTGTTGTAGAGCGAAATATTGAGAAAGATTCTATTACTTTCACTTGCATCAATCTTCTGGTGGTAGCTTCAGAGGAATTCTCATCAAAGCTTGATTCATCCCAAGGTGAATAAGAGCATTTCCTCATCTACCCAAACACCGATACCCATTGCTTTAACCAATCTGGGCATGATTATTCATTTATGAACCCCAAGTGGTGATCATCTCCCTTCATAGGGGCAAGGCATAAGAATTGACCAAATATAGTTGACATTTACGAGAAAATGTGAAAAGCATCTCGAAAGTCATAAGAGTTACAAAAGTTCAAAGAGCAAAAAGTTCGACAAATTAGGGGGCATGAAAAAAAAAGTGCCTAGTAAAAGTGAGGCCAATGCCCGTCACGAAAAAAGAGCCAAAAGGCTGCATCTCATGTAAAAAATTATTAAAGTCCAAGTGCTTGCGTAAAAAAATCATCGCAAGTACAAAGGAAATAATAGAAAGAAGCAAAGCTCCCATGCAGAAATGATTAGTCAATGGACTTTCGAGATGTGCTATGTTTCAAAAGCCGAATGATTCTGAAAGATTGAGTGACATGGTCATGACACCATGATGATCACCGACTCTTAAAAAAACCCTCTTGAAAATTTTAAGTCTTTTGAGCCTCTCCCAAACCAACATTACAACCCTATTCCGAAGTCTCTTTTGATTGGGATGGTTTGAGTGAAAATGAGAATGCCACAAAGAAGCTACTGCTTGAAGGAGTGAAGGTAATTCTATCTTGTCTTATCTTCTAAATTCTCGACTTGTAAACCCGATGAATATAGCGACAAATGTTCCTTTATTGGCCTCAAAGCAATAATCCCTTTGTGTAAGCCCTAATCGATCCTATATTGCAATCCTTTCAAAAGACCTTTTTGATCGATCAAATTGTGCTCATCACGAATGTTTCTGAAAGCCTTTGACATGGGTTATGTGAGATATCCTCAGCAATCAGTTACTTCCCACGCGAATGGAAGGGATCAAGCAGCCATCTTATCAAGAGTGTGTGAGAAACCCTTTCTGACTAACAAACTCTAGTTTGGCATGCTTAATGAGCCTTTTTCACGAGTCGCAGCCGTTTTGATAAGAACTTGACTCCCGGAGAATTTGATGATTAAGGATATATCCTCGAGCAAGAAGACAATTTTGCACCACATTATGTTGATTGACATCAAATGTTTTTTTAAGCAGTCGGACTTAGCTTGATTAGCTTGTTCAATTAATGTTGCGATATTACCAATATGTCTCTTGATGATGTCCTTAATGACATTTGTTCAAGTTGAGTTTGATAGGATTCCTAAGTGAAACCATGCTGTTTTCAAGGGGTTAGCGGGTGCTTCCCTAAAAATCAAAGGTTCATGGTCAGCCTCAAACCATGTCATCCACAAGGTTTGTGGGTTTATCCTTAAATCACAAGGTTCATGGGTCATCCTTAAACCACGCTTTTAAAATGTTCATGAGTCTATCTTTAAATTGCGATTTTCAAATGTTCATTGGTTTTCCTCAAATCATGCATTTTCAACTCGGTCGAAACCCATTATTACACGGTGAGACCTCTTTCTTCCCTTCTTCTTATGACCCGGTGGGTTTCTGTAGTCCGGAGTCTTCTTCTCTTCTTATGACCCGATGGGCTTCTATATCCCGGAGTCTTCCTCTCTTCTTATGACCTAATGGGTTTTTGTATCCCGGAGTCCTCCTCTCTTCTTATGACCCGGTGTGTTTCTGTATCCCGGAGTCTTCCTCTCTTCTTATGACCTGGTGGGCTTCTGTATTTCAGAGTCTTTCTCCCTTCTTATGACCCGGTGGGCTTCTGTAGTCCGAAGTCTTCCCTTCTTCTTATGACCCGGTGGGCTTCTGTATCCCGGAGTCTTCCTCCCTTCTTATGACCCGATGAGCTTTTGTAGTCCGGAGTCTTTCCTTCTTCTTATGACCCAATGGGCTTCTATAGCTTGGAGTCTTCCTCTATTCTTATGACCCGGTGGGCTTCTGTATCTCAGAGTCTTCCTCTCTTCTTATGACCCGGTGGGCTTCTGTATCCCGGAGTCTTCCTCCCTTCTTATGACCCGGTGGGCTTCGGTAGCTCGGACTCTTCCTCTCTTCTTCTTATGACCCGGTGGGCTTCTGTAGCCCGGAATCTTCCTCTCTTCTTATGATCCGAAAAGCTTTTTAGCCCGGAGTCATTCTTCTTATGACACATAGAGTTTTGTAGCCCGAAGTCCTTCTTCCTATGACACGTAGTGCTTTGTAGCCCGGAGTCCTTCCTATGACACGGAGAGCTTCTGTAGCTTGGAGTCCTTCTTCTTATGACACAACGTGCTTTTGTAGCCCAGAGTCTCTCTTTTTTCTTATGACACGGCGTGCTTCTGTAGCCTGGGGTCTCTCTTCCTCTTATTGACAAGACGCGCTTCCATAGTTATGAGTCATTTCCGTTGACCTGATACATGCCTATGCACCTAGGGTCTTTCTATCGTCAAAATAATTTAGGTGTCTTCTGTCTTTGAATGCAACCTCTCCGAGGCTACATTCAAGGATGGGCAGTTGTTGACACCTAAATTTTACTATTTTATTTATGACTTAGTCGCATACAAAATTAGGAATTAGTCACTAAAAAAATGACAAAAAAGAAAAACAAAAAAAAAAAGAAGCAAAAAGAAAAAAAGAAGAAAAAAAAGACAACAAAAACAAAACAAAATAGAAAGGAAAAAGGCTTAGGGCTGAGTCAGGCCGGATCCGGCCTTGAACTGGCCCGCCTTTTTCTCTCTCTTGGGCGGGGGCCCGGCCCAACGGTTTTCCTCCTCCTCGGCGTCCTTCGCACACGACCTGTAAGAAGAAAAGAAGGGGGAAACATAGTGAGAAACAGAGAGCAGAAGCGAAGGGGAGGGAGAGAGCTGGAGAGAGAAAGAGAAAATAAAAAAGGGGGGCAACAGTGTTGTCTTTGGGGAGGACCCCCCTAATCGCGTCCGGCCGTGCCCGTGCTGTCCACCGCCGGAACCGCTTCTCCGCCTGTTGGATCTGCAGCCCTCTGCCCTCAACGCCCTACCACCATCTCCGGACGCCACTGCTTCGCATCGCCGTTCTGTCCACGACCACCTCCTGCTGTCGACCACCACGCCAACCAATGCCGCACCCCCCCCGCAACGCTGCCCGAGCACCAGATCCCGAGTCCTCCGCCTGAGTGTTGATGTTCCTCCCAAGTGTCGTGGCTACACGCCGACAGCTCGGCTCCACCGTTGTCCCCTGTCCTTACCATGCGACAACCCTAACACTACTGCCAAGCCACTCCACCAGCTCGAAGAAGCTACACTGCCGCGCGACACCTTGCTTGGAGATTGTGCTAGCCCACGACCCACCTACTTGCGACTCCGTCTCCCTCGTCGCGGCCCACCATCTCTGTCCGTCGACCGAGCATCAATCCCCCTCCACGCTGGTCCGAGTCATTCCCCCCTCCGAGCGACACTGTTGCTAGTCGAGCAAGCCAGATTTGGAGGGACGAGGCTCGTCGTCACCGTTCCTATTGTCGCCACCGCCTCCTCAGCCACTGACGACATCGCCGACCCCGACGTCGTCGTCGCCCCTTTATTGCCCTGTATCGCCGTCGAACCACCCAACGCCGCGTCGCTGCCGCCATCCGTCACGTCATTGTTGCCGCCCGCTGCGTTGCCGCCGCCGTCAAGCCCGTCACCGCCATCACCGCCTGTCCACTCAGTGTTAGTGCTGTCGAGAAGACCTGGAGAAGAAGGTTAGAATGCCGAGTTGGGTTTGGGTCGCGAACCGGGTAGGGTTTTGAACAATTTGGGTTGGGTATATTAGAGCCGGGCTTGGGCTACTTTAGGATGTGGTCTTGTGGGCTTTTTCCTTTTCTAAAAAAGAAAAAGAAAATTAGACTTGACTGGGCCTGCACATCAGGCCTAGCTCGGCTGGTTTCCACGTGACCCGGCTCAATCCGGGTTTGGGCCGGGCTTGGGCCCTTTTCATTGAACCGGGTCCGACCCAACCCAGGGATCCGACCCGGTTTGTTTTAAATATATTATAGTATTATAATATTAAAATAATATTTTTAAAAAATTAAAAATTAAAAAACATTAATTAAAATTTTTAATTTTTTTTTTAAAATTTGGAGAATTAAAAAATGTAGGATTTGGTTGGGAATTGCCATGTTTTTCCTTTTTAATGTAATTAGACCTTTATTTGCTCGTATATTAATTATGTCGCATGTTTAATTTGCATATCTAATTATATTTAATTGCACGTGTTTATTTTTACTGCAATTAGGATCTTAGTAGCTATAATTGTTACTTTAATGATTGTGCACCCGCATGATCATCTCACATGTTAGTGGATAGGTATAAAATCAATCCAAACTGCTTGTCAAAAATCATTTTGCTTAGATGAACAAGATTAGGTATCGAAAGGGCACTAATTAGTCAATTAGTATAGTCAAGTCGCCGACCCTAGATTCTCTTGTTGCGCAAGAAGTGAGGTACACTCCCATGCCTCACTTGGTTTCTAGCCAACCCTGATAGGCTAGTGGCGACTCATTTTGTGCAAAATTCCAAAAAATATCCCAATGTGACGTGAGATATGGGCTTGGGAGAGCCCATGCCTAATCATGGGCCTTAGGCCCGTCCTTTAGGTAATACCCTTAAACCTATTCCCTCCCTCAGAGGGTAAGTCGCGACACACCCAAAAATAAAATAAAATGAAGAGGTATTCGTAGTAATTGCAATAATTATTCTCAGACGTCAAGATTGGCGCACCGATTTCCTTTTCACTCACAAGGTATTACCGCATGGGCTCAAGTCTTCCTTAGCCGGGACGAAAGATCAAAGTTGACTTGGACATGACAAGTCATGGGCACTAGGACACATCAATCTCAGTGCCCAAACTCATCTTAGACACGGGAGACTACTATACTTATATATCCAACGGTAGCAGAACTAAAGTCATGACATAATGTCTACTTTCACCATCGTGAGGCCCCCAAATTTCCTGTCCATCTTTGTCTCCTCAACAAAGAGGGAATATGGGGTGACATTGTGGAATCTCCCACCCCAGAATGGTTCTCCTACCTATTTCTTCCCTTTGAGTCTTTTAAGGACTTGTCCAGGTCCGTAGGAACCTGTCTTACATAAAACCCAAAAATAAAATAAAATGAAGAGGTATTTGTAGTAATTGCAATAATTATTCTCGGATGTCAAGATTGGTGCACCAACTCCTTTTCACTCCCGAGGTATTACGTCATGGACTCAGGTCTTCCCCAACCGGGACAAAAGATCAAAGTTGACTTGGACATGACAAGCCGTGGGCGCTAGGACATATCAATCTCAGTGGACTAGAAAATGTCCTTTTCATCATTGATTTGCTTGATAGATATGAGCTCTCCGTGCACCCTAAATTACGTAGATATGGGGCTAAGTCAATTGACAAAATCACACGGTGTGTGATGTTGTCACGACCTTTTTTTTTTTTGGCGCCCGATCGGGGCAGGCGCCTTGCGGAGGCTAATGGTTTGGCTAAGTCTATTAGGCTCAGCCTGGACTCTCCCAAGTCCACCAATTCAGGACTTAATGGTCCAAGTTTTTAACCTGTAAGTTAATTTTAAAATAGAGTCGCCACTAATAAATTTATGGTGGGTCAATTAGAAACCCAAGCAAAGTATCGGGAGAAATACTCGCTCCTGCGCAACCAGAGAAATTAGGATCGGAGACTTTGATTACATTAGTTAATCACTAATGCCCTTTCGGTATCTAATCTTGTTTAAACCCAAAGGCTTTTTGGATTTTTGATGGATTTTCCATGCATTTGTAGAGGAAAAACATTTTTTGAACTTTCTCTCATTTTTTGGACATAAAAAGCATTTTTTTTTTTTCGATTTTTTGGTCTTTTTGGAAAATATAAATCATTTTGACTTTTTCTAACTTTTTTTTTTTGGCTTTTTTGGGAAAATATGGATATTTTTGATTTTTTTGATTTTCTGGAAAATAAATTATTATTTTTATATTTATTTTTAAATATTATATTTATTAAAATGTGACCCGGTCGATCCCCAGGTTGGGTCCGACCCGGGTCGCCCACCCAAGAGCTGGATGGGCCTGCGTTGCAGGCCCGGCCTAGAGAATGCCCGGCCCGTGCGACGAAATCGGGCCCGTTTTTTTTTTTTTTTTTTATAAAAAGAACCAAGACACCCGACCCAAGCTCCGAACTCGACCCGGTGACTCGCTTGTTCTACAAAACGCTACCCGGATTGACCCGGGTCATGACTTGACGCGATGCTTCCTCCTTTCTTCGCCTAAACGCGGCGCCGATGGAGGGGCAGGGATAGCGGGTTGGCGTCGACGACGGTGGCGAAGCAGAGGATAGCAATGGCTGGTCGTTTCGCAGGATCAGAGAACGACGCATGGCGACGGCAACCAGATCTACTTGGCTTGTTGGGACCGGAATTGGGACTTCACGGAGGGGGGGTGCTATGGTGATGACGGCGGTAGATAGCGACAGTGGCCAGGGTTTCAGGCGGAAAAGGTGACGGTGACGCGGCAAGCGGGGCTGATACCTGTTTGTAAAGAGGGCACGATGCGGTGACGTTGTTGGTTGGCCAGACGGCATCATTGGCGATGGAGGTGACTGCCCAGAGCAACGGACGCGACGGGGCAGCAACGGTCGCCACAAGGTAGCGACGGCGGGTCCTCGGCTTCTCAAACCTAGTCCTCTGTCTTCCAGATCTGGCCCTTTTCCTTTTCTCTCTCTGGGTTTGCTCGATGTTCGGCCCTAGCTTCACCAACGAGCTCCTCCAATCTTCCTCCGATCTCGGCCGTCCTTGGATCTCGGCCTGCTCATCCTCGGCTCCCCTGAACTCTCTTAGTGGGAGGTTCGAAGATTTGCAGCCCTAGATCCTTTGTCGTTTGTGTGTTCGTTCTCATTTGGCCTTCCCCAACTCCCTATTTATAGATGGGGGGAAGGCCGGTTGGCGGAGGTGCGTCGACCGGCCCTTGGTGCGGCCGAACCGGTGTCCCGTCGCTTCTACTCTTCCCCTACTTTGTCGTAGGCTGTCTTTGCGCACGTCATCATCGCAGCACGTGGTCTCGTAGAAGTGGAGGAGGAAGGATGAAGGCAGAAGAAAAGGGGGGGAAGAAAGAAGAAGAAGGAAGAAGAAAATGGGGGAGGGGGGAAAGGGGCGCGTCGAGTGGGCCGAGCCAATTGGGGCTCGCGTGAGAGAGGAGGGGCTAGGCTTGTAGGCCCAACCCCTTTGGCTGCTTCTTTTTTTTGTTTTTGTTGTTTTTTTGTTATTTGTTATTTATTATCAGAAAAAAAGGAAAAAAAACATAAAAATATAAACTAAGGCCTAATTGAAAACCTAATCAAATTTTAGGTGTCAACAGTTGCCCCTCTTTGAAGGTGAGTTCGTAGATGTTGCATTCAAAGACAAACTAATACCTAAATTTTGTCCATACATATGCAATATATTATATCTTATTTGGGACTTAGTGTCCTATGTAAAAAATGAGCAATATAACATTATACATACTAAGATCGATAAGAAGATACATGTAGTTACTTACTGGGAGTGAGTGAGATAGGGTGTGAACCCCAAGTTTTAGCAAGTATCAAGGCATCATCTTACCTGTTGCATGAGAAGATTGCTTCTCCAGGACCTAAACCATTCTTCGGTCATCTGTTAGAGTAATAAGTGGTTTGTCTAGGACCCAAAACTTTCTTCGGTCACCTATTGGAGCAATAAGTGGTTTGTCTAGGATCCGAACATTTCTTTGGTCGCCTTGATAGGGAATCGCTTTTCCAGGACCTGAACCTTTCTTCGGTCGCCTTGACAGGGAATCATTTTTCCAAGACCCGAATCTTTCTTCGGTCGCCTTGACGTGTAATCGTTTTTCCAGGACCCGAACCTTTCTTTGGTCGCTTGTTAGAGCAATAAGTTGTTTACCCGACCTTTTTCGAGGGGATGCATCGACCTTTCTCAGAGCATCTGTTTGTGGGGGTGTATGATCTCTATCAAGGACATCGGTTGGTACCCGACCTTTCTCAAGAGATGCGTCGACCTTTCTTAGGGTATTGATTTGTGGGGTGCCTGACCTTTGTCGAGGACATCAGTTGTTACCCGACCTTTCTCGAGAGATGCGTCGACCTTTCTCAGGGCATCGATTTGTGGGGGGCATCGATTTGTGGGGTGCCTGACCTCTGTCAAGGACACCGATTGGGGGGTGCCTGATCCTCTGTCAAGGACACCGGTTTTGGGGTGCCTAATCCTTTGTCAAGGACATCGGTTTTGGGATGCCTGATCCTCTGTCAAGAACATCGGTTGGTTGCTCGACCCTTCTTAGGGGATGTGTCGATCTTTCTCGAGGCATTTGTTTGTGGGGGATACCTGGACATTCACAGGCATTGAAAGAGTACCTGGATATTTACAAGTACTAACCTGGAGGATACCTAGTTGTTCGCAGGCATCGAAGGGGTACTTGGATGATCACTAGTACAAATTATGGAGGGTGCCTAGATGTTCGCAGGCATTGAAGGAGTACCCGGTAGATGGAATATCGAGGACGTACCTGAGATATTCGTGAAGGTCTCTCACCTCCTGGTATGTGGGAATATCGAGGATGGGTCTCGCATATTCGTGAAGGTCTCCCACATCTTGGCAATTGGGAATATTGAGGACGTACCTTGGATATTTGTGAAGGTCTCTCACCTCCAGGTTGTTGGAATATCGAGGACGTACCTCGGATATTCATGAGGGTCTCTCACCTCCTGGTAATTGAGAATATCGAGGACGTGCCCCAGATATTCATGAGGGTCTCTCACCTCCTGGTAATTGAGAATATCGAGGACGTGCCTCGCATATTCATGAGGGTCTCTCACCTCCTGGTAATTGAGAATATCGAGGACGTGCCTCGCATATTCATGAAGGTCACTCACCTCCTAGTAATTGGGAATATTGAGGACGTGTCTCGCATATTCATGAAGGTCTCTCATCTCCTAGTAATTGGGAATATTGAGGACGTGCCTCGCATATTCATGAAGGTCTCTCACCTCCTGGTAATGGGAATATCGAGAACGTACCTTAGATATTCATGAAGGTCTCTCACCTCCTGGTAATGGGAATATCGAGAACGTACCTTAGATATTCATGAAGGTCTCTCACCTCCTGGTAATTGAGAATTTGAATGTAGCATGAGGCTTACCTAGATGGCCATAGGCACACAAGTGTACAAAGTAGTGAAATATTTGGATGAACACAAATATTTAATGATACGATCAGGGACCACTCAACTGGTCTAAGTGTAAGAACGCATACCTGGCTAATCGCAGGTGCATAATGTGGTGGAATACTTGAACGGCTGCTAGTATTCTATGACATAATTTTGAGGACAACTCGGACAGGTCGAGTGTCACGGAAAGGGAGTATCCGAACGGTGGCTGGTACTCAAAGACAAGAGGATACTTGGATAGTCACGAGCATCCAAACTTTAAAGACAACTCGAACAGGTCGAGTGTCAATAAGAGGGAGTACCCAGCAAGTGGTGGGTATGACATAATTTTGAGGACAACTCGGACAGGTCGAGTGTCGCGGAAAGGGAGTATCCGAACGGTGGCTGGTACTCAAAGACAAGAGGATACTTGGATAGTCACGAGCATCCAAACTTTAAAGACAACTCAAACAGGTCGAGTGTCAATAAGAGGGAGTACCCAGCAATTGGTGGGTACTCAAAGACAAGAGGATACTTAGATAGTTGTAAGCACCTGAACTTAAGGGACGACTTGAATAGGTCGAGTGTCAAGAAGAGAGTACCTGGACATTGGTAGGTACTTTAAGACCAATGGGAATAGGGATATGCTTACCTGGCAATATCTCTCATCTCTGAGAGTATGTCTGCTATTTGAACAATATGCACACATGAGTTCAAATGAGATTCGTGCATGATAATTTTGTCAGTTTTGCATCATCTAATTTCCACTGGAGAAGATTTTGAAAGACAACCTTCATTTAGAATATAGGTGTCTTGAGCATACCAGATGAGAGACTTTCAGTCTGAAAGGACTTTTCGCTTATTCTCATGGGAAAGACTGTTTTATCCTGACCATTGATGCAGAATTTATGAGGACCACACTATCTCACTGTCATCATGTCAGCAAGGGTCCAAGTATTCTCGCAAACAATACGACTTGACCAATATGAGAGGTTTTGTTGAGACCGTAATGTAGGCTTGGTTGTTGGCTCATCAACCGGGACCATCACGGTTAAGGCTTAGGAATGGAACGCTGCACGATCATCTCCGGGTTTATAAGTCAGGAATCTTGCGAAAATATATAGAATAGTCTTGCTCGTATTTCTTCGAGAGATGCTTGTAAACATATGAAATCCCACGTTAATTGAAGTACCCCTAGTCTGATGAGACATTTACAATGGGAGGCAATGTAGGCTTGACTCATGTGTAAAAGGGTGAGAGCTGGTGATTGCCTTGGCATTTGTCATCGGTCTTTCTTCTCACTGTTAGATGGATGCTCAATTAATCGAATGACAACAACTTCTCTTGAAATACAGATCGATGTATTTTGTTTGGGGGCATCGGCCTTACTTTTACCGGGCACACTGCCTTTTCATGTCCCTAATTTTTATTCTAATTTTTCATTTATGGGCATTGACCTTGCTTTTACCAGGTATATTGCTTTTTCATGCCCTTAGTTTTTTCATTCTTGTTGCTTAAGGAACTGATCTAGGCAAGTTCAAGCAAACTTTGTTGTTAGACTGTTGAGTCTTCATCTTTTGCTGGCGCTCCTGATTATGCTGCTTGAATGGTAGTAACTTCTGTTTTGCCTCCGTGTGAGGGTGAAATTACAAACTCAATTGGGTTGTATAATGAAATACAAGTGCATAGAGAAAGAATTTCTCTTCGTCATTCTAGGGCACTTAAATTAACGCAAGTGTTCATATGCAATAAAAACACCCGAAGATTGATACAAGTGCGAGCAAAAAAATTTCTATCCCTTTTCTCACCTTGTGATGCTTATTTACCACCGACCTGCCCCAGTGTGGGGTGGTTCCTTGACGGGGGTAGGACATAAATTTCATCAGTGTATGGGGGCTCAAAGGGGTGAGTGTTGGATAACTTGGTAGAGAAATGAATTGCCTCTCATTGTTCTGGTTATCGTACCATTCGCGAGGGAACTCTTTACCCTATTGACATGGAATTTTATGTATTCATCTCACAAGTGTATGGATAGGGGATTGTGTGTAAGATATGGCTTGCCTTTCATCATTCTGACGCGCCTCATCTAGCATGTTCGATCAATCTTGTATTCTTCACTTAGCTGTCTATTCTAATAATCCTTGCAGAATTAGTGATTTAGACAGACAAAATCATCATGCAAAATCCATTTGGAAAAAGGCATATGGCATTTTAAATGTGACGGAGTTTGTACTCTCAGAACAAATGAATGGTTTTGGCTCAAAAAGACCTTGTTGGCAGCTTTAAGGGTCAACTGAATAGTGTTGTTAAATTTTGAACATCAAAAGGGTTATTCACAAATGGATGTTGATGGATTGTTCCTATTAAGTAGGGAAATGACACAAGAAGGATCAGCCAGGTTTAGGGATTTGATCATTGATTTGACGGGCCTTTTGCTTTTGCACCTCTCATTGATTTGTTGCCTGTATTTTGGTGGTCAGGTGATCCCCTCCCTAGTTTGCAGATGATTAAGTGGACTCGGAGTACGAGGAGGACACGAAGTCCTACGTCTCCCATTTCGTCAGGTCAATTATTCTCCTAAATTGGCTTATGGATGACACGTCCTTTTACACGAAGTTAGGTGAATTCGATACGGGTCATTCCCATGAACCTGCTTGGCCAATATTGATTAACCATTGGGTTTGGTTCTTGAATCCCAATGCTTCTTGTCAATAGGAGAATATATGTCAAAAGCAAGTTCAGAGAGAGAGAGTATTGGAAACGATACAAAATTACTCTTCCCCAAATTTTGTATTTGCTGACTCCTAGGGATCTTCGAATGTCGATGACAGCCTTTTGCCTTTGACACAGTTCAATGTCTCTTTTGATTGGCTCTCCTCATATGTGGCCCTCAAGCTTCCATGGAATCTGAGATGGACAATTAAAACCTCCAGTTCTCTAATGACAATCACTTCTTGGGAGAGCATCTGTCTAGAACAAGAAGTGAGGTTTCCAAGCCCTAATGTCATCATAAAAAATAAGGGGCTAGAGACCCGCTTCAATTGTCTGGATTTTTACTATTGACAGTTGCCAATTCAAAGGGATTGAAGAAATTTCTTCCTTGTGCTTCTTGGCTCGTCGAAGAAAATGTGAAGGCTGAAGGCAGCATGGAGGAGGCTATCTTGCCTTGAGCTACCATGGTGTGCATGCGTCGAATTTAACTGTATGCCTATGCCTATTACGTCCTATCTTTTGTCTCCTGTAAATAGAAGAGAGATGACGTTATTTCCGAAATTATGTTCAGGGAATAAGACTTACATTTTTCTTTTTTTCTTTTTTTTGATGCGAGATGATCCTTTCTATTTGCCCATGCTTTCTTGGAAGGGTGTCTTTGAATTTGGCCAGTTCATACGATGTGTTGGTTTCAAATGCCCCTCGTCATACTAAGTCAAAGGGGATGGGGGTGATACTCTGAGACATGAAGTAAATAAGTCAGAAAAAAATGATTTAACATCTTGTTTTGACAAAAGCTTTGGTAATGAAATGTTTTTTTTTTTTTTTTTTTTCAAAAGTATATATCTTTGGGGGGAAGAAAGCATGAGGAAGCCCAGCCCTCAATATTCTCCTTGGATGATAATTTCTTTTCATGGTTGGATAGCATCACCGGGCTGGTTTGGGATACCACCTCATGCTTTTAAAACAAAACATTATAATTGTACATTAGATTACTGGAATGGAAAATGCAATAGTAGCACACTAGTCATGATAAGAAACATGAAGTTATAAAAACAAGCAAAACCCATGAAAAATCCTATGAAAAGGAGCACTTTGATAGTGCTGGCTTGAAATTAAGCGCCTTCGAGTTCCTCACCTCTAGTAGACTTGAAGTATTCGCATGAGAGAACCACTTCATTGAAGCTATGGAAGTGCAACCCATGCAACCAACAATGATACTTGCGAGGTAAAGCTCCTATGAACAGCTTTATCATTTCTTCTTCAGCCAGTTGAGGGTAGGTTTGCATCATAAAAGCCTTCCACCTCCTTGCATATGCTCAGAAATCCTCTATTGGTCTTCTTTTGAAGTGAACCAAATTCTCGCAAGGCAGTTCAATTCCAATCTAGTTTTGGTACTAATGCAGGAATGTGGAAGACAGCTCATTCCAATCCCTTATGAGGTAAATACTGGTTGTGACGAACCATTGTAATGCAGATCCTGTAAGACTTTCTTGGAATGCCTGAGTTGTGAATAACATCGGGCTGTAGTGTCGATTCATTTTTGCGTAGAGATATTGCAAGTGGTCCACGGGACAAGTCGTGCTGTTATACTTGCAGAGATTAGGTATCCACATTTCTTTGGGGGTCATGTTCCTATGAGGGCAAGACGGGCCTGGTGTGTCTAGGTTAGGCCACTAGTTTTTCCATTGCATATTCACTGCGGTGATGAACTCTGCTGCTTCAGGAAAGTTGGACTCTCTCGAGATCATTTCATTGCTTTCTTTCGGGTCAAAATCAGCAAACGAGGATGATGCGTTTACGTCATCCTCACGGTTAGGTGACAACATCCTATGTGTGGGCGAGAGGCAGTCATACGACGAACGGCTGATTTCATTTATATAATATTGGTAGTTCTTAGGATTGTACCCTAGGGACTGGTAGCCTTCAGGATTGTATCCTAAGGGATGCTCGAAGTCTTGGTATGGCGGCTCATTGGTTGTCAGGTTTTGCCTACGTTCAGTGGCAGGCGTTGACTCGAGCTACTTAGGCTTTCTTTTCTTGACTTCTGGCCCGGACCTTTTAAGTAAAGCTATTCGTTTCGCTAGTTGGACTTTGTCATGGAGAGTGGGAGATGGTGGAGCTTCGCTCCCTAGGTTGATGGGGGTCAGAATTCTTCGGACCCTAGCTCTTGCGGTAAGCGTGAAAAGCTGTCCCATCATGCTTCGGCTCTAAGTAGTGTTAACTTCGTCTGCAAGCTCCTTGCCTTTCCTAGTGGGAAGCTTCTCAGTAATAAGATACTGCTCGATCGTCCATTTATCGTGCAAGGCTTCATTGACATCTTATTCTCTTGTCTCTACGACTATCGGCTCCTCGTGCTCTGCGACCATCGGTTCTTCGTAGGGCAAAGCGATGTCGGGGCTGATGTCAACATTATACTCTTGATGGAAAGCATCAATTAGTTCCCCCCCGGGTTTTAAGGAGATTAATCTTCCTTACAATGTACCACCACAAGGCGGGGCCAGTCAGGTTTGATTGGTACGATTGAATCATCATTTGGAGTAAGTAGGCCTGCAAGTAGCTCTCTAGGCGAGAGGTATTAGCAAACCTTTTGCATTCAGGTGCTTGAGCTCTTCAGGGATTTTAATGCCGGTGTAATTAGACAAGTCCATGGGATCTTGCTCTTGCAGCTGGCTCAGCTTCTTCATGATCTTTACAAACTGTCTATCGTGCTGGTCGTCCTCTAGTAAATTCACGGGTGTTACGGCGGTGTTTAAAGCAGCTACGGAGTTGGGCTTGGCTTGAGTGAATTCCATTTGCCTTGAGAGTTGTCAAAGGACAATGGACATTTGTCCTACGCTGTCTTCAATGTTGGTGATGCAATTTTGTACATCATTATGATCGGGCCTTATCACGTGAGGCCATTTGCAGGTGGCTAATAGTCGATGATTCATAATTACCCGGTGTCACAAAAACCATGAATGAGCATGAAAGTAAATAAAGATTGACCCATGGCAATGGTCTAACTGCTTTTTATTTATCAAAAGAGGATTTTATAGACCGCAGACTTCTGACATCTAAAACTTGAAATTAAAATGACAGAACGAAATACTAGGTATTAAACAAAAATCCCTACAAAACTTTCACGATGTTAACACTAAGGGGCACCTGACTGCTATTTTATATGCGACGGGGAGCCTTAGTCTTGCAAATGTGTTTGCTTTCTTGGACCGGCTTTGAGACGTGTATCTAGCCTATTCCTAAATCCCTTTGCATAAGCTCTACTTGCTCGTGTTAGCTGATCTCGCTGATTGGGTGAGGGATTGATGGCTTCAATTTTGTCGGAATACAATGGTTGTGGATGTAGGACTCAGATGCGTGGTGGGCTTTTTCTTGTCCCTCAAGCCTTTCAGGTACCATGATTCTTTTGCGATGGCACTTGCTCCATGTTTCTTCGATAATGGCAATCTTGAATGCGTAGTCACGGCTTTGATGGGTAAAATAGAGTGGATGTATTTTCCTCCTGGAAAGCGGCGGGATTTCCTGAAGGGCTCTCTACTGTCGGGCCACCTTATATGGGTAATAGGGAGTGGCACTGGTGAGGTCGAGCAATGGAATTGGATGGTTACACTTGTAAGCAAAGCGAGCTCTCTTTTCATGAAACCAACCAGCACACCATTGGAATGTCTCAAGAGAAGGGTCTTAAAAAATTTATCTAGTTAAAACAGCTTTGGTTGGGAATGTATGGTCCTAGGATCACAAATTTATGTAATGAATTTTCGAAATCATTTGTTTCGGACGATTGCATGAGGCATTGAAATTCGCTTAGGTGAGAAAAGAACTAGACCTGCAAAATTTCCGAGGAGGCCCGCAAGATTTTTTTCGTGTTTTCTTTAAAATGATTAAAAGACAAGAATGTTTCGACTAAAATCATGTTGACACAATTTTGCCCCCTTGAGACCTGATCAACTATCCACACCATCTTTGGACTTTTGATGTTTCTTTGATGGGGGAAAATGATGAACCCGAAAAAGGTCTGGAGGAAAATCTCACTTTTTTAGGTCATGGGTTGATTTTCGAAACAAGCAGTGAAAAATGCTAGTGGGCAGGTATTATGATTGTTTTCAAGAATTTGCCTCATAACATGGACTTCAGTTCTTAAAAGTCGCGCTAACCCACGCAAAGGGATAATGCTGGGATAATGCTTGTTGATGGCCTAACAAGCTTGTTCTCGAGAGACTTTCAAGTGATGATGTTGTATTCCTCCAGAGTTGAGGTTAGCTCGAACCCATCGAACAAAAAAGTGGATGTTCTCACGCACCAGAAATGTGCCATGGCCTGTAGGACTTCAGGATGAATAGAGATTTGGAACAATGATAGAAGATGACCGACTTTGGCTTTCACGAGCTCTTGGGCATATTGGTCCAATTGACCCCACCACCTGAAAAGCTCTTCTTTGGGAGCGGGAATAAACTGGATATCATCTTCTCCATCGTGTGTAAACTAGGACTCGAAAAACCTACTAAAATTGCCATGGGCCAATAAAAAGACTGAGTAAAAGTAAAGAATTTACATTGCTTTTAAAGAAAATGGCAAGCATAGAGACATGCGCACGGGACGTGCGACTCGATTTCTAACTGAGGAGGTTTGTTGAAATTAAAAGGGTGTTCGCCCGTTGTAGTCTCGCGCTAGCAACACACCCCCTTAATCTCAGCTAAAGAAATTTGGGGAAAAGAAAAGCAACCTCTACAACGCAGTCTCGCGTTCGAGACCATATCTTTCTTAACACCATCCTAAATATCCTATGGCGACCCAGGTCTGGCAGCCGGGTTGTGTGTGTCATGTGTAGTGTTAAAAAATAAAGCATGCACAATAGTTTATAATCACAAAACAATTTATTTTAACAAAGTAAAAAAAGCTACTAACCTGCACAGAAAAAAAAAAACAAAAAAAAAACCCAAGTCAGCAAAGCATTTAAACAAGATAAAAAAATGCCTAAGTCTTCAAGTCCCCAGCAGAGTCACCAAGCTGTCGTGACCTCTCTTTTTTTCGGTGCCCAATCGGGGTGGGCGCCTTGCGGAGGCTAATGGGCGGAGTCACCAAGCTGTCGCGACCTCTCTTTTTTTTGGCGCCCGACCAGGGCGGGCGCCTTGTGGAGGTTAATGGTTTGGCTAAGTCTATTAGGCTCAGCCTGGACTCTCCCAAGTCCACCAATTCACGACTTAATGGTCCAAGTTTTTAACCTGTAAGTTAATTTTAAAACAGAGTTGCCACTAATCAATTTATGGTGGGTCGATTAGAAACCAAGCGAAGTATCGGGAGAAATACTCGCTCCTACGCAACCAGACAAATTAGGATCGGGGACTTTGATTACACTAGTTAATCATTAATGCCCTTTCGGTATCTAATCTTGTTTAAACCCTAAGGCTTTTTGGATTTTTAAGGGATTTTCCATGCATTTGTGGAGGAAAAACATTTTTGGACATAAAAAGCATTTTTTTTTTTGGATTTTTTGGTCTTTTTGGAAAATATAAATCATTTTGGCTTTTTGGAAAAATATGGATATTTTTGATTTTCTTGATTTTCTGGAAAAATAAATTATTTTTTATTTTTTTATTTTAAAAATATTATATTATATTATATTATATTATTAAAATGTGACTCGAGTCGGATCCTCGGGTCAGATCCTCGAAGAACCTCCGCGGGCGGCACACCGTCGCAGCCCCCCTGGCCGCGACTGAGCAATCGCTGACTAGGGGGCCGCTGGCCGAGCTATGCCAGGTCTGCGACCTAGCCCGCTCGGCCTCTCTCGCCTTGCAGGTCCACTGCCCGGAATCAACCTGGGCCGTGGGCCTACGGGTGAGTCCTTTTTGCAAAAAAGGGTTGGGCCCTCCTGATTGGGCCCAAGCCCAATCTGCCCTCAAGCAGGCCTGGTCGGGCGGGCCCGACCCGACTTGCTCGAGATGAACCCAGGTTGGGTCAAAATCGGACTCGACCTAGTTCACCCCAAAAAGAATTTTTCAAAAAAAAAAGTTATTTTATTTTATTTTATCTTTTAAAAAAATCTAAAATCTAAAAATTGTAGGGTTTGGTTAGGAATTGCTATGTATTGCCTTTATAGTGTGATTAGGCCTTTATTTGCTCATATATTGATTATATTGCATATTTAATTTACATGTTTAACTATGTTTGCAATTGTTTAGTTGCATGTGTTAATTTTACTGCAATTAGGATCTTGGTAGCTATGATTGTTACTTTAATGATTGTACACTTGCATGATCACCTCACATGTTAGTTGATAGGTATAAAATCAATCCAAACTGCCTACCAAAAAATCATCTTGTTAAAATGAACAAGATTAGGTACCAAAATGGTACTAATTGGTCAATTAGTGTAATCAATTCCCCAACCCTAGATTCTCTGGGTGCGTAGGAAATGAGGTACACTCCCATGTCTCACTTGGTTTCTAGCTGATCCCAATAGGCTAGTGGCGACTCATTTTGTGCAAAATTCTAAAAGATATCCCAATGTCACGTGGGGTATGGACTTGGGAGAGCCCGCGCCTAATTAAGGGTTATAAGCCCGTCCTTTAGGCAATACCCCTAAGCCTACTCCCTCCCTCGAGGGTAGGTCACGATAGATGCTCATTTTAATATTAAAATTTTTTGCTGGCTCACTTAAGTACCAAATTAGAGAAAAAACGATAACTTAAGTGTCAATGATTAGATATGTCAGTCAAATTGATTACGTGGCATTTGTAAATAAAAATTTTAAGTGACATGTCTTATATTTTTAAAATCCTAGTCCATGTAGACGTGCGGAATGACATCGCTCGATCCAATGTGGATAGGTAATGAACAAAACGATGTCGCATGTTGTCTAGGGCAATAATGACATTGTTTGAACTTGAGTAAAAAGGTTGGCCTCATTACATCTCTCTCCATCGTTTGCTTGTCGTTGCACGCCTGCCCTTGCTCACTATCTGCTCATTGTTGCTTGCTCATCGCCCATGGTAAAGGTACACTTCTCTCTCTGTGTTGCTCAATTGGAGGGGAAAATTAGGGTTCGTAAGTGAAAGATTAGGGCTCGATGCTGTTAATTTTGGAGGCAAATCGAAATAAGAAGTGAACTTGGGTTCAATGGCTGGTTAGGGTTTGAATTTTATTTTATTTTTTTGGGTAAGGGGTTCTCTTTCATTTTGGGGTTTTAGGGTTCTTATTTGGCTAAAAGGTACAAGATAGCACTGTTTTGGGGTTTAGATGCTAACTAGACTCTTTGACGAGCCACGTCGGCTTAAGAAACTAATAAAGAAAGACTACGTCGGATTTCCACCCTAATAGACCAAAGTTGGCATTGAAAATATTGTTTTTAAAAAAATTTGGCATTTAAATGATCCAAAAAAATATTTTGGCACTAAATCGAGCGTTGTACACAAATTTTGGCACTTCTAATGTGCTTCCACTGAATCTCTTATCGAGAATTCAACTTGTACCCCACAAATAACAAGTTAAAGCATTTGGATTTGTGAATTTGTGACCCATTTTGGCCCTATGATGCTTAAGTTAGTAATGTGTGTGTACATGAGAGAGAGAGAGAGAGAGAGAGAGAGAGAGAGAGAGAGAGAGAGAGAGAGAGAGAGAGAGAGAGAGATCCTAGCTTAGCACGATCTCAAAGAACTTGAATCGATAAAAGTATAACCATTTTTAGCGATCCACAAGCAAGTTGTGAATGACTGTCTTTAAGCCGCAAGTCTGTCCTTAATTATCCTTTGAAGGTAGTTGCAACAATTATTCACGGGTGCCAAGATTGACTAATTGACTCTTTCTCCCCTCTGGAACATTGGCGTCCTTAATTATCCTTTGAAGGTAGTTGCAACAATTATTCACGGGTGCCAAGATTGACTAATTGACTCTTTCTCCCCTCTGGAACATTGGCGATGAACGGTAAGGAAGGAAAACTCTGCGCGTGGACTCAAGTCTTCCCGACAGGCATGAAAGATCAAAGTTGATATTAACTCGACAGATGCATGCTCTCTGCGCGCCCTCAATTACGTTGATACAAGGCAAAGTGAATTGACAGAACTACACCATTTATGATGCCCATATCGAGCATCCAGTGGCTCGTGAAAAGCAGCATGCTACTCTTATGGTGAAAATAATGCCATTTTTTCCTAACATGATTACTATGAGATTTTGGTAGGACTACAATCAATAATTATAATGGCTTAAGTCTTTAGATGAATATATGGTTTAATATTTAATTACTCTAACACTCCCCTCACATTTAATTTAGTCTTTTCGCCTAGTATTAAGCGTGAATATATTAAGCTTTTAGAACAATCAACTGTGATTCCACCAAATCTTACATGGTATTAGAGTAAGAGGTCCTCAATTCAAATCTTCCCAGGCTCCCATTTGCCTCTCCAATTTAATATTTCCATGCCTAGTATTAAGCAGAAAAAAAAAACCAAACTAAGCGTGAGGGGAAGTATTAGAATATTTAAATAATAAACCACGTCTTCATCTAACAGCTTAAACTTTAAAAACAATTTATAGTGGTCGTAAAAAATCTTATAATTATCAACTATGACTAGGATTTGCTTCATTAATAAGGTAATATCTCGTCCTCGTTTTGGTAAGTGAGAGACCGAGAAGGTGATTTAGGCTTTCCATTTTGAGGCAAAACACATAGACGAGGTTGTTTTGGGCTATATATGATAACCGAGCACTTTGACTAGTCACATTGGAGGGAGAAATTAATAGAAAATGGTTATGTCAAATTTTCGGTTATGATGGTAATTAAGTGATCATTTTTTTAAGTGACACTTAAGTGCTTTGGAATTTTTTTTTTTATTAAAGTGATTGTCGTATATAACTTTTGATATTTTTAAAGTAATTCTCTAGCACGGTTGTAATTGTGGGGGCCTCTGTAATTTTTCTCATAATTAAAAATATTGAACAATATATTTTTGTTATGAGGAAAAGCAAAGAAAGATGGGGATAAAGCAAACGCTTCTTACATGGTAGTCAGTGCTGACCTTGGGTTTGTGAGCGGCAGTGAAAAATCCTAGCTCAACACGATTTCCAGGAACTTGTCTTACATAAAACCCAAAAATAAAATAAAATGAAGAGGTATTCGTAGTAATTGCAATAATTATTCTCGGACGTCAAGATTGGCGCACCGATTTCCTTTTCACTCGCGAGGTATTACGGCGTGGGCTCAAGTCTTCCCCAGCCGGGACGAAAGATCAAAGTTGACTTGGACATGACAAGCCGTGGGTGCTAGGACACATCAATCTCAGTGGACCGGAAAACGTCCTTTTCATCATTGATTCACCCGATAGATATGAGCTCTCCGTGCACCCTAAATTACGTAGATATGGGGCTAAGTCAATTGACAAAATCACACGGTGTGTGATGTCTACATCAAGCATCCCGTGGCTCGTGGAAAGCCACATACTACTCCTATGGTGAAGATAATGCCATTTTTAACCTAGCTAAGTTCATCCTGTTGCAAGAACTATAAATTAGGCCACAATCCAGTCTTCCCAATAATTTATCTTTGATTAAATGACTCTTTTTCACTGTGAGGAAGGAAAATTTTTAAGCATGGACTCAAGTCTCCCCGACCCGGACAAAAGATCAAAGTTGATGCGGACATATCGCGTCTTGCGAGGGCCTGGAGACATTAATCACTGCGGACCCAAAGACATCCTTTTCATCAATCTTTTGACTCGACAAGTACAAGCTCTCTGCGCACCCTCAATTACGTTGATATAGTGCTAAGTGACTAGACAAAATTACAGTGTATGACGTCCATATCGAGGATCCAGTGGCCCGTGAAAAGCAATATGCTATTCTTATGGTGAAAAAGAACGCCAATTTTGACCTAGCTGAGTTCATCCAGTTGCAGGGCATTATAAATAGCCACCCTTGAGAGCCGAAAATCTGTGCAGCGAGTCATCAACCTCACCAAAGATGAGGAACACTGTTGTGCTAGCGTGCGTTCTCCTCGTTTCTGTGACTTCTCTCTTCCTTCCTTCCCCTGAAGCTCGAAGAGTACTTCTTCAGGGACCAGGTGAATTCGCATTCTCCATACACTCCTTTATTATAACATGACCTTGGCTTTTTTGTTGGTCTCCCGTCGCTTTTGCAACTCGTGGGCGATACAACGGGAGAAGAATAACCGCATCAACCAAGCCATTTTGCGTGCAGAAACATACGCTCAG
The DNA here is from genome assembly GCA_014182395.1 of Eucalyptus sp. ANBG9806169. Classification (NCBI taxonomy): domain Eukaryota; kingdom Viridiplantae; phylum Streptophyta; class Magnoliopsida; order Myrtales; family Myrtaceae; genus Eucalyptus; species Eucalyptus sp. ANBG9806169. Next base: position 46,521,114 of record CM024575.1, on the reverse strand, counting down.
CCGGGAACCCCAGCATGGCCTGGTCCGGGTGTAGAAGGATCGCCCAGCACACCCTACACACCAGGCAAGCCAATAGGTTACGGGCCGCCCTGAGGCCGAGAAGGCCCCACCCAGATGGTCGTTGTCACGCGCTATGTACGTACTTCATTTAGTTAATACAGTGCACGAAAACCAGTTAGAAATGTGATATCCTGAGTCTACCACAGCCGTGTGTAGACACATGCGTATGTTTTTATTGGATTGCAAATGTCTTGTCGGTTTAATTGAATAAGTTGGCGTGACAACACCATCTCTTCAAACTGTACTACTAAGGCCGTTTAGCGACTGCCGGCTGGTATTGAATAAATGAATGAACCGAGGCCGCATGTCAACAAATGTCAATGCTTGAGATAATGCATTGTCTGTTGGCTTAAGGCAAGTCTCTTTTAAGGATATAATTGAATATCTTTTGAATGTATCTTCTCCTTTGAAAGAGCACTCCTATTTATGGGGACATATTGAAGAGAGAAATTATACTTCGAATTATAGTGGAATCAAATTCACACGATGTTACTGAATATATCTATGTTATCATCTTGCAATTGTATCCCCAAAAGATGTATCTTGGCAAGTATCAAAATATTTTGAGATTGTACATATTTATTCAAAAATATCACCATGTAAATATTCTTTTCAAACGGATTTCCATAGTCAAGCAATTAAATGCTACTCGATTAAATCAAATGGTAATGAGATATATTGATTTCTTCATCTTGGAAATTTTCATGTCAGCAGTTATGTGATTTGTTCCTGCTTAAGAAAGTGGGATCACAAACTATTTATGCTCTGACAAGGTACCGATGAGAAATTGATAGTTTCTTCTAATCACTATGATGCCTTGCCAAAAATCAAAGTGAACTATCGATGTTAAACATTGCATCTCTCAGGAACCTTTTTCTCAGCCAAGTCCGACGTCCAAAGAAGCAAGTAAGAAAAGCCACTGCGCGAAGAGACGCTAGGCATTAGAGATAAAATCTTTGTGACGGAAAAAAGCGAAAGTAACTTCTTCAGCTTTGTTTGTTTTCACGGAAAATACATGATTTAACAAATATTTTCCTAAATATTATCGCTTAAATCAATTAAATTAACTAGTTAATGAAATATATTTTTAGTAACGACAACAACTTATATCTAAATATTTTCTTGAACGATAAAAATATTTTTCGTTTCTTCATTTTTGCAAATGGTGCATGCAATCAATTTTTAGAAAATATTTTCTAAATCATTCATTTTCTGCAAAACAAATACAGCCTTTAGGCTACCGTAGCAGTCGTTGATGAGGTGATTAATGTTGCTTTTGGCCGGCGAGGGGCGGTGAAAATCCTAGCTTGGCATGATTTCAAAGAACTCGAGTCATTAAAGCATAACCTATTTTGTGAATGACTTGTCTTTGAACCCAACCGGAGCAGTTAAATTTGTTGGGCCCACAAGTCTGATCTAAAACCGGTACGAAAGATCAAAGTCGATTTGGATGTCATACCTTGCAAGGGCTCGGAGACATCGACCCCAGTGGACCAGAAGCCATCCGTTTCGTCAACTTTTCATTTCTGAAGGCTTTATAGGGCCGTCAACAGGAGACATCTCTAACTCTACAACAATCGCCTGATTTGCCGTCAAATGAGGCTATATCCTTAGTGGAGACGATATGTTTGAAAAGCGCTAGTCTAACCTCTAGAGTATCAATCAATTCTCAAGTATCATTGTGGCAAGGCTTCTAGGCAACTTGCGTGATGATAAGTATTCTCGTATTATCGCTGTGGCTCTTGTCAATAGAGCTAATGGTATGCCGTATTGTAACCCATCCTGGCTAGATTTGCGTACGATACTTTCATTCAGTGTATCATAGCTTTGAAACTAGGCATGGCCCGTTTATTAAATAGGCTACACCATAGTTACTCGTTTGATACATTTACAGAAAGAATCTTGGATATAAACGTGTAAAAAGTGCATTTGAACTTATCTTTATTTGTCTAAATGAAAGGGGGAATTTGCGATTTGTATAAAGAGGCAGATATGTTTATGACAAAAACATGATTTAGTGTAATCGGAACACACCTAATTAACTGCATAGTGTGTATTTGTGTAAAACGGTCATGTGGAATATTTCTAATCTTACATCTCGACATACCCGAAAGAACCTATATAAAACGTCCATGATAATATAATATGCATGTTCCATCCATTGCAAGGTTTGATGCTTTCCTGGTAATAAATTAAGGGCAACGATGATCTCTAAGAAAATACTCATAAGGAGAAAACAAATTCCATGATTTCCAAATTCTGATCATTGTTCGGATTCACAATGTATCTAAGTCAATAAAATATGACTTCTTTAAAGTGCTACGTGCAATTATAAACGACCTGCCTTTGACCGCCAGATGAAGTCCTGGTCCTTCATCTTCTGAATGTAACGCAATTAGAAACTATTGGGAGAGCGCACATACCACGCCTCATCAGCCAACGAGGTATTAAACAATACCGACATGCTCTAGACTTTATTTGGTATAAAGCATTGTAGTCATAAGTCAGGAGAGTCTGTTAAAGGGTTCATCGCCCCCCTCCATTTAATGGATATTTGATTGATGCATGAGTCATCCAGTTTTCCATACAGAATGCTTTTTGTTTGTCTACACTGTAATTTTTATATTAAGGCTCCAAATTTCTTCTCACCTCAGATTATCTCTCACTAAGTACGCACAAAAATTGGAATAGCATTTCTGAATGCAAGGAATAGGTTTTTATAAGAACAAAAAGTATCTTGTGAACAGGCGCAACCATTGGATTGGACATTACAATAAACTTTCAACTGACACGTGTAAAGAGTTAGCATTTATTAAAAAGAAATTCTGAAATATTTGATCACAGCTTTTTTATGGTTTTATGAATTTCTGCAAAAATAAAAAGAAAATTTAGATCCAAGTAAACTACGTTGAAATACCATCTCATTGCATCATCTCTAACGTTCTAGTGGTGTTGTGGACCGACCGAATGTGCATTTGCAACAAGTTTTTTTATAATAAGAGTTTCACACATATAACGGTGAAATTGCATATTTTGATGATGTGCAATATGTGGTCCTACTGAATCCACTGAATCAAGATAGAAGGACACTAGGGGTGCATGACAAACCAGAATTTCTATTCCAGAAACAATTTTTTTTATTCCATACTTGTTTCTGAAATAGAAATCCGTTTGATAAAATTATTTCATTTTCTATTTCTGAAATAGATTTTTGTTCCAGAAATAGGTTTGGAATAAAAATCAGAAGTAAAAATTTATACTTTTATATTTCTGAAACAGAAATGAGAAATAAAAATTTTTTCATTATTCATTTTTACTACAAACCGATCGTCCATTCGTTGCTATCGACCACCGCCGTCCACCATCCGCTAGTTCGCCGCGTCGTCCGTTCCGTTGCCTGCCGCCACCGCCACCACCGTCCGTCGATTGCTCGTCACCCGCCGCCCACCACCATTGTCCGCACCGTCGCCGGTCGGGCGACAGCCCACCACCACCGCCATCCGCCATCCGCCGTCCGTCCACCGGTTGCCGGCGGCCGCTAACCGTCGATCATCGGTCGCCGCCGCCGTCCGTCGATTGCCGATCGCCGGTCGCCGGCCGCGCCGCCGTTCGCCCGTCACCGTCGTCCGAAAGGGAGAAATTTTATGTCGTTATCAAATGAATTTCTATTTTTAGAGTATAAATTTTGATTATCAAACGGGTATTTTTGCTTAGAAACTCATCTAAAAAAGAAAAATCTATTTCTCTTCTATAAATCAATTTCTTGCCAGAATGGTTATCATTCGCACCCTAGAAGTGTTCAAAGTTGTGTGCGATGCTCATTTTAATGCCAAAGTTTTCGCCAGCTCACTTAAGTACCAAATCAGAGAAAAAATTATAACTTAAGTGTCAATAATCAGATATGCCGGTCAAATTGATTACATGGCATTTGTAAATAAAAATTTTAAGGGACATATCTTATATTTTTAAATTCCTAGTCCATGTAGATGTGCGAAACGACATCACTCAATCCAATGTGGATAGGTAACGAACAAAACGATGTCACATGTTGTCTAGGGCAATAACGACATCGTTTGAACTTGAGTAAAAAGGCTGGCCTTGTTGCATCTCTCTCTATTGCTTGCTTATCGTTGCATGACTGCCTACGCTCGCCATCTGCTCACTATCGCTTGCTCATTGCCCATGGTAAAGGTACGTTTCTCTCTTTGTGTTGCTCAATTGGAGGGGAAAATCAAGTTCGTGAGTGAAAGATTAGGGTTCGTGATAGGGCTCATGAGGGGAAAAATTGGGGTTGTGAGGCACTGCTAAAGCTCCTACTCTCTATTTACAAGATTAAGCTATTAATTTTGGAGGCAAACCGAAAAAAGAAGTGAATTTGGGTTCAATGGCCGGTTAGGGTTTGAATTTTTTTTTGGTTGGGGGTTCTCTTTCATTTTGGGGTTTTAGGGTTCTTATTTGGCTAAAAGGTACAAGACAGCACTGTTTTAGGGTTTAGATGCTAACTGGACTCTTTGACGGGCCACGTCGGCTTAAGAAACTAATAAAGAAAGGTTATGTCGGATTTCCTGCCAAACAGACCAAAGTTGGCAATGAAAAGATCATTTTAAAAAAAAAAAAAATTGGCATTTAGATGATCCAAAAAAAAATTTGGCACTAAATCGAGCATTGTACACAATTTTTGGTACTTCTAATGTGCTTCCACTGAATCTCATCAAGAATTCAACTTGTACCCCACAAATAATGAGTTAAAGCATTTGAATTTGTGACCCATGTTGGCCGTATGATGCTTAAGTTAGTAATGTGTGTGTGCGTGAGAGAGAGAGAGAGAGAGATCCTAGCGTAGCACGATCTCAAAGAACTTGAATCGACAAAAGTATAACTATTTTTAGCGATCCACGAGCAAGTCTGTCCTTTGAAGGTAGTTGCAACAATTATTCACGGGTGCCAATCTGACTAATTGACTCTTTCTCCCCTCTGGAACATTGGCGATGAACGGTAAGGAAGGAAAACTCTGCGCGTGGACTCAAGTCTTCCCGACAGGCATGAAAGATCAAAGTTGATATTAACTCGACAGATGCAAGCTCTCTGCGCGCCCTCAATTACGTTGATACAAGGCTACGTGAATTGACAGAACTACACCATTTATGATGCCCATATCGAGCATCCAGTGGCTCGTGAAAAGCAGCATGCTACCCTTATGGTGAAAATAATATCATTTTTAACCTGACTAAATCCATCCTCTTGCGCGCATTATAAGATGAGGAACGCTTTTGTGCTAGCGTGCATTCTCTTCATTTCTGTGACTCCTCTCTTCCTTCCTTCCACTGAAGCTCGAAGACTACTACTTCAGACAGGTGAATTCACTTTCTTTCATTCTCCATCAACTTCTGTACAATAACATGACCTTGGCTTTTTTCATTGTTCCGCCATCGCTTTTGCAACTTCTGTGTGCAATACACGGTAGATGAATAACCGCCTAAACTAAACCATTTTGCGCAGGTGGGCACGCTGAGCCAGGGACACCAGGATGGCTTGGTCCGGGGTGTAGAGGAACCGCCCAGAGCACCCTACATCCCACGCAGCCCAAGCATTTTACGAGCCGCCATGTATCTCCTGGCCTAATTGCCCTCGAAAAGTTAATATCACTACAGTGCCATGAGGCTGAGAAGGCCATATACAGATGGTCGTTATCACGCACTATGTACGTACTTCATTTAGTTAATACAGTGCACGAAAACCAGTTAGAAATGTAATATCTTTAGTCCACCAGGACACATGCGTATGTTTTCATTGGATTGCAAATGCCGTGTTGGTTTCATTAAATAAGTTGGCGTGACAACACTATCTCTTCAGACTGTACTACCAAGGATGTTTAGCGACCGCCGGCTAGTTATTGAATTAACGGATGAGCCGAGGCCGCATGTCAACTAATGTCAATGCTTGATATAATGCAATATCTGTTAGCTTAAGGCAAGTCTCTTTGACAAATATAATTGAATATCTTTTGAAGGACATATTGAAGAAGGAAATTGTACTTAAAAGAACAGTGAAATTAAATTCACTCGATGTTATTGAATATATCTATGTTATCATCTTGCAATTGTATCCCCAAAAGATGTATCTTGGCAAGTATCAAAATATTTTTGAGATTGCACATATTTATCCAAAAAATATCACCATGTAAATATTCTTTTCAAACGGATTTCCATAGTCAAGCAATTAAATGCTACTCGATTAAATCAAATGGTAATGAGATATATTGGTTTCTTCATCTTGGAAATTTTCATGTCAGCAGTTATGTGAGTTCTGCTTAAGAAAATGAAGTCACAAACTAACTAATACTCTGACAAGGTACCAATGAGAAATTAATAATATCTTCCAATCATTATCATGCCTTGCCAAAAATCGAAGTGCACTATCGATGTTAAACATTGCATCTCTCCATAACTTTTTTTCTTAGCCAAGTCCTTTGTCCAAAGAAGTAGGTAAGAAAAGCCTCTGTGGGGAGAGACGCGAGGCATTACAAATAAAATCTTCGTTACATAACACGCAAAAGTAACTTCTTAATTGAGGCGCATCTCCAAGAACCCGTATCAATGAAGCATAACCTTTTTAATCTCCTCAAGCAAATTGTGAATGACTGTCTTTGAACTGATGGAAGTAATTTGAAAGTGAAATGCTCACAACTCACACAAAGAAGAGAAGAAGATAGGTTTGTAAATTTATTTCACCTTCACTAAAAACAATTACAATACTCCCCTATTTATAGACTTGTTACATGACCTTTACTTTTCCTAATAGATAAAGTTAGCTTTCTGGATAAGATCTAAAAACTAACATTCCGAGGGAAAAGTGTCAAAGAAGTCTTAAACCTTTTGTATTTGTGCCAACTTAGTCATAAACTTTTTATTAGTGCCAATGTAGTCCTAAACTTTTTTCACTTTGTGCCAATTCAGTCATTTCCAGCTAATTTTGGCTGGATTTTGCTGACTAGGAACCGGCCAGCTAACGTGATACAATCGCGCGACATGGACAATTTTTGATAATATTTTAATATTTTTGAATTTTTTATTTTATTTTATTTTGTATTCTTTTTCTTTTTTTATTTCTCCTCCTCCTTCCTTCAGCTGGTCACTAGACCTCAATGACCTCACCGACCGTTGGTGAGCCTCGCCAGTCACTAGCAAGGCTCAAGCCCTCGCCAAAAGCTGCAAGGGCAACCTCACAGTGAGACTCGCCCTCACCAAATCTTGCGAGGGTCAAGCCTCACCTGGCCATAGGCGAGGCTACCAAGGCTGCGAGGGCGGCCTTGTCTTTGGGCTAGCGAGGGTCAAGCCTCGTTTGGCCTCTAGAGAGGCTCGCTAGAGGTCGGTGAGGTCAACCTTGACCTCACAAGCTGTCGCCTCTCTAGCGGGAGGAAGGAGGAGGAAAAAGAAAAAAAAAAGAAAATAAAATAAAAATTCAAAAAAATTAAAAGTATTATTAAAAATTGTCCATGTCGAGCCGATCATCCTATGTCAGCCAACTGATGCCTAGTTAGCAAAATCTAGCCAAAATTAGTCGAAAATGACTGAATTGACACAAAGTGAAAATGTTTAGAATTAAATTGGCACCAATAAAATGTTTATAACTAAATTAGCACAAATGCAAAATGTTTAGGACTTTTTTGACACTTTTTTCATTATTTCGGATAAGATCTAAAAACCAACAAAACAATAATCATATCTCACCTCATCTCTAGAAACAATCACTACACCTAAAAATACGAACAGACTCATTAAAGATAACAATAAACAAATTCATTATAGATAAGATCTTTGCTCATTAAAGATAACTCAGTAATTATGACTCTTCTTCAATGTAGGTACCAAACAATTATCGGCATCAATAAATTTGGTTTAATTTCTAACACTTTCCCTTAAACCAAATTCTCTTCCATCGATCATTCCAAAAGTATCGATCATGAGAGGTTTGGTAAAAATGTATACCACTTGATCTCCTGTCTTCACATGCAACACTTCAACCTCATTCTCTTTAACCTATTCTCGAATGAAATGATATTGAACATCGATATGCTTGTTTCTTTCATGAAAAACTGGATTTTTCACCAATGCAATAGCAAAAACATTATCAACAAAAATCTCGGTTGCTTTCTTCTACTCCATAAGAATACCTTTGAGTAGTCTTCTTAATCAAATTACATGACAAACACATGAGGATGCAACTACTTATTCAGCTTCACATGTCGATAGTGTGACACTGGGTTGCTTCTTTAATGACCACGTGAAAGCAGTGTCACACAAGAAAAATACAAAGCCTATTGTGCTTTTCGATTATCGATATCTCCACCATAATCACCATCCGAATAAACTTTAAGTTGGAAGGATTCAGAGCGATAGCAGTTTAGGCCATGAGAAGTAGTACCTATGATGTACTGAAGTATCCTCTTTACAGCTTTAAGATGAAATGACTTTGGCTTCTCTATATATCAACTCACAATTTCAATACTACACATAATATCAGGTCTTGTGCATGTCAAGTATCTTAAACTCCCAATCAAGCTTCTATAATATGTTGAATCAACATCGACACCATCATCAAACTTTGAAAGCTTGGTTCTGCACTCCATTGGTATATTGACTGGAGTACAATTCTTCATGTTGATTTTCTCAAGTATATTATTTGCATATCCTTTTTGGGAAATAAAAATCTCCTTGGCACTTTGCTTCACTTCAATCCCAAGGAAATAATTCATGAGACCATTATGGTCATCTCAAATTCTTTCATCATTGATGCCTTAAAAACATCAATCATTGCTAGATTATTTCCTATAAAAATAAAGTCATGCTCTCGGTGCTTGTTTAAGCTCATATAGAGCTTTCTTCAACTTCAACACTTTATCTTCATGAACTTTCACAATAAACCCCTCGAGTTGTTCAACATAAATCTCTTCTTCAAGGATGCCACCCAAAAATGCTGATTTGACATTCATTTGATAAATTCGCCATTCACTTTGAGCAGCAATAGAAATAATCAATTTAATCATTTGCATGTGGATGATAGGGGCAAAAACTTCATCATAGTCGATTCTGGCTTTTTGCTTGTACCCCTTCGCCATTAATCTAGCCTTGTATCTTATCACTTCTCATTTCTTGTTCTTCTTGGCCATGTGCACCCATTTAACTCCAATCGATTTCTTATTCTTTGGTAGATCAGCAAGCTCCCGTGTTTGATTCTTCTCAATGGCATCAATTTCTTCATTCATGGTTTTTCTTCATTTTTTTTTTCTTTAGCCGTATCATCATAGACAAGTGGTTCACAATCTACAAGAAGACATACAAGGTGAACCTCGTCGGTAGTTTCATAAATGTCAGACAATCTCGTAGATCTTGGCACTAACGGTTCATCGATACGGTTTGAAGAGATTGATGATGATGAACTTGAAGAAAATACTGGAGAAGAAGGTGTAGAATGATCCTTCAACTCTGTTTGATCGGTATCATCACGAGTATTCACTTCATCTTTTGGGTTGTCTTCCCACGTGCCATATTCATCAAACTTGACATCTCTACTTATATACACTTTCAAATTGTTAGGATCAAATAATCGATAAGCTTTGGATGAGGAGTCATACCCAATAAAGATGAGCTTTTTGCTCTTGTCTTCAAGCTTTGATCTTTTCTGATTTGGCACATGAGCATACACAATGCTCCCGAAAATTCTCAAGTGTGAAACACTTGAAGTTTTTCCGGTCCATGCTTCCTGTGGAGTTACGCCTTCAAGTCCGAATATGGGACATCTATTTTGAAGATAGACCGCACACGAAACAGCTTCAACCTAAAGCTCCTTAGGCAAATTTTTGCTCTTTAACATGCTTTAAACCATCTCAAGAATGGTTCTATTTTTACATTCAGCTATGCCATTTAGTTGAGGACAATATGGAGCCATCAAGAAATGCCGAGTACCATGATCTTCATAGAATTTGTTGAATATGATTGTGGTGAATTCTCCACCACGATCAATCCTCAAAGCTTTGATAAAATAGCCGATCTCCTTTTTAGCCAGATTCTTGAATTGTTTGAACATATCAAACGCTTCTGTCTTTTCTTTTAGAAAATACACCCAAGCTTTTCGAGTAAAATCATCAATAAAAGTAACAAAATATCAATGATTACCATACGGGTGTTACAACTTTCCCGGAGGTGGATCACCAAGGGAAAACTAATGGATTACTAAACAAGAACGAAGGTTCATCTTACGAGGCCATCATTTGTGTTTAGCACAAACTCTCCCAAATTCCACCAATCACAATTTGATACTCAATTCGACATGTGATTAAACTTACCTATTGGAGTAGCCAGTGTACAAATGGGTGAGCGGGATCACTCCATAATCACCTAATTCAAATAAACGGGAACATGTAAGCATGAGGTGTAAATAGAGAGTCAATCCATGACAATGATCTAATCGATTTTTTTCATTTTTTTTTATTCATGAAAAGTCTATGCAAGAAGGGAATTTCTTAAAAATAACTAGAAAAATAAAAATAGGACACCCTAGCAAGAACCAAATTTCCTAAACATGAATTAGGAAATGCCAAAATTTGAAACTCCCTAATGAGATTAATAAAGACATGAATTGAAAACAAATTCTCCAAAGTTTTTGTTATTTTTCAAATGATTCATTGCATGGCAATTTCCTCATTTCATTTCTAACTGACAAAGGAATTGAATCAATAATTGACCTAGATTGTCATGGACCAACCCAAAAGTATGACAAAATAAATTGCATGGTATAGGGATAGAAGACTTACTTCACCAAGGAAAATCAACGGCAATCACATAGACATGCACATGAGATGTGAGGCTCGATTTCTACCTAGGCGGCTTAACAAAGTGGAGCTAAGAGGATGATCTGACCGTTGCAGTCTCGCATTTAACGTGTCAGGTCCTCCTAACCCCAGCTCAGTCGAATGGAATGCCCAATAGTCACGCAGTCTCGTGGATATGGACAAACATATTCGACACCATGAAAAAAAATTCGGGGAAGAGAAAGTCAACCTCTACATAGTAGTCTCGCTTTGGAGGAAGTATCCTTCTCAACACCATCCTAAAAATCCTATCGCAGCCCAGGTCCGACCGCAAGTTGTGTGTGCAATAGTGTGGTGCTAAAAGCAGTAAAACATGCACAACAGTTTAAATGCAAATAACACTTCTAATCAGGAAAAATAAATCATTCATCCCCACACCTTCCTGCAAGACAAGGATTAACAAAGACTACTCCCCTTATACCTCCCATCTGCAAGAACATTTAATACCTTAGAAATGTTAAGGACGTACCCGGTGTCCTTGCTGCCAAACAAAAATATTTTTAAAAGAAAAAGAAAAATTGGCCTAAGTCCACTAAGTGTTTAAACACAAGTTCCCAATGGAGTCGCCAAGCTGTCACGACCAAAATTCCAGGTGTATCACCTAGGGTTTAGGCTAATGGACTACTAAGTCTTAAACTTAGCTCAGGCTCTCTCAAGCCCATACCAATTTGCGACTTAGGTTCAAATTTATTTTTTTTAAAATGAATTTGATCTAAGAGTCGCCACTAATCGGTTTATAGTAGGTCGATTAGACACCTAAGTAAAATAACGGGAGAATTATACTCCTACGAACCAGAGACTATGGGTACGGGGACTTGGTTACACTAGATTTTTCTAATGCCCTTTCGGTACCATTTCTTTTTATTTTCAAAAATGTTTTTTTGCAGGTAGTTTAGATTTATTTTAACCTAAATCATTATGATGCAAATGGGGTGATCACACATATGCTCAACCATTATTAAACACTCAATGAATTAAATAAATTGCATGAAAAGAATTGAACACACAAAGCAAGCAATTATTTTTTGGGTTTTCTTTTATCTTGAAATTAAAACATGCACTTTAACTACATGACCTAATTTTATTAACAAATATATTTCTATTATGCAAACTATTTGACATGCACCTAGTATTTTTTGTATTTTTTTATTGAATTCAAAATTAATAAAAACCCTAATTAAACTATCTAAAATGAATAACTTTCTAATTTATTTTAGGGATTAATTTGACTTAAACCCTATCCTATCTTAGAAAATTATTTTTTAGAAAAATGAGATTATCAAGATATGCAAACATTACTTAAAAGTCTGTCTATAAAAAAAATCAATCCTAATCTATTCCAAAAATGATCTAAAAGTGCAATCCTAATTTACTAAACCAACACACTCCAATGCAAGATTTAATTTTTGATTTTTGATTTTGTTAGTGTTTTTCCAAGACAAGCAAATATTAAATAAACATTATATCTTAACAATCAAGATATTCATCAAATAAAGGATTAAAATAATCGAAAAAATAATCCGTTGTCTCACGGGTCATATTAACGATTATTTTAGCCCTAAATATCACAACATATAAGAAAATTCAAAATAACTAAAAATTTGATCTGAAGTCTTGCGGATCAAATTAATAATTATAATGATTTAACAATTAAAATACTATCAAAATGCCCAAAAATTAATATAATTAAAAAAATGATCCGACGTCTTACAGATCAAATTAATTATTACAATAATTTTGGGCAAAACCCTTGCAGTTAATGCCTACAAGATTCATGAAATAAATATTAACATCCAATGTTCTAATTTAAATAACTAAACTTTAAAAAAATGGAATAAAAAAATAAAAATAAAAATAAACCACCTAAAGGTAGACTTGGAAAGAGGGAGCAACGGCGCCGATCAGCAAGGGGCGGAGCACTGCAAAGGGCAGGTGGGGGCGCGGCACTGGAAGTGCGACGGCGTCAGGCTTTGGCAGTGATGAAGTGGACGAGCGGAGGTGGCACGACGAGGAGGGCTCGGCTGCTGCGGAGCAGCGGTGGAGGGAGGCGACGGGCTGCTGAGTCGAGAGCAAAGGCGGAGGTGTAGGCACAGGTGAAGGCATCGAGCGCTGGGCTGAGGCGAGCGGCGACAACGTTGGTGTCACGTTGCAAGGGCGCGGTGGCGGAGCAACAGCAGCAGCGTGGCGATTAGGGGCTCAAGGGCGCAGATCACCAAAAGGAGGAACGATGGGTTAATGTGGGGGCTCCGCAGGCGAGGGGGAACTCTAACGACAGTGGGCGAAGGTGTGTCGACGTCAGCGCTAGGTCGCGGCCCAACTTAGGTGGAGGTGGAGCAAGGTGGTGCTAGGGACGGCGTGGGCACGGGGCCAACGCAGACAAGGGGCAGCGTCAGGAGGAAGAAGACGACGCTGTAGCCCCCTGTTTTTTTTCTTTTTCTTCTCTCTCTCTCTCTCACGTCCCCTCACCGGTCTTCTCTCTTTCCCTCTTACTTTTCAGACGTGAGTTGACTTCACCCAAGAGAAAAAAATTTCTTTTTAAATTTCAACTCCAAAACCCAAAAAGCCCCAAAAACTTCCTCATGAATTTTCTGTCTTTTTTTCTCTATTCTCCCCCTTTTTTTCTACAAAATTGTTCCCTCTTTTATAGTGATTCCGAAAACCCCAATTCATGGTAATTTTCAAGCTTCCTTTCTCTGTTGCCTTAATCATGGTTGCAAATCAGAGCCTGATTTTGCGATCAGCTCAATTTTGTTTCGATTCCTTCCATTTAATCAAAATCCTTGCCCTTTATTCACTTGATTTTCTAATTGCTTCTGCATCCAACTGCCATGCATAATCAATCATATTGATTTTCCCCATTTTTTCCTTTTATTTTCTTTGATGTGATTTTTATTTTTTATTTCCTAGATTTGCCAAAATTAGGTGTCAATAGAAAGGATAACCGGAACTCCCTCCTTAGCTGCAGGATCTTCTTCTAAGCCCACGAACAAAAGGTTGGTTTGCTGGCCACCCAAAAAAAAAATTCTTTTTAAGAAGGATGAGTGAATCTATTTGCACCACAACGATTCTTTGTCCGTAAACAGAATCCAAATATACTTGAGCATGGCAGCTTTATTGTAATCACGCAACCTGCGAATACCCAGCCCTCCCTCATCCTTCAGGAGACACATCTTCCCAGGATACCTTAGCCCCACCAACACCAAGACCAAGGCCTTTCCAGAGAAATTGTCTCAAGATTTGTTCAATGTAGTCCAACACGAAACAAGGAATGATAAACACACTAGCCTAAAAGGCTTGGATAGAGTGAAGGATAGACCTAATCAACTGGAGTCGTCCTGCGAAGGAGAGAAACCGTTGGGCCCAGGATTGGACCCTGGATGTGGTACGGTCAATAAGGGCAATGCAATCCGTCTTCCCAAGCCTCGAGGAGATAATGGGCACCCCTAGATACCACACTGGCAACTTTCCTTCTTGGAAGCCAAGGGCCAGAAGAATAAGATTCCGTAAGGAAGAGGACCCCCCCCGCTGCAAGAAAAACCTCGCTTTTGTTTATATTTGGCCTTAATCCACTCCAAGAAGAAAATGTATCAAGGCCTCCTTTTAAAAGAGAAACGATGCTAAATCTACTTCACAAAAAAGGAAGACATCATTAGCAAAGAAAAGGTGGGACAAGTTTAAAGCTTTGCACCTAAAAAAATATTGAATTCCGGGAGCCTAGTGCGAGAGCTGAGAACCCCAGAAAAAACCTCCATCACCAATGTAAATAGATAGGGGGACATAGGGCCCCCCTATCGAAGGCCCCGGCCACTAGAGAAAAACCCATGTAACTCCCTATTAATCGAAATGGAATACTTCGGAGTACGTACACAAACCATGATGAACCTAATCATCCACTTAGGGAAACCAAAAGATGTAAGAGTTAGCTCGAGAAAATCCCAATCAACAATATCATATGCCTTTTGGAAATCCACCTTAATTGCACACTTGGGAAAATAAGGGTCAAGGTGAAAACCAACAAAGAGCTCCTGTGCCTAAAGAATGTTATCCCTGATTCTCCAACCCTTGACAAAAGCATTCTGGGAGGGGCTTATTAAGTCATGAAGAATAGCAGCTACTCGGTTAGCCAGAATCTTTGTGATAACTTTGTAAATGGTATTGCAACAAGCAATAGGCCTAAAATCAAAAACTGCACATGCATTGGGAACTTTAGGCACCAAAGTTAGAATAGTGTTATTTACCTCCCATAAGAGGCGACCAGAGGTAAAGAAATCCTTCACAGTCGCTAGAACCAACGGCCCTACTATCTTCCAATTACTCTTGAAGTGCTCAATAGTAAAACCATCCGGCCTAGGTGCCTTACCTCAAGGTAGGGAAAAAAGGGTATTGCAGATCTCGGAATCATTAATCGGATGAGAGAGGGTACTAACCTGCTCACCAGTAAGTGGACACCGAATGACCTCCTGCAGCTCCTGTAAGGAAGGCCTCAATGGGATGGCCTACGGTGACGAAGGTCTCTAAAATAGGAGACAAAGACCTGTTGCACCAATTCTGGTTCCGTGACCAGGGAGCTGGAGGAATCCATAACCGAGAGAATCATGTTCCTTAGGTGTCTTCTGTTAACCGAATGGTAGAAGAACTTGATATTCCAGTCTCCTTCCTGAAGCCACCTGACTCTAGATTTTTTCCTATAAAAGGACTCTTCCTGACTTCGCAGGTCCACAAAGGTTCGACGTTGAGACTTCTCCACTTCTACAAGAGCAACACTGGTTGGGTCCTGCTGGAGGCCAATCTGGGTAAGCCAAAGAGCACTCCTCGCTTCTGCAGTCCTCTTAGAAATAGTAGAGAACAACTTTCTATTGAGCAGCTTAAGATGGCCTTTAAGGACCTTAAGCTTGCAAACTAGTTTATACATGAGAACACCTTCTCCCGAGCTCTCCCAAACTTGCTCGATGATAGAATGGAAAGCCGGGTGCTTATTCCAAAAGTAAAAAAAAAAAAAATTGAAAGGTTTCCTCTTGTGAACCGATTGCAGCACTCTAACAACCATGGGGGTGTGATTAGAGATACTCGAGGTAAGGAAAGAAGCTTCCAAGAAGGAGAAATCCAACCTCCATTTAGTGTTCACCAGAATCCGATCTATCTTCCTTAGCTTACGACTAGCTCCAAAGGAAGTGGACTAGGTGAAGCGAAGACCAACGTACCTGAGATCTTCTAGCTCTGTCTAAGCTAAGCATTGGCTGAACTCATCAAAGTAGGGGATCTAAGTATCTAAACTACCAATCCGGTCCGACGAGTCTTTGATAGCGTTGAAATTGCCAACCACAAGCTAGGCCAAATCCTGCAAGAGGTTATTCTTTTGGACGAGATCTACCCAAAGAGGCCATCGGCCTATAAAGGTATGTTCGCCATAAATCACAGAAATGCAGCAAACCAAACCGCACAAAATAAACTTCAAGCTCCCATGGACAGCCTAAGCATTAATAGAGGAAGCTTCAAAACTGACCAACTCAGGGTTCCAACCAAATCAAATCCTACCCCGTGGGGAGAATTCATAATTTGCTAACCAATTCCACCTCGTCAACAGCTCGAAGAGATGGATTGGAAGAGAGACTCCGAGACTTTAGTCTCAAGAAAACCAACAAGACAAAGATTATTTGAAGAGATCAAACTCCTGACTTCAGCCTGCCTGATGGGGTTAACCATAATCTCTATCATGCATGTTAATCTTTCTGAAATATAAGAATGGTGAATCCATATGAATCTGTTTCCTCCTTTATGGGCGAAGTACTTAAGCCAAAATAGTATTTTCAACACGACACAATATGTTAAGGGGGTGCAGCATGTAGGAATGGGACCGGGGGCAAGCCCCTAGTGCCATTCCCCATAAACTAAGATTGCAGCAGATCAAGGCACGATAGCAAATTTACGATTTTGTATGCGAACTTTAGAACGGTGTGAAGAATAGGAATAGGGGGAAGAAAGCACATAGGAAAATCAAATTTATATGTTTGGGAGGGCCCGTGATAGTAGATCTCCGCAGGAAAAAAATTCTTGGGCCCCAACAAAACCTGCATCCAGTAATTCCGCCCCAAGGTGTATATCCTATACCCATAAGCCATAGGCTAGATGAGCAACGGCAAGGGAGTTAGCTCATTTGCTAGTTTTCCTGTATTCAAGACTTGTTACGGGCAATCCAAAAATAAAATCCTGAATATACTAGTCGTATGGGGGCCAATGTGCTCTTAAGATTACTCAAGATGGTGGAGCACTCAAGACGTGCGAAAATTAGCACGAATACCACCTGATCACCATAAAAATCCCAATACTTCCCAAAACTTATTCAGAACCTTTGCCCGCAGTTGCCCTCATCTTGTCATGTTCACACTTTTTTTATGCACCCGAGATACCAATTTGCCCTTGTCCCTAATTTTTGTCTATTTGTCAAAGAATAAAAAGGAAACAGAAGTACAGTGTCTCAAAATAAAAGTTAATTTAGAATAGAGTTAAGTTAACTATACTCACCATGTCATTTAGGTGCGACAAGCAAACTCGAAAGCGGCATGCCATTGTGTGGCCTCATGTGGAAGTTTCGATTTTATTAGAGATAGATGGAATGGAGAGAAAAAAAATTCTTCTTGTATTGAGCATAAATAACAACACAAATGATAGTACCGCCAATTTATTATTATTATTATTTAATATGAGCTGCTATATACATTTAAAGGGAAAATTTTCCAAAAAAATCTAAATTTATTATACGATGGCCAATTCAGTCCTAAATATTTAATTATGCAAACTTATTCCTAAACCTTTAAGGTTTTTTCAAGTTCATGTCAATGCAAACCATTCCACTAGTATGTGCAGCACTAATGTGAATAATTTTTAATTTTTATAAAAAAA
The DNA here is from genome assembly GCA_014182395.1 of Eucalyptus sp. ANBG9806169. NCBI lineage: Eukaryota > Viridiplantae > Streptophyta > Magnoliopsida > Myrtales > Myrtaceae > Eucalyptus > Eucalyptus sp. ANBG9806169. The sequence goes on along the minus strand of CM024575.1, from coordinate 46,503,284 downwards.
TTTAGTCGTTTTTAGAAATTTTATCAATATTTTTTTTTCATTTTTTCTTCAATGTGTTGGCAGCCATTGTGCGCGGGTGACAAAGTCCTCTCTAGCCACAGGCTAGGTGAGGGTGTTGTGAGCCCTTGCACAAATTTGGCGAGGGCTATGACCTCACCAGTAGGGGTGAGCGCGGTTCTCGGTTCTAAAAGGACCCAGTTCTTTTTCCGAGAACCAGAACCGATTAGGGCTCCAAAGTCCAAAAGAAGCCCCAAATCTCTCGACCGGTTCAGTGTTCACAATTTCCCTTCACTCTGATTTCACACTTTCATTGACGCCGCTCGCCCTCAATGCCGTTGCCAAATGCCGCTCGCCCTCGCCGAACGCCGCTAAACGCCAATCACCGACGCTACTCGCCCTCAACGACGTCGCTCGCCCTCAACGCCCGTCATCGAGTTCTCAAGTTCACAAGTTCTCAAGTTCTCTGCCTCTGCCCGTCATCAACGCTGCTCGCCCTCAACGCCACTACCGAACGCCGCTCGCCCTCGCCGGATGCCATTAGACGCCAGTCGCCGACACCGCTCGCCCTCGACGCCCATCACCAAGTTCTCAAGTTCTCTACCTCTACCCGTCGCTAACGCCGCTCGCCCTCGACGCTGCCGCCAGACACCGCTCGCCCTCGCCGGATGCCGCTGGACGCCAGTCGTTGACGCTGCTCGGCCTAACCCTTGCCGCTTGACACTAGTCGCTGCTGATTGATGTACCTCTGAGTCTCCCTCGTCTCTGCCTCTGCCCATCGCCGACGCCGCTCGCCCTCGACACCGCCACTCGCCCCCGCGACAAGAACCTGGACTTCAAGATCGGCGGCGTCAGCGCCAAGTACCCCTCCAAGAACTTCGACGAGGCCCTGGCCTGCGAAGGAGGGAAGCAAGGTTCTTCTTGAGGTTGGCGGTTTCAATTCTTGCTTTTAATCTAGTAATTTTTTGGTGGGATTGATGATGCGTTGCTTCGTTTGTTGGTTCGTTCACTGCGAGTCTGCTATCTGCTTGCTCCAGCGGAGACGGTTTCTTCTTGGTTCATTTGTTAGCCATTCTGTATTGACCCCAGTTTACTCATCAGTAATGGAGAGAAGACAGAGACGCTAAAAAATGAAATTTTGCAAGTAAATTATACATCATCAGATGACAATTCTAATGGGTTTCAAATTCTTACCATTGGACTATTAGCAACTTCTAGTGTCTGTGAAGGATTTATTTGTGTTGGTTCGATGAGAAGTAGGTCTCTTTGATTTGATCTGCATAAGCTTATTGTGGAAGAGCTCATTGCTGTTTTGAATCATCAGGCTGCATATACATCTTCTGTTCTTTCTCTTTTCTAGTTGAATGTGACAATGGTTTCAACATATTCATAAAAAACAAAAAAAAAAATCATCTTAGATTGCATAATTTGTTTATGTGGATCATTGATGGCATGTTGAGGCTGTTGAGTTTCTTTGAATGGAGTTCATGATTAATTGCTGGAGAAAACTATTCGGTTGTCGTCTCACACCATGTTAGCTGCACATGTTTTGTAGCTGCATTTGCTTAAGGGTGAATAAGAGGGTACTCTCGCTTTTGCCGTAATTTCTATTATCTGATGTTCTTTAGAAGGTTTTTCACATTGATGAGATTATCCTCATTCTGATTCGCTGTATTTATGTCACTCTGCTCGGTGAAGTTTTAATTCTTTCATCTTGCAATGTTGTAGATGTGTAGGTTTTTTTGTTTTTGCTTTTGTTGTATGAAAATGATACGTGCGAGGTTATGTTGGTAGGGAGAGCACGCCTTTTCTTGTTCTAGTGGTGTTTCATTTCTAGTTTGTTCTTTATTTTGAAATTTCTAATTATATTCTATTATTGTTATGTAGTGCAAAGTTAATATATCAAGATAACACGTTAATGGAGGTAAAGGGACGTGAGGAGATGACTCCAATCATGGAATTGGAGTTTTCTAGCGATGAAATTGAAGAAGGGGCACCCCCTTACCATGAGTGCCACAAATAAGGTACTTGATTCTCATCTTCCTCATGATAAGAAATATTCATCCGATTGCTGGAATCATTATTCGAGAATCAATGATAAGGATGGAAAAACATATCAAGTGAAGTACATTCATTGTGGGTCCGTGCTTAAGTACCATGTTGCTAATGGTACTTCTGCAATGAGGAAGCACTTGACCACATGCAAGAGGTTTTCCCGTAATGTAAATAAGAGGTGGAAATTATTTGCACCACGTAATGTCGACATGGTTGGCAAGCCAGAAGGAAATTCTAATATTGGTAGCGTCTTATCGACATGGTTGTTTAATCAAGAACGTTGTAAGCAAATGTTTGCTCGGTTCATCATCCTTGATGAGCAAGCTTTTTCCTTGGTTGAGCATGTTGGATTTCATGAATTTGTTACTAAGTTACAACCTCTCTTCAAACATTTATCACATTTCACAGTGGTAAAATATTGCATGAAGTTGTATTTATGTGAAAGAATTTCTTTGAAGAATTATTTTGGAAAGATTAATTCTAGGATCGCACTCACGACTGATACATGGAGTTCCAATCAAAATCTAAATTATTTGTGTCTCACTGCACATTTTATTGATGAAAATTAGAAGTTGTATAAAAGAATCATCAACTTTGTGATGATGCATAGTCACAGGGGTAGGAAGATTGGGAAAATGATGGAGAAATGCATTTAGGAGTGGGGAATAGAAAAAAATGTGTCCACAATTATCGTGGATAATGCTAGCTCGAATGATGTTGCAATTAGCTATTTGAGGGAAAAACTTTCGAAAGAAAGGTTGTTGATATTAGATGGTAGTGTTTTGCACATGAGGTGTACGGCTCATATATTAAATTTGATTATGAGAGATGGTTTGACTACGGTATGTGACTCCGTTGCACGTATCCAAAATGTGGTTAGGTATATAAGGAGTTCTCCCACGAGAGTCAAAGCATTTCAATCTTACATTGAGAGATAACAGATCACTCATAAGGGTTCGGTAGTTCTTGACGTTGCCACTAGATGGAACTCCACTTACCTCATGTTAGACACCGACATAAAGTTTAGAAAAGCTTTTGAAAGGATGGAAGAAGACGATGTATCTTTTGCAAGTGAACTTAATCATGAAACTCCTAGTGATGATGATTGGGAAAATGCTATTATTCTTTCGGAATTTCTAAAAGTATTCTATGATGCCACCAATCGGATGTCGGGGAGTTCATATGTTACTTCAAATAATTATTTTGAAGGGATAGCTCTTTTGTATAGATATTTGAAAGATGCGGTCGATGCTTCGAATCCTAAGTTTCAAGCTATGGGTGTGAAAATGAAAGAAAAATTTGACAAATATTATGAAAACTTGGATAAAGTGACTATGATGGTGTTGATTGCGGTTGTGTTAGATCCTAGAGCCAAGTTGAATTATGTGAGTTTCTTGTATGGACAAATTTATAATGATGAATCGAAAATTAAAGAGATGCATTACAAGGTGAAGGATATATTGGAGCGTTTATATGAATTTTATGAGCAATCTTCTCTTATTTTAAGTGATCAAAATTTTGGTGGCCATAGTTTGGGTGCAAGTAGTAGTGGTTCCAATGCCGATACGGGTGGTAACGAAGGAATAAAGAAGTATGACACCCAAGCTTGGAAGAAAATGTCTTTATACTTGAATGAACAAGGGTGCGGTGACAACAAGTCTGAGCTTGATGAGTATCTTCAAGAAAAAAATGAAAAGGATATTGATCTTGACCTTTTGATGTGGTGGAAGACTAATGGCTCAAAATATAAGATCCTTTCTTTGATGGCTTGAGATATTTTGTCCATTCCCGTAACTACCATTGTTTTTTAGTCAACTTTTAGTACATTGGGTCGTATGCTTGATGGCTTTCGAAGTTCTTTAACTCTCAAAGTAGTGGAAGCTTTGATTTGCACTCAAGATTAATTGAGAGCCGTTTGTGTACCGATTGACGTTGAAGAGTGCATCGAGAACACAGAAAAATTTGAGTTGGGTAAGTAATGTTTATATCTTTATATATTGTAATTCTTTTTGTATATCTAATAAATGAATATTTTATTTAATCTCATCTTCTTCTTCTTTTATTAGATATGGATAGTCTTAATGCAGAGATTATCGTCGATAAATAGAGTTGGTGTTTCATGGAGCTTGCTGCTATCATGGCCATCACACTTACAAATGGAGGGGTTGGTGAATTTTTCCTCTATTGTTCTGTCTCTCTTTCTGTTTTAGGGTAAAATTTGAGTTTTTGTGAAAGATGGTATCCATTTGTTTCTGATTCTTCCTTTGCAAGGCAAGCCTCCAGATTGGCAAGGAAGATAGAGGATCTTAGAAAGAGATCCAGCATCTGTTGACACTCATTTTGTTCTCGGTGCATTTTCTGTAATATGTTGATAACTGGGGAATCGTACATATTTCTTGTCCACGTGTTGAATTTCAGTGCTGCAGTTTTTTGTGGTGTTGAATGAAGTTCTGTGTTGCGTAATGCATCAAAATTATGATTTTGTAATGCCAGATAATCAGGGGATTGACTATAATATGCCAGACTATAAGAAAATGGACATTCTTCTCTGTTTTAAAGAACTTTGATATCCAGTTTTCTGAGTTTTCCAATCTTGCAGTAGTTGCCTATAGCTTTTGTTATATTGAAAACCAGATGGGGTGCTGCCCTTGTTGCATAATCTCAGCAACATTCACATCCGCTCTGCGGAAATGTCGAGATGTGCAGGCTGACTGAGCAGGTTGTTTTTTTTTACCCTTACAAAGTATCCCAATACAACCGTTGGACTTCCCCTTATCTGGATGCTAATGCTGAGGCTGTAAGGGAGGATAATGATTTAAAGCTTGCAATAGCTGAGTTGAAATCCATGTAATGTTACTATCTAAGAAGCTACTGTATCCTTCTTCAAAAAAGTTAAGTGAAGTGAAACATCATCTGTTTGCTGATGATTTTGTGGGATATGCATTTCAGGTTCTGTGAAAGAGCACAAGCACTGGTACACGATATTCTTATAAATGGTAATTTGCTGACCCATATGCACACGCTATTCTTATAAATGGTAATTTGCTGTCCTTATCAGACTTTTGGCTCCACATGATTTGTTCCAATCAGATCATATCAGCGAGATGCTTTTTCAGAAGTATTTGTTCTAATCTTCAGTTTTCTTTTCGTCTTATGTACTTTTCTGACGCTTTAAACAATTCTTGCCATGACAATAGCATTGCCATGCAGGTTTTGGATGTATGTTGGAACTCTTGGCTGAGCCTTTCTATATCCTCTCCCAGAACCTGCTTTTGCTTAAATTACGGTTATTGGTGGAGACAGCAACAACATTCTTACGTTGCTTAACAATGTGTATACTCATTGTTAAGCAAACTAACATGGTAAAGTTTTTGGCTACTGGTTATGAAAACTCTTGTGCAAATAAAAGATATCTAACTTGCTGTTGGGCTGGTTGCTTTTGCTTGTTATGCTATTTAGTATACTTCAGTTTGTGAATTCGTGTGTCTTGTGCCTATCCTACATCTTCATTGGGGATAGTTGGTCCAAACCATTAAATTTTGAGATGCTTTGCTGTCGAAATACTTCATCCGATCAATAACTTTAATGAGCAATTATTTATGTATCACATTCTGGTTTGATCAACTCTGCAATATAGGAATCAAATAGGGAGGTTGATCCAAATTTAAGTTCTGCCTTTTTCCTTTGGGTTTAGCAAATGGTAATATGGATTTCAGAATATGAACATAACTGTGGATTCTCGGTATATCACAGTAATTGTTGCTTGTCCTTTACTCAAAGGAGCTCTTTTAATTGATTCTGCAGGAAAAGGGGATTGTATTTGCATTGTCACAAGTTGCATATGGAGCTTGCTTCTTCTTTGGTTACTGGGGTTTTTACCTTTTCTCAAGTTCATTCAAGAGTTCTGATCTTTTTCCTTTCAGGTATCAATCTATTTCTGTCCATGTTACTCTCATATCGGATGTAACTTTTTGCCTTCATATATCCTGCTTTGCTCCTCTTCTGTGTTCTTATGCTGTGAGGATGATTTAGCTGGTAGTTATGCTTATGCAGAGTAGGCAGTAAGGCACACCTTGATGGCCAGCTTGCCAATATGTCCATGATATTCACTTTTCAGTCCTTCCGCAAGTTGATTCTTCAAGAAGGAGAAAAGATGGTTCTTGTATGGTTTGATACACCATATAATCAAGCTGTATATGGGCTAGTAGACAAACTAGGTAAGGCCTTTAGTACAATGTTCTTGTGTATAGTTAGTAACCTTTCTATGCACTTGGATGTTATGTAAATGGTCATTCTCTAATCGCATGAATTGGTCATTGAACTTGCTTTTTCCTGTGCTTTATATTTGAGAATTCTTTAGTTGTTGATTTGAATGACTACCAGGGAGCCTTGTGGTGAGGCTGGTGTTCCTTCCCTTTGAAGAAAGTTCGTATACAGCATTTGCAAGGTCCGCATCAGGTTTATTTCTCTTTTCACTTTGTTTGTCCTTTTTCTTTAGATGTAAAGATATCTATCTTATGTTGGTTCCATTTTTCTTTGTATAGCCATGACACCTTTTGGTTTTGCTCGAGCTGACTAGTTGAATAGCAATTTGTTTCCATAGAATCTGTGACTGAAATTGTCTTTTAAATTCCATAGGAGTTTTGTCTCTTTGCTTCCTTCTTTGTTATAGTTCAAATCTTAAAAAGAACAAAAAAAAAGAACCTATTGGAACTTGGAACCGACCCTGGAACCTGTGACAGAGTAGGTTCTAGGTTCTTGATTCTAATGGGTAGGTTCCAAGTTCCAAAAAATGAGGAACCTGTACCCAAGGGCCGAGGGTAGGTTCCAGGTTCCAGACGAAACTGGACCGGAACCGGGAACCGCTCACCCCTACTCACCAGCGATAGCCCAATTAGCACAATGAAAAAGAAAAGAAAAGAAAAGAATTTAGAAAATCTATTAAAATTTAAAAATTCTCTACGTCAGTGCCGATCGCACCACGTAAGATGACCATCGCCGACTAGACCGTTATGTTAGCGATTTCCGGCTAAAATTAGTTAGAATGCATTGATAATTCGTTAAAAAGTTTATGATTAAAAGGATAAATTATTAAAAGGTTTAGGCCTAAATTGACGCAATTGAAAGGTTTTGAATTGGTTGCTTTGCAATGGACTTAGGAAATTTTTGGACAACTTTCTCTACATTTAAATGATATTATTTAAGATGATTTTATGTATGCAAAGATTACTATGATTTACTCTAGCTAGACACAAGTAATTAGCGTGGTTATTTTCAGAGTTGTTCCGTCAAGTTAAGCCTTGTAATTGTATTGCAGTTACTAAAAACCACAATTTGCATTTGAAGAAAGAATCCTCCAAAAAAAAAAAAAAAAAAATCACAATATCTTTCCTTAAAGATGAAAAGAAAATGAGATCGTTTTCCTAGTAACCCACTAATCCACTAATCCAAGCTCTAATTGAGGATGGGGGTTTATGAGAATATATGACAAGTTGTAAACTGTTATTAGATGCAATTATGTATCTATGGAAAAATTTGGGATGCAAAGCTGGAGAACATTATTTTCATTTCTTTTTCTCTCTCTGTCTCTATTTTTTTTTCTTTTTTTTTTCTTTTTAACATTATGTAGTTCCTACAATCAAGAGGATTTACGAAGTGAAGCTGAGACACGTGACGGCCGTCAAGTTGGCAGAGCAAGTTTGCATTGCGATCTCTTCTAAGACAACCACCGAGATCACCCAATTTTTCTATGACAGGTGACTACTTGGTCAAGCCGCAATGAAAGGCATCAGTGAACTCGTGGAGCTATGCATTCAGTTTTTCCCGGAGCTTATTTGGATTTCGCCTTATGATATTACGTCGATGAAACTAGCTGTGGAGCATCGCCGTGAAAGCATTCTCAAATTCTTTTTGAAGGTGAGCTCCACGAATAAGTTGTCATTAGTTCCAGCACCTACGCTGACAGAATCGCTTAAGATGATGATCGCTGCGGCAAAGTACAATCCTAGTTCCAGTACTGTAATTAATGTCTAAGGTAAAGTGCCTTTCTTTTCATACATTTGATAACTGCACTTAATGATGACTATCATATCTTCTCGACAAATTTCTTAATATATGATGGATAGGACTTTTTTTGGATAGTCTTGAGAATATAGTCTTGAGAATATACATAAAATCTTTTTTTCTTATAGTATATGGCAATATTTGAGCCAGTTTTGATGCACCTCATCTAATTCATCCGAGCATTTTAAGGGCGCACTTCCCACGTTGGTCTGGTGCACAGAATTTTACTCCCTAGATTAATAAAAATTGGGTGAAGAAGTGAGGAAAGCGACGTAGAGAACTTTAGACCTTCTATTGGATAATAAAGCCTTGGAGTGGTCAATATAGATGCACAACTTGAACAACCTTACAAGTATAGGCAAATCCCAACATAGAAATCTTTAATTTCCCAAGAAAAGACCAACATCCCCGAGACGAATCATAATATTAACATAGGCTCTTGACTCAGATAACTATAGAAACAAAATATAATGCACGGGGCTCAACAAAGCACATAGAGATACCGAAAGACACATTCTCGAATTTCCTGGCAAAATCATAATATTTTTTTCATAAATTTCTGAAGAAGATTCCGAATTGGATCAAACTTGATTCATTGGGAAGTAGAAAAATAGTGATTTCCATACATTTATTATTTGACTATATTGAAGCACAAAATCATCATCGAAGAAGATGGACTTAGCCTCTATGTAACTTCCCAATAAAAGTTGGATAAGTCTTAATCTCCTTGAGATGTTCCTTTGTCAGATTTTTATAATTTACAATAATTTATTCACTTATTGTAACTCATGTTTGTGACTTTTATGCATAGGCTGTGGAAAGTTGGGTTATCCCTGACCTGAGAATTGGCAAACATAACGGAAAAACATTCTAGCAAACCTTTGTGGAGGAGCACGAAAAGTTGCTTCAGACTAGAAAGAAGTGGGTGGAGGACACAGCAAATTCGTGTATGCTTGTCTCAACTCTAATTGCCACAATTTTGTTCGCTGCTGCTTTCACTGTGCTTGGAAGCAATAATGGCAGTACTGGAATCCCATTGTTGTTAGGGGAGGACTCTCTCTTGGTTTTCGCAATTTCGGATGCATTAGGTTTGCTCTCCTCTGTGATGGCCATCTTGCTATTTCTAGCAATCTTGACTTCGCGGTATGAGCCACGAGATTTTCTTGACTCTTTGCCTAAGAAGATCATAATGGGCCTTTTGTTTCTATTCCTCTCATTGGCTTTCATGCTGGTGGCCTTTGCTGCAACACTCATAATTGTGCTGGATAAGAGACTAGAGTGGGTTATCATTCCCATTGCTCTGATGACCTCTCTCCCCGTGGCTTTATTCATAGTACTACAGCTTCCCCTGTTATTTCAAATGGTTAAATCCACTTATGGACCTAGCATCTTTTGTTCTGAGGGCACTTGGAAGTGAGGCGTGATTATTGGACGAGATCAAGTGATTGACGAATCCGATTTGTGGGTGTAAGTATTCTTTATAGCTGGTTGTAAATTGCTGTGTGATGCTTAATGTATTTTCTCGGAGTTTATGAACAATGACCTATCTTGTTACCAAGGTCTATTTATAGTATGATTTTATCAATTTAAAGTTTTAGCCTATATATATTGCATAAACAATTATGTGTAAACATTAGTACCTAAATATGCTCGATCATGGAATTATTCTTTAGATTTTTCTTTAATAATTTAGACACAAGAATTTTTTTCATCAACTAAAATATTCAGCCTTCAATTAATTCAAAATAGACTCTATATGTTACAGAAAAAATTATTTCAAACATATATTAACAAAATATGCGCACTTGTACAATATAACTTTTTAAACATTTAATTTTTCTTATTACTAACACTTAAAATTTGGCTACTCAATCTAGTCATTTATTGCATTGAAAATTAGCAGTCGACCCCAACCCCTAAAAACAAATCTGTAATTTGCATTAGCATTTTAGGAGCATTTTGATTATAACCCACATAAAATGTATTATAATTGAACCGAATTAAGTAAGGAGGTTTTGAGCTTAATTGGATTAAGACTAAGAGAATACAGAATCCAGTCAGGCCCGCTAATTAAGATGGTAACCGAAAATTGCACCAGGTTCAACAGTGCCAATCAGCCCGGTGGTCCTCCAGCAACCTCCAAACGTGGGCCTGTCCTTGCTGTAGTGCCCTGATCACCCGGCGAGCTCCTTACAGCCGTGGCAACTCCTGCAACGCCTCCACAGGCCGCGAACCACCCCGGTAGTGGTGCTTTGTTGTCCGGTTAGCGCAAGTTCCAGTCCCGACTATGTTATGCTTTGTTGCTATGAGGTCCTTGTTTGTCCCTTGGCGTCTGTTTCGGTCTTCAATTCAGGTCCCGGTAGAGCTTTTGCTCGTTACTCAGATGGTGCACGCCGCCTGCTCGATGAAATGCCTTAGTCAGATGCACTTTTGTGTCCTTCGTTTATGGTCGAGACTTGCTGTGTTTCATTCATAGCTGCACTGAAGTTGAGTCTCGCTTGTTCATTCTTTGCTAATTTCGATATGAGTTCGAGTCTTGGACAAGTCTATAACCTCCTCTCAGCCGACGCCCACCGTGTGTTTGATGAAATGCCCGAGCGAGATTTATGCATTTGTTCTTAGTCCTCTGTCCACTTTAGGTGTTTGTGGTTTGTCAAATGCGTTTTGGTGGATTTCCACCGCTATCCTTTGCTTTCTATGTCCTTGTTTCCTGGTTTCTTTCATTGCGCGTCATGGCTCCGCGGGTGACCAGTTCTTGGCCGGCGAATACGTGGGATGATGGTGGCTGTGGCCACGTATGACAGCCACGTGGCTGGACACAGCTCGTAATGGTGCCCGAGTTAAAGCAGAGAGAACAAAAGGGAGAAGAAAATCATCGCACAAAAGGAGAAAGAGGAGATCTTGAGTTAAAACATCGACCAAAGCTAAAAAGGGATCGTTGACACCTATTTTAAAAAATAATAAATAAATAAAATAAAACTCTTAGGGGTCGGGTCGGGCCGGATCCGGCCTTGGCCCGGCCCGCCCCAGCCTTCTCCCTCCTCCAGCCACCTTCGCGTGTAGACTTCCAGGGGAAGAAAAAGCAACACAGGAAAAGAGGAGCAGGGGCATAGGGCAGAGCAGAGAAGATACCCCCGACGTGAGGTTGCGCCTCCTAGCCGGAACCAACAAGCCGCGGCTTCCCTTGCCTCGATTTCAAGTTTTTCAGGTGACTTTTCAGGTTTTTGGTTCAATCCGTGTAGATTTCCTAAGGATCCCGGCTTGGGGGCGTGCAAGGCGACTGGACGTAGTCCGATCTATCGATCCCGCCCATCGTTCGCCACCCCCGAGTCGGGTAGGAAGCCCCCCCGCCGACCTTTTTTTTTTTCGGTGCCCCGCTCTTGTCCCGTTCTCTCACATTTTTTTGCATGGATTGCCGAGCCGGGATGTGCGTGTCGGGTTCTCTTATGCTGTCCTTCGCTGATGTTGAGCATTCCTTGCCGACTCGTGTTGAACTTTGATGTGGTTCTGAGCCCTGTTCTCGTCCATGGTTTCCTTTCATCTGTCCCCCACCACATGTTTGACAAAATGCCTCTGAGAGTCGATTTAAAATGGTTATGGTTAATTTGGCTATGGTTTGTGTGAAATCAATTGAGTAATCGTATATTAAGCCTAAACTCGACACATAGTGGGTTTGCTGAGTACTTTATTAAACTTTTATCTTGTCATGTTCTTCGTATTGCTCTCCTCATGATGAACGTTGGTGAGGGTCTCTGTTATGCATATTACCGAATCTCCAGTGATGTTTGCGTTGAACTCGTGTTTCTTCCCATTCTCTATACCCATGTTTTGGGCATTTTTGTGAAGCAATGGGTTCGAGTGTTGAATCGATGAACGATGGTGATATTTCGATGATAGCCGACGAAGATGGTTTGGTAAAAACTCGGAGCAGGGAGGACAGTTCCACTCGTGTTGTGGATGTCTTGTTTTAGATGAAGATGGGTTGTTGATTTTCCTCTAGCATCTCAATTCTTTAGTCTAATTGAAAGAAGGGATCTGGGAGGGACTAATACTGAAAAGGAAAAGTGCAGGCGTCTGAGAAGGGAAACGTGAGAAGATTTGGCTCTGGGCTCGTTGGACTTTGGGGTTTAATGGAGATTTATGGGCTTGAACTTAGCTAAGATTGGTAAATTTGAGCCGGTTTAGACTAAGGGAGTTTGGGCCAGTTTGAATTAGGTGAATCTGGGCCGGGGCTTGTCATAAGTGAGTTTGGGTCACCTCCGGTTTTGGCAAATTGGACTTCGCTTGGTCCTTTTCTCAAAAGGCTTGCTCAACAGCCCGTCTTCTGTCCGTGAAGCCCAAATTCGTGTGACCAGGCTTCTGTCCTCATCCAGACTGGGCCCAAGGTCTGGCCCATCTCTTCTTTTCCGAATTAAAAAATTCAATAAAATACTTTTATAAAAATTAAAATTAATTGACAATAGGGTTCAAATGATTCTTAGATACAAAGGCCTTTGACTATGCCATTTCCATATGATGATTATGACCTTCCCTTGCTTAGTCGAGATTGTGTTTATTTATTTTTTAGTGATAGATGCTTGCTTTTTCATGCAGTTTAATTAATGTCACTTTGGTAGCTATAATTATTACTTTAATTATTGCATACCCGCATAATCACCTCACATGTTAGTGGATAGGTATAAAATTAATCCAAACTGCCTGATAAAAATCTTTTCTTTTAAAATGAACAAGATTAGGTACCGAAATGGCATTAATTGGTTAATTAGTGTAATCAAGTCCTGACCCTAAATTCTCTGGTTGCGTAGGAAGTGAGATACACTCCCATGCCTCCCAATAGGCTAGTGGCGACTCATTTTTGTGAATTTCTTGAGAACACCAATGTCACGTGAGGTATGGATTTGGGAGAGCCCAAACCTAATCTTCGACCATAGGTCCGTCCTTTAGGCAATACTCCTAAACATATTCTCTCCCCCCAAGAGGTAGGTCACGACAGGGATGGTCAACATGGAGATGTTATGAAGAAGAATGTGAAGGATATTTAGTAGTTTGGTCCTAAAGCAATTATATTAAATAAAAGATTAGGAGGCGCAAGAATCGAGAATACCTCTTGACCGTTGCATATAAAAAGAAAAGAAAAGATTAGGAGGCGCATTGACTATAGAAGTTTAAGACTTGATTGCATCGTGTTAATTTACTTGTAATGGATGACTTGATGAAGAAATAGTGTTGATAAGAGAAAACTAGCTTGCCTCGATTACGATCAAGTTATAAATAAACACTCAAACGTGAGCTCGAGCTCACTTTTATAAGATTGAAATTTTTGTAATTTTAAGATAATAATTACATATATTTTAACAGTTAAGCTTGTGAGCCTATTGAGCTAAGTATTACAAGCTCGAGCTCAAGATCAAAAAGAAACTTGAGCAGTTCGAACTCAAAATCAGACGAGCAGATCTCGAGCAGTCACCAAGCCAAACCAGAACCACTTGTGAGTAGCTTGACTCTATTCCATCCTTGTGCACCGCACAACACTGGTGCTCAACACCAAAGCTTGTATGCTACATGAGCTTGCCCAAATCTGATTATTTTAGCAGTTCTCTTATTGGAAGAATCAGAATCAAGAATGTCATTCCACCATCTCCTCTTTCTTTCTTTCTATTTCACTAGTTTTCCTCGAAAAATGGAATAGATTTGAATTACCACGAATTAGTGGAACCTGGGATGTCTGATTCTTGGGATTGGCCCTGTAAAACTGGTTTTGGGCTTGCCCACCGTCTTTTTTCCTGCTCTCTCTCATGTTGACTCCGAGCCCGGTCCGTGAGCACCCCTGGCCTTGCACGCCCTCCGAGTCTTCAGCTTCCTGCAATGGTCACTCCCCACTCCTGTTTGCTTCTGCGTCTTCTTCATCGACTTCAAACGTGGTAAGACCCTCCCTTTTCAAGGTGAAGAAGCAGCAACCCGAAAGTTCCGAGCTTTTTTGGTAATGTGCTCTTTCATCTTATGGGTTCTAATGGTTTGACAGTCTCGGATGCAGAGGAAGAACGAGTTGTTCATGTTCTTTCTGCAGAACCCATTACTGAAAACTTATCTATCCAGCATGCTGTACTAGTTTTTTTCGGAGCCCGGTTTTGTTGTCCCAGATTATGGGTGTTCGTTGGCAATCCCATACGGAGTTTACTGGAGGAATTTCGAAGGTTGCATTTTGTGTGTTCGATGAAATGCTTCTGTGAGAAGTGTGCTCTTAGTTACGTTGCTGGTGGTGGCGATGATTTTATGGTGGCTATGGCGGCGGTGAGGTGAACTTGGTGGAGATGATGGTGGGTGAGGTGATGGAGATGGTGGTCGGATCATGATTATGGGGATACTTGTATTATATGAAAAGAGTTAGACAAAAGTATCCATTTTCATGCCGGAAAATTTGCTATTTATTAACGAAATGATGGAAGTTACTAATATGGAATTACTAAATTACCATTGTTTTTCAAAGCTACCGATCACCTCTAAAATACCCTATATTCAGAATTTTCAATTCATGTATCTTACCTGTTTACTATGATTGCTTGGTGATGGAGTCCTCTAGGTGATTCTGTTCTCTTAACACTGTAAGATTGATCCTCTATGTCATTTTTATTTGTGCATAATATTACACATACGATTAACCAATCAATAGCTACCTCATAGGGTGGTACCTCTCTTCAAGCAATTATTAGCAAAGCAGGTGTATCTTTTTCCTTGTTTCTTGTGATATGACATTAAGGAGAAACTTGTGACCTTGAAGTTTGATCTTTTTGTCTCTGGGAGGAACATATCTAGTTATCAACGTACCAAACTGTATCACTTCTGTTGCTTATCCTGCACCTTGATAAAAATGGGTTTTTTCCCCATAGGTGCTACAGTTTCAGAATGAAAGAGATGCTATCTTTCTTTGTTTGATTGAATACACTTGCTGGTGCACAGGTTCATGAAGGTCAAAGATACTTGTTGGTGTACTAGTGGAAATGGACTTGGCTAAGCTACATTCTTTGGTGGTCTTGCTCTGCATACTCAGCTTTGTGGGCGATAGAGTTTGTTATGCTTTTGAAAATGCGTCAGTATAGTCCAAATTCTGTTTGTTTACAAGAGCACATTGCATGACTGTGTTGTTAAGCTGAAAGGGCATCCTGCCATTCTGCAGGGTCGAGAAGACGATGCTAAAAGTAGGTGAGGAGCTATGGAAAGAATCTCTACCACTACAAAGAGGATCTCGCCTTTATAAGTTGGAGGGCCTCAAACCATACACTCGGTATGAAGTGAAGATATCATACCCAGCTTCTGTATGTAAATGTGTTTTCAAGGACTTCCTTTTTTCATTCTCTCTATAATTGGTGATATATTTTTGCTTTCTGTTGAATGACAGATACCTGCTTGCTTCTCTTTGCAACTAATGAAGGGTGATTCGGACTCAGCAACAAATTTAAATAGAAGATTACTTAACACTGAGAAAATAATATTTAAGACAGAGAGCCTTGAATTTATACAGAATCAGGTTCACACTATCTGTGATTATGTCTGCATTATTAGATATTTGAAAGCCTCACAGTCTTTCTTTCTGGTTCAGGGTGGAATGCATGTACTGGTTGCTGTGGAACCTGAAGGAGTTGTTGCCATACGAGATGTAAAGGAAACAGAATCCATCATCTATAATATAGGTAATTCATAGTAAAATCGTTCATGCAATTACAGTTTTTATCATTGTCAATTTAATAAGAGAGGGTAACCAAATTCCAAATGCAGTCATCATGCAGTCCCTCATAATGACATTTGATTGGCTGCTAGTTTAATGCTTTTGCATGTACTTTCACATGGCTTGTTGGTTTTACTATCAAATACATAATGAAAATTTCAGTCTTGCACGTATGATATGCTGTAATGAATTGAAAATAATTTTCTTATAAATTGATGAACTGTCCCATGGTTATCTAACATGTCTATAGTTGAAGAACTAGAAAAAAATGTGGGCAAACTCAACTGACAATGTTTCTCGCTAAACCTTGAGTTGTCTACAGATATCTTGGTAGATGGTAGTGGTTTGATTGAGAAGCATACTTAAGTGTTTGTAGAGCAATCTGAGGATTACTTAGATTGTGGGGTTCCCTAATCTCGCAGAAACCTGTTACCAGGCATTTAATGGGCCCTGCAATTGTGGATGGTCCTATAAAGTTTTTCTTATCACTGAACTTATGAAATTCATCTTTCATCTCTAACAGATGTCTAATTTCAGAATCTGCACACACACAGTTAAATGAGAAAGAAATATTGCAAATTTCTTTCAAAATGCAAATTGAACATTTTTGTGGATGATGAAATATCCATCAATCTTGCCAAAACAGAAAGATAGACATCTAATGGTCACTAAAAAAAGGGAGAATTTCCATAAAATACTGAACTAAAATAGATGGAATTGGCATATGATGTTGAAGAAATCACTACTAACACTCTATAAAGAAAGACAAAAAAATGGAGTTTAGAGAAGAAACCGTTTTACTCTCAAGAAGATTCTACACAATTAGGTTGCCAGCTTTTTCCACACCCAGTCGATGGCACAAAATAAAGATTCTGACAAATGAAGGAAAAATGATCATTTATGCTTTCATGTTTTTCACTGTTTCATATTAATTTAGGAAAAATGATCATTTATGCTTTCATGTTTTTCATTGTTTCGTATTAATTTACATGCTCGAAATATTTCATGTACTTTTATTATGACTCAACAAATATTGTAACTTCATCTGTTGTGTTTTCTTTTAATTGGAGCATAAGCCTTCATGATGGGGCTGATATTCACTTAAAAAAAATACTCCATGTAAACTCTAGTGGAGGATCTGATTGATGTCACTATTTATATTATTATAATTTTCTGCTTATTAATTCTCTCGTAAAAATTCATGTTGATTTCAACTTTCAAAATATTATAACAAATATAGTCTTGGACCTGAACAGGGTGCATATATCTTGTAGAATAATATAACAAATATAGTCTTAGACCAGTGCAAGGCACAGGCATCTTGCTATTTCTCATATAATTTCGCTTACCTTTTGGTCTTGATGATGATCCTCTACTTCTTCTGATTTTGTAAGACTCACTATCATTACAAGAACAAACCATCATCCGAATTTTCATCGATGTCATGTTTACTTGCAGCATAAGCAAACTTATATAATTTCTGACGGAATCCTTTGTGACTCCAATGGCAGTTTGTGATGAACTCCTGCTAGGGATCCCACACAAAGCTTGGCCTGTTGGAATTTTGGTTCTGCTCTGCTTGGTGGTGGCATTCATTGTTCCATCGTTTCTCCCACCATTTCTACTGGCGAAAAATCGTACTCAGCAGGCACTTCATGAAGATGTCTCAAAAAATTCTTAGCCGAGTGATGTTTCGAGGAGGTGGTGCCTCTTTTTTCTCATTATTTTGAAGTGGCATTGAGGTTTAAGAGCTGTCGATCAACTTGGTTCAGCAGCTTCTGCTCTAGTGGGGAGTTTAGTAAAAGTATTGTACTTTTCTTCTGAAAAAACATTAATAGTGACTTGATTTTGGTTTCAACTGCAGTAGAAGTGGGCACTTGGTAAATTAATGAAATGATCGGGGATGCTTTTGTGTGTTTGTGTATTGGTTTCATGATCCACAACATAATGAGAAAAATCGAATGCAGTATAGCAAATGCATTTCACTGGTAACGTGTCATAATTGCAGGGTATTGAACTGTGTTTCATTGGAAGGATTGAGATGATCTCGGTTCATCCTGTGGAATAAAGAAGAGTAGCTGCACATCAGTCGTGCAGCGGCCTTGTCCATACACAATTGGATGGGTCATTCTTGGTAGAACAGAGCATGTGTCTTTAAAGCTTACAAAAGCCACTGAGAAAAGTTCCTGGCTGTAAAGGGAACTATATTCCATGGGTATGAACTTTGGAAAGTGTCTGTATGAATGATCACATTTCTTTTTGGTAGGTCCAAATGAGCTGATCCAGACAAGAACTTAGACCATTCAACTCACATATGACTTTCTGTCCAAAAAAGGATTAAAAAAAAAGGAACTCACAGATGACCGATTCTTTGGGTTGTTAAGTGTAATATAGGCATTGTTAATGAATGCTGGTGGGGTAGATAAGAACCTAAAGATATAGAACAATTTTCAACACACATCGAGCAATATGTACTATCTTTTTAGCACATGATTGATGACAAAACACAAATTTTAAAGCATTATTAATATTTCTTTTCCTTGAGTATGAAGGGGCACTTTTAGCAAAACGGTAAAACCCATGTGACATTTGCATTTTCGCCTATTTTGAATGAGAGAGATAATCTTTTCGATACTCCCTAATGCGACTTTGATCACACTCTTATATCAATGAAAATCAAGCAACTCTTGCATCATCCTCGCATCATGAGTATTCCTACACAAGTATCATCACCATTAGTGTGATCAATTATACGGGGAGAAAAAATATCTCAAAATAAACCCGGTGAGAAGAAATCACAAAGCTAATTATCCCTAGAAACAGGAGATGCGTGCGAACGTAAATTACAGATTGTTTGGCCTCGGTGATAGTTCTAGGTTCATCAGGACAAAGCATTTGAGTTTGACCTTAAGGGTCCGTTCGTTTCGCGAAAAATAGACCATTTCCAGGAAAATATTTTTAAAGTCATTTTAGGGAAAATGACAATATTTTCTGGTGTTCGGCTAAAACTTGAAAATGTTTCGGAAAATATTTTCCAGTGTTCGGTAAGGAAAATATTTTCCGCTCATCAGATTGGCGAGCGCAAGCGTCAAGCTCGAGGATCGCCAGATCGATGAGCGCAAGCTTGAGATCGATGACCTTGAGGTTCACCTGGTGACGGCTAATGATTAGCTAAGAAAAAGAATATGGGAAACAAAGAAAAGAAAAAGAAAAAGAAATAGAAATAGAAAAAAAAATAGAAAAGTAAAAATAATTTGAATAAAAAAAGAAAAATAAAATTTAAAAATAATTCGAATAAAAAGAAAAGAAGAAGAAAAAAAGGGGAGGAGGAAGTGAATATTTGTGGATATGTGAGATAAGAAAGATTAAGTGAGGAAAATGTTTTCCACTTTTGAAAAGTGGAAAACATTTTCCCCAATTTAAGACTTTTTCCTTTCATGGAAAACATTTTCCTCTGTGAATTCATTTTCCGTGAAACGAACGTCGGAAAATCCGAAACATTTTCCGCAAAACGAACGGAGCCTTAAATCTTATATTTTTTTTTTTTTTGGTGAATTCGTTATTACGGATATCTTGTCAAATACAATCTAAGACCTCTTCTTCCAAAAATAAAAAATTATGGCATAATTATATGTGAGAA
The DNA here is from genome assembly GCA_014182395.1 of Eucalyptus sp. ANBG9806169. Lineage (NCBI taxonomy): Eukaryota > Viridiplantae > Streptophyta > Magnoliopsida > Myrtales > Myrtaceae > Eucalyptus > Eucalyptus sp. ANBG9806169. Next base: position 46,483,806 of record CM024575.1, on the reverse strand, counting down.
AATATGCTCTCTATCTTTTCTTTCTTTTTTTCTTTTAATAAAGTCCGACGTGGATGTGGGTCCTACGTTATTTCTTTTCGGATCTCCGAAAATCGAACGAGCCTTTCGGCCGGGCGATATAATAAGACAAACGAAGTAAACGGCAAAGGACCGCATCAGCTGGGACGCTCCTCGCAAAGAAACCAATTTTTTTCCGGAAAAAAATAAAAATAATAATTGGGCCGATCTGACAGACGATTGGCCCACGTGTCCGCCCACGCGAACTCGACCGTTGCGAGGGGCCGATTCAAAATCCGCCCCCGATTTGACCTCCTTCGTCCCCAAAAATCCCCAAAGCAATTCGTCACTTCCCCCATCTCTCCCTCTCTCTCGCTCGCTCGCTCGCTCGCTGCTGCTCTCCAATGGCGATTGCTGCCGAGACTCAGCAGCCCCAGCAGAAGGTGAGCATTCCCTCTCTCTGCCATTTCTGGTGCCGATCTCTCGAATCCGAAGCCGCGATCGATCGTTCCGATTCGCGAACTTAGGGCTCACTATTATCATTTTCAACCGCGGCTGTAATCGATCGCGTCGTGTTAGCTTTGGTCTCCGCGTTTTAATTCCCGATGTGCCTGGGCGTCGCCGTCCGTCGTCTGTCGGGGGGCGGGATGAATCGGCGGGGTCTAGGGCTTAGCACGGAGGCGCTGAGAGGTGGTTTTTGGGGGAGGGGAAATGGAGGTGTCGTTCTAGGTCGTCGTCCCCTGATCTGATACTTTCGCGGAGGAAGGAAACGGCATGCTGAATCTCAGCTGTGGCTATTATTTATTTATTTTTAGCGCAGTTTGGGATTGTGAATACGGGGTTTTTAGATTGCTATCTGCTCGTCAAAATTCAGGCTAGTAATATGATCTCATGGGCCGCGAATTTCCTTTTTCTGCAGTCTTGTTCAGAGGCTTCGGCAGCTGAGAAGCGGAGGTGGACGCTCAATGACTTCGACATTGGCAAGCCTCTCGGACGAGGGAAATTCGGGCATGTTTACTTGGCAAGAGAGAAAAGGGTTAGTCACTTAGTCAGAGAACTATTCAAATAAATTTCAGCTTTTCCATGCCTTTACATACTTTAATTTCTGCCATGGAGCGATCAAGTGAGGATTTTAGCTTCTTTTGCACTGGATTGTATCCTGCTGTATCATGTGAAATCTAATTTTTAGATGGTTTTCTCTGATTAGAGCAATCATATCGTGGCGCTGAAAGTCCTCTTCAAGAGCCAGCTGCAACAGTCTCAGGTCGAGCATCAGCTGCGACGTGAAGTGGAGATCCAGAGTCATCTTCGACACCCTAATATTTTACGACTTTACGGATATTTTTATGATCAGGTGGGGCATGCTGTAAGAGCACTCTAACGCGTGTGTTTACTTGGAGGACGAATGGTTAAGCCGCTAACTTCTGGAGTTTACATTATGGCAGAAACGAGTTTACTTGATACTAGAATATGCAGCCAAAGGCGAACTCTATAAGGAGCTCCAAAAGTGTAAATACTTCAGCGAGAGGCGTGCAGCTACTGTAAGTTCTTGCTATACATCCTTCACATCTGCTTCCCTTCACTTTCCACTTAATTTGAGCAGCATCTTTCCTACCCATCTATTTTCATCATGGCTACTAAATTTCCCTTAGAGAAATGGGTTGATGCACGGTGGATAATATTCTGACATCTAGCCATGAATTTGCAGAATTTGCTTTTTTAACTATAGAACTTCTTGTTAAGCTGTGTCCCTAACAGCATAATTGTTGCAGTACGTTGCATCTTTAGCTCGGGCACTCATTTATTGTCATGGCAAGCATGTTATTCACAGAGACATCAAGCCCGAGAACCTGTTGATTGGAGCTCAGGTGATTACTAGTTACCATATCTTCTTAAATTTGATTGATTACTTTTTCTACATCTTCTTGATGCTTTATATGGTCTCCTTCATTGTCAGGGTGAGCTTAAGATTGCAGATTTTGGGTGGTCTGTGCATACATTTAATCGTAGAAGAACCATGTGCGGAACATTAGACTACCTTCCACCAGAAATGGGTGAGTAAGCTATTACTGATGTCTTAATGCTTAAATCATGCCTTCAAGAGGTCAATCAAGTTTGAGAGAAGGATGTCGTTCAAGTTTGAGAATTTTTTATTCAACCAATTTCCATGACTAATACTTTATGAGAGTATTTGCAGTTGAGAGTGTAGAGCATGATGCAAATGTAGATATATGGAGCTTGGGAGTCCTATGCTATGAGTTTCTGTATGGGGTTCCACCATTTGAGGCAAAGGAACATTCGGATACATACAGAAGGTAAACATCAATTTTTCACGGGTAGATAAAATTACTTAGTATGCACTTTCCTAATTCTGACTGATTATGTACCTCTTCATCCTGAACTAGGATTGTGCAAGTGGACCTGAAGTTCCCTTCGAAACCGATCGTCTCTTCTGCTGCAAAGGACCTTATTAGTCAGGTAAAATTTCCACATCTGAAGTTGATTTAGCTAAACCATACTGACCATTTTTTGTGTTTATTTGTTGCAACTGATAACAGATGCTAGTAAAGGATTCATCACAGCGCCTGCCTCTACACAAGCTTCTCGAGCATCCATGGATTATTCAAAACGCAGAACCCTCTGGCATCTACAGGGGTTGATTCACCTTCATTGATGTGATTAATGAATCTGATGGGTCTTATTATTATATCAATACGATGAATCTTGGGGGGTTCTAGTAGTGCTCCAGAGAACTCGGGGTCTTTTTACCTGTTTGGATAAAATGTATCGTGAACATTTGTGCAAGACTCCCCCATGCGCGGTATATTCCTGTAACGTTGGTTCATATTCAATTAATTTTTTTCTGCGGTCCTTTTCACTGGCAAATGCGAACTCTTTCACGTTCAACAAATTTAGCTTTTTATTACCATGGAAAAGGCTCTTGGCTCCAGAACCAGACATAGCCAAAGGAAGCAACGGAACGCGATGTTGCATGAAAAAACACCAACTCATCAAGAGCCACATAGGAAGCAGGTCAGTTCAGTTGCTGTGTGCGACTCTCGGTCCAACAACCTGCACAAAATTCAATTACCATTGGGCAAGCTCCATGCCCCGATATCGCTGAAACTTTGGAAGCTTAATCTGATGCTGAAACTGTGGTCAAAAGACATATGGACACGGCAAACGTCATTGTTTGTACCCAAATATTTCTCCTCCGAGGTCATCGTAACACAGATTAATAAAAAAAATGGGGTCAAAAGTGAATGCCTGGTTAATAAAAAAGGGGTCCTTTCTGCAACAAAATTCAATTACCATTGCCAGGAACCCATATCTACGATCTCCTTGAAGACCGACGCTTTCCGTGAGAAACCCTGCCCAGAGCATACGATTTCGCCATTTCGAATGGACCACAGGCCAGTGAAGACATTCGAATTCGTATTCTCTCAGCAGAAACTTTTAAAATGGATTGACAAAGAAAGACCCAGGAAAGTACGTAAGGGTAAGTTGACAATTCAAAGCTGTTTCAGGCATTGCACGAAAAACACCAATTGACTACACAATATGTAAAACAAAGTGATACACCCATATCAATGGGCGTGTTAACACGTAATTGTAGTAGAAGAATCCCTGCTTCTCCAGGTTATGAACTAAGGCAAATGTCTTCAATTACGCTTCCCTCACATCCAGTTCTTTCTCTTCCTTGACTTCTTGAACTCCATCTTTCGACCTTAGGAAGCTGGGTTCTTCCTCTTCATTGCCTTCTTCAACTCCATCTTTCAATACTAAGAAGCTGGGTTGGTTCGTTGAAGAAAGAAGCCTGGCCCACATTCTGTCCGTTATGACAACTTTGTTCTGCTTTTCAGTCACTCGCTGCACCAAAAATCCATGAAGTTACAGAAGGAAAGAAAAGGCATGACGATGATGTCCAAAGTGCTCTAGAAACCATCCCCTCTCAAATATTGCTATCAAGTGAAAAAATGAGAGAATGGAGCAAGCAATGGAATGAGGTTTTATCCAGGTAAGGAGAAGTTACGGGGGTTCATAAAAGGAGGAAGTAGAGAACTAAGACAATAGAACCCTGACATTTTAGTCTTGGTTTGCTTTTGTTTGGTGGCTCAATTTTGGGTGGGAGCAACTGAGAACCTCCACAATCCTACACCTTTAAAAAGAAAAGGATCTCCTCATGCGGCCTCTTCAACTCCTCCCGATGAGAATGAAGCCAGAAGTGATAATGGATGTTTGGTTTCTCCAAGAGTCCAAGCTCATTAAAATGAACTGACAAGAGTGTAGAAATGATGATATGCAATGATATATCTGACAAACTTACATTGAAAGGAATGTAAGTATGTCGAGTATTGACAAGTCCAACTGTGAAGCCTGTGAAACCTGCCATTGCTCCGTGGACTGCACTTTGCGCCAGAAGTGTGCAGTTAACATTGTCTGATGCATTACTCGGAATAGCGCGGATCATGTATGTAGGATCTGCCGAAAGACGACGTACGTGAGAATCTATTCGTACATCTATTGAGACTACCTAGAGATGATACTACGATGAATAATCATGTGGAAGTTCAAGGCTCTGGTCCTGACCTATATATTTAAGAGTAATGGCCATCTTTTGCTGTCTGGCAAAATGTTCCTGAAATAAAATGGACAAGAGGTTGTAAATATTTAAATTAAGATTATTAAAACCACCAAAATACAATTGTCAGCAAGTTTGACATAAGTTTGCATTGCATCCAACTCCATTTAGGAATGATTGCTGATTTGGAAGGAAAATAGATCAACAGAATATAATATAAAGGCGCGCACGACAATAATATCACAGTAAAAATCAAGATATGAATGTTTCTTAATATGCCACAAAAGTCTACCTAATGATCTTAGATTAAAAGAGCAATACCCTGATTTTGTGAGATATCCACAGACCAACATCTTGAAGAAGCTTATTCCCTGAAGCGTCTTGTTGATTGGATTGCAGGCTCTCTGCGACTAGGTCTTGCCCTGCTCCTTCAGCTATCACAATCACCATGTGTCCCATTTCTTTAAGTCGTTTTTCAATGAACTCATAGAGTCCACCTTTCCCTTCGAGAAAGAAAGGTGACTCCGGAATCAAACAGCAATCCACATCTCGACTGGCAAGGGTAGCATACATAGCTATAAATCCTGCACGAGCATCCCAAAGAGAATTAGGTCAGAACATGTAAAGTTGACACATCGTTGCCTCGATAATGTATGAGCTCACAAAGTTTTTAACAAGAGAATGAACGCATTTGAAAGCATCACCGTTGTACCGGACTAAAATTTGTAACTTACACATGTTAAGCTTACCACTATAGCGTCCCATCAACTTGACTACACCTATGCCATTTTCAACACTTTCAGCCTCTACGTGAGCTGCATTAATTGCACGTTGAGCCTCCTCAACAGCAGTATCAAATCCAAAAGACTTGTCAATTACCTGGTTCAGTAGAAGAAAACAAATGGACAGGTTAAACAACATATTTTTAAGTTACTCTACATCAACGAGAGAGAAGTTCAGAGCAAGTACAGGGATGTCATTGTCTATAGTTTTCGGGATGCCAGCAACAGCGACTTTAAGGCCACGCCGTCTAATTTCCTGCATTGTAGAGTGCATGTCACAAGAAGAAAGAAAGCTAATATTAACCTCTTCATCACTAGATATGTGTGCGTGTGGCACCTATACATTATAGAAGGGAAGGAAGGGAAGTTGGTGTAAGTATTAATAGAGACTGCCTTTAGACATGCTACTTATCAAGCAGTTTCTTCCCACATAACAGTAATCACGAGGATTTTTAACGGAGAATAAGAGGACTAATCGGCCATTGGCAGGTAATCTAGAAACTCGAAACAAAGAGTTAGGAAGCATTGTTCCTTTCTGTTTACACAGAGCCACCTGAAGCGAGTTTTCAAATATGGCTTGCAAAGCAAAGATTGAAGCAATAGAATCCAATATACTTGTCGACCAAGGACAGGCAACATCCTGGGAAGCTAATGAAATCATTGCTGCTGATTATTCTTTGGATAATTCTGGATGGCATTCTAGTGAATACATTAAGGAAAATAAATTTTCCAATACAGCATAGGATATTACCTCATAAATAACAGCCGCCCCCTTCTGCGTTCCATCCCCTCCAATTATGTAAACCTGGTCACCAAATGCAGCTATTATTTATTCTAAGTATAAAAGATGTGATGCCAAAGCTACAACATCTATTCATAATTGTGAGAATGAAATGTGCCAAAATATTGAAACTTACAAAACCAACAAAAGTCCCCTAAATTGCACACCTGGTTAATCCCACGATCTTGAATGCTGTCGACAATCTTCATAGTATCATGGCCTCCTCGCGATGTCCCAAGAATGGTACCACCACGCTTATGTATGTCATTGACGACTTTTGGGTTCAAAGTTATGGTATTTTTGGAGTAGAATCCCCTATATCCGCCCTAGGAAAGTGCACCAAACATAGTAAGGAAACAGCATCACAAAGCTAACTATTCTGTCAAATAAAATATATATAGTTTATCTACCAAAAAATTCACTAACCTAAATTGACAAATTATCGCAAAAACTATAAGGAAATTGAGTATGCTTTATCTTATTCATCATTTGCTAATTACATGCCTAAAATATAATCCAGCAACAGACAGATAAGTAATCAGAAACCAGAGCATACACAACTGGAGACAAATGAAGAATAACATTCATACAACAATAAAATGTAGTAAATGGCCACTGTGACACATAAGCATAGCATATACTCACATCTATTCCGAGGATCTTGGTGACACCATACATGTAATTAAGGCCGCACACAATTTCCCTGATCACAGTGTTCAGCCCTGGGCAAAGACCACCACATGTTACAATACATGCGTGCACTTCATCTGGCTCGAAATACACCTAGACAGCAGAATGACAAAAGTCAGGAAATTTCAAAGAGTTCAACAAATTCCTAACGTGTATGACATACCTGTTGGCGAGGTCCAGCACGTCGAAAATGAATTCCTCTTGGGCCATCCTTGTGAACAACAACCTACAAGTTAAGACAGATGCAGTTCCAAGGACTAGTCAGAATAGGCTATTAAATTACTCATAGTCCTTACTCATAAAGCCTTTGTCTATTTCGCAAGCTAATAGTCAAACTTCACCCGCCATTGTAACTATTGCAGGAGGAGCAAGAACTAACTACAATGTGCATCATTTCACTCCCATGTTTGAAAATAATACATAATCACACCAATACTGCACTCTAGTTGACAGGTAAATCAATCTTGCAAGAGACCACCTTTTGAGGAACTGTGTCATCCACATGGACAAAATATTGCCTGGAAAAAAAAAAAAAAGAACAGCACAGAGATCAGCATTTTTGAAGAAACATAGATTAACATCAGAGCAGTTCAGCTCTCTAGAAATAAGCTCTATAGCTTAGAAGAAAACAATTACTCACTTAACCACTGCATATGCAGGATTAGACCGCAACGGATTCGGGTACGTCTGTTGCACAAAAACATAGCAGGGAAATGAAATCAGTAATGTTAACAACGATAGCAAGTACTTCCATATTTAAATGATCGTAAACATAATAAAATGCAAGCTGGGAGACCACATAGAAGTCAGAGTGCGCTTCCACCTGCTAGCAAGATGTTTTATATATGCTCACATCATAAAGTTCACATTCCTATATCTGTATACGGGCATTTACTGATAGCCAAAGTAGTTTGATCAAACAAGACAGAAAAGAAATTCCGCACATGATTAATCACATCTGGTGACTCTATGTTCTTCAAATTGAGCTTTTTCAATTTTCTCATAGCACAGAAACTTTGATTGATTATCAACTGATCTTGCAGCAAAACCACAATGAACAGTGCAACATTCCCTCCATCAAACTATAGCGCGACAACTCTAACAACAAGATACTTCCTGCAGACGGCACACAACACACGTACCTGCTCGCATTCACAAGCCGTCATCGCATTAAGACCGCTATCGCTCTCACAGTCAGAGACACCCACATTTCAGCAAAACCCAGAATCGTCAAAACACAAGAACTTCAAGATCACCAGCAAAGCACGTAACTTGAATAGGTAAGACCTCAAAATCTCGCTCCACAGACACAGACAGAAGCTCCCATTTGATCGATCAACAGAATCAACGAATACCCAGAAGCCCCACCATCGCACAGGACACAAGCACCCACGATGAACATCAAAACGTATGCATGTCACACAGACAGACACAGAGAGAGAGAGAGAGAGGGCGTACGGGGAGGTCGGCGATGTAATCCGACAAGTGAGGCACGTCTTCCAGCACGTACCCAGCATCCCCCTTCACCACCTTCATTGCGGTACCGTCGCCACTCGACAACCCCATCGCGTCCCTTCCCTTCGCTACTCCGACCCAACTCCGCAACAACCAACAACAACAACAAGACCGACCGACCCAGATCCGATCCCGACCTCACTCGCACATACACGCACGCCCGGCCCTCTCGTCCGACGAATTTCGAGCACCAGGGAATCTCGTTGCTGCGCAGATGCTGCTTTTCCTACGCACAAGGGGTGATGTTTCTAGTTGTCCGATTGGCAAAACACGAGGAAAGGACGAATGGCGAGGAGAGAGAGGGAACGCGGCGAATAAAGGTTGACGCTCTCCGCCCCATAAAACGGCGGGTCGTTTCCGATGTCGGCCCGGTTTTCGGCCTCCCCAACCAAAACGGGTGGCGGGGTTTTGCCCCCACCGGCTACTGTAGTAGATCGGGCAACGTGCCTTCATCACGAATTCACGATGTCCAAAGTCACTTTCATCAAAACTAGGATGAGCATCTCGGACCGACTGAAAAATGAGTCGTTTGGATTGGACTATATCGACAGGTTCTCGAAGGCGCTAGTCTAGTTCCCCCCGTACCATCAATCATTTTCGATCCTGTTTTTGATTCCCTCCCAGAATCAGACCGGACAAATTCTAAAAATAACGATAAATCTTAAAATAATAATAAAATTTAGTATTTTTATGATTTTTTATTAAGTGATTAGTTTCATCTGGACCAGATAGGATTGGATCGGATCGGTTCTTGATCTCAAAAATTGGGTCCGCCCAATTTCTGATTTTTAAGTAGAATCGAATTAGACTAAAATTGAAAATTTCCCACTAGGCCACTAACCTTTTTTCTGTTGCATTGATATTGCGAAAAATTTTAAATTGATATATTCACAATAAATTCATCACAAACTAACCTTAAATTAATAGATATGTGACAAGACACGTAGAAAATAAATGTTGAGGTATTGGCTTCAAGAAATGGTGTGGCCGCGACCGGGTTTCAGATGCCACCCGGTTTTCTGCCCCTCAAAACGGGTGGCCGGGTTTTGCCCCCACCGGCTGATGTCGGTGGGCCACGTGGTTTCATCTCCATGTTGGCTTTTTGCAAAGGTTTGGTTTACTTTCATCAAAACTGAAAACTTAACCCGCGAGCCCCACTAGCCTCTCTCTTTCATTGAATTATCATCTAATTCACGCATATTCAATAATAATGATAATGATTCCCAAACCGATAACCTCATTTTTTTTATCACAAAAAATTCTAAACCAGTATATTCGTGATAAATTTATCATCCATTAAATTATATGACAGTTGATGGATATGCCAAATTTAGGATTTTACTTTTTATTTATCACAAACATATGGATTTATGATTTTTTGTGATATTAATATAATTTAACAAAAATTAAATGAAGATTAATTTATCATAAATATATTAGTTTTAGATTTTTGGTGATAAAAAAATTAATTTATAATAAATTTATCAGTATTAATTTGAGATTTTTCGCGATTTCAATTCATGATAATGATAAGGATAATAAAAATAATAATATCTATCACACGTACACTAAATTGAATAATCACTCAGATTTTTTTGAAAATGATTCGTTTGGCTTTGTACGGTCACCGCTTATCTCGTGCATGTACGGTAATGTATTCGGACCTTTTGGAACGCCTCTTGTCTTTCTCTGCTTTCTTTATTTATTTTATAATTCTCTCTATTAGTTTTTGCCTTTTTAAGATGTTAAAAGTAGATTTTTTGTTTTTGTTTTATATACTTAGCGGTTTATATTTCTTTCTTACTTTCAATTTTTTCATTTTCTTGATTGTTGCACTTTCTTTGCACTATTCCTATCTACGTTTTTAAATTAAATATTTCTATCTACTTTAAATTCATTTAGATTTTTTCTTTATCACTCGCAAAAAAAGTGCAAAACCAGAGGGAGGGAGGAAGGGAGAGAGGGAGCTGGCAAAATTACAACAAGGGAAAAACTTGCTTTTCCAATGTTTTGTTTTTTATAAAAGGAGTCGATGGTCGATGGCAAAAAGTTTCCTTTTGTACGTAAACTATTACTTTTTTTAAAATGGGGACTTTCATGCATTGAAAAGCTAGAGATTCAAGGCGGCGTGGTTTGTCGGATGGCGGCCTCCCTCATTCGTCGGAGGAAAAGCAAAGAACCGGTTCAATGGAGGGAGGGAGAGAGAGTTGCGTTCAAAATTTTTGTGAGATGTGAAGATGTGAAGGAAATATTTCATTCTCGAAGAGTTCGGCTCCTTGCAGAACAGTAAGACAGGATAGAACGTGTAGGAGAGAGAAACTTTTGAGAGCTGCGCTCCAATATTTACACAAATATTTACGAAAATAAAAGGGCCAAAGCTCCGACTCCAATGTGATTGCCGAGCGAAACGTGTCACCCGGTGAATAGATTCGGAGGAAGCCACGTTAAAGTCAGAGCTGCAGCCAATATTTTCTCACTGAGTGGCGCTTCCTCTTGTTGGCTGGGTACACCTCTTGTGGGGCCCAACTAGCATTAAATCGAAAAGAAGAAAAGTCAAAAAGTGAAAAATGAGAAGAAATTGTGTGCTTCGGGCAAGTGCGCGCCCAACGTGAGGGCAGAGAAAAACAGAGGACTCACCAAAACAGGGGAGAAGAGAAAAGAAAAAAAAAAAAAAAAAAAAAGAGGGTTGCAACTTTGTGATTCCCGTTTCAAGGATAAATGAAATCAGACTCAAATTTGAGTACGTTGTTCGTGAAATAGAGGAATACGAGTTGAGTGATCTCCTTCCAAAGGAGAACCTCCTCCAAATTTTTCAATTGTGATTAGTGTTTTCTAATCTCATTTATATTTATCTACCTTGTGGCGAGGAATGAATTTGTAATGCTTACGTAAAGCCTTCGTATATGACTAGAGAAAACTACTTTATGTATCATACTATTTTTAGTGATTAGTAAAAGTTTTTGGGTGGTCCATGATTTTTTTCCATATTGGGTTTCTACATTAAACCTTATCATTTTGCATTTATTTGGTTTTATCTATTATCATTTTGATTAAATTTGATTTTGGTCAGGTTTAGTTTAGGGGTTGATCTTGATTGAGTTTAGTTGATTTTGTTGTCGGGTTTAGTCTTGATGGCGAATGACAGTGCCAGCATCCCGGTTTTGTACAAACGGGGGGAAACACTTGGTGGGATCTGGAGAATCATCACATATGGATGCACGAAAACGTCTCTCAGGCAGATTCAGCACCCTTGACAGGTACATTTCCGGCTGCTTCCGCATTGATCGATGGAGCTTGTGGAACTATGGCCAGAGAAATTACCGATTAAAGGACATTAAGAAGTGTCGTTATATGATGATTGATCTTGAGTGACGCATTGCCTAGCTTCAAAGCAAGAACAAGAGGCCACACAAGAGATCAAACTCGAGTGTCATCTCCAGAATTTCATATGAAGAAATCTGTTGCGAGACACAGCCATAGCTAGAGATGATACCAGCACGAATCGATTAACAAAAAGACCGTTGCTATTATGTACATAGATCAGCCTGTTTCTCGAGAAATCCGCATAGCGGCGTCGCGAAACAAGCGGCGTCGCGAAACATCGAAGGCTGTAGCTGCTGCATCTATTGGGAGTTTTCGTACCCCGACTGCGCGAATGCACTGTATCGGGACACTTCGAAAGTCCTAAACTTGTCACACTATGTCAATACCATGGTTCTGCGTCGTGCCGGCTACTCCGATCACGCGCTGTAGACTAAGTTGTCGTCGGCTTTCTTACTACGCCGGTAACTAGAAAGATACGTAGGGTTTCCGAGGAGCGGCGTGAAGTCGAACTCGGGACCGACCCTTTTCCGTCCAGACCTTTCCGAGGGGCCGCAGCTCTGGAGGATGTGCAGGACCTCCTTCATGGAAGGCCTCGTGGACGGCGATCTGCTGGTGCAGACGAGCGCGAGCTTGAAGACGGTTGTCATCTGGTCCGCGTTACATGGTTCCTTGATCTCCTCGTCGAGGGCGTCGGCGATCGGCTTTCCTTCTCCGTAGTGCCTCCACGCCCATTCCGTGAGGCTCATGTTCTCGTCCCCGCCGTTGGGGCCCCTCCCGGTCACCAGTTCTAGGAGCACGACTCCGAAGCTGTACACGTCGATCTTCTCGTTCACTTTCGTGCTGTATGCATACTCTGCGACGCAAAAACGACATTAAAATTTGCTGTATGATTAAGGTAAAGGGGGAGGCTATTCTCAGGTCAGAGAATTTCCCTGAATAATCTCTTAGCTCTTACCGGGGGCGAAGTAGCCGAACGAGCCCGCCACGGCCGACATGGTGTGAGACTCGCCGTGCTTGGCTACCATCTTGGCCAGTCCAAAGTCCGCCACCTTGGCCTTGAACTGGAAATCCAACAGGATGTTGCTCGACTTCACGTCGCGGTGTATGATCGGGGGAGAGCAGTCGTGATGCATATAGCCCAGGCCTTCCGCGGCTCCTATAGCGATCTGCAGCCTCACGGGCCAATCCAACATGGCGCGGCGCGGCGAGTTCCCTCTCAACGGCAACGCTCTCTTGTTCCTGTGAAGCCACTTGTCCAGACTCTGATTCTCCATGTACTCGTACACGAGCAGCTTCGAGTTCTCGCTCGCGATGCAGCACAGCAACTTCACTATGCTGGAATGGCGGATCGAGCTGAGTATATCGACTTCCGCTGCAAACTCTTTCTCCTGTCTCCAGTCCAACCTTCGGCTGTTCCAAATCCTTTTGACAGCAACATAGTCGCCCAAATCATTAACCGCTACACGATACACCTTGCCCGAGCCGCCACTTCCGATGAGGGTGTTGTCCGTTAGATTGGACAGGATGCTCGCTTCGGTGAAACCAAGCCTCTGAAACGAAGTTAACTTCCAAGTTGCTAGGTCCTGCCTGAGCTTCTTCCGCCGGTACTCTCTGATCACGAACAAGGCGAACAGAACAGCAGCTACGAACACGGCAATCACAAGAACTAGAATTAGGGCGAGATACTTCGAAGGGACCTTGTTGTTGGATTTGCTGCTTCTGGCATAGCAGCTTCCGATGTTCGGCATGGGATTGTCAGAGCATAGATCAGGATTGCTCAAGAAGCTATTTTCATACACTAGATTAGTGAAACCATCTGGGATTCGACCAACGAGTTGATTGGAGGACAAATTAAGTGTAGTGAGCCTCAACTTGCCCAATCCTGGGGGTATCACGCCCGAGAGTTGGTTGTCCGATAAGTCGAGATCAAGCAGGTCGGGCAACGAACCTATTGCTGCAGGAATTTGGCCAGAGAGCTTGTTCTTTGACAAATTCAAAGTCGTTAGCGACTTCCAGGAGATGATCTTTGAAGGGAGTTCACCAGAAAGTTGATTGCCATCCATCGCTAGAACGATAAGCCGAGAAAGACTAGTCAATTCTTCAGGGACATTGCCAGAGAACAGATTGTTGCTTGCATTCAAGACCGCTAGACTCGACCATGAAGAGACTTCGGTCGGAATTGGGCCGGAAAATTTGTTGTTGCTGATCTCCACTCTAGACAAATTCCATGCAAGTTTGCTCGGAAGACCACCTGAAAAGGAGTTTTGACTTACGGTCAAGCTTGACAGATTGGACAGCGTCCAAATCCCCGAAGGAAGTTCGCCGGAGAAGTTGTTGTTGTAAAGCTGAATTGTCCGCAAACTGTTGCAGTCCCCGAGCGATTCCGGAACTTGTCCACTCAGATTGTTAGAGTAAGCAACAACGCCTACCAAGACACCACTAGTGCACAGAGTTTTTGGCAACTCGCCGCTGAGCTCATTATCCGAGATCTCAAAGGCTTCCAGCGGCGAATGTAGGCCGAACTCAGGCGGCAATTCACCGCTCAGCTTGTTGCCAAAAACACGGAAAGCTCTCAACAAGGGAAGTCGGGCTATACTGACCGGTATGTGGCCTGATAATTGATTCCAGTACAGATTCAAGAGGCGCAGACTTTGCAACTTCCCGAAATCTTCAGGGATCGAGCCGGTCAGGTTGTTCATTGCTAGATCAATCTTGATCAAGTTCATCGATGAAATAGAGGTGGATAATTCACCAGACAATTTGTTATGGTACAAATACACATACCTCAGGTTCTGTAAAGAAAACAACCCACCAGGGATTCTGCCTGTCAAAGCGTTTCCCGACAGATCCAGTTGCTCGAGACTGGACAAGTTCAAGAAGCTCTCGGGAATTCCATGGATCAGATTGCACTGAGTCATCCACAGGAACCTCAGCTTCTTAAGCCGCCCGAATTCCTGTGGTATCATTGCAGGCACAAACTTTTCATTATAGGCCATTTTCAGAACTTCAAGATTGGCCAAGTCTGCAATTTCCTTAGGAAACGTGCCATTGAACTCGTTCTGGTACAAGGACAGAGTCTGCAGCCCCGACAAGCGCCCGATCTCCGCCGGAATGTCGCCAGAGAAATTGTTCCCGCCAACATTCAAGTAGGTGAGGCCCGACAGCTGGTCAACGTCACTAGGAATCGGACCCACGAAGTAGTTCTGAGAAAGGTCCAAGAATTGGAGCTTGGAACAGTTATACAGCGCCTTTGGGAATCCGCCAGGAATGTAATTCCATGAAAGGTCAAGTTGAGTGAGGTTCTTGAGGTCGCAAATCGAAGGCGGGATTGGCTCGGTGATGTTCATATCACTGAGGAGGAGTCCGGTAACCGTGCCGCCGGTGCAGTTGACCTCTGACCATCCGCATGGCGTCGGGGACGATGAGTTCCATGACTGGAGAGCAGGTGGATTGCTCCATTGCTGCTTCAGGTTCAGCAGGACGGTGAGCTCACTTGTGGCCTGGCTTTGTGAAATTACGCAAAAGGGTATGGAGAGAAGAGAGGAGGAGGAGGAGGAGGAGCAAGGGGAGGCCGAGCTCTCGGGAACAGAGGGGCATTTTCGACATTCGAGCGGGTCCGGTCGGTCAAGCCGGCGGCTACGCGCCCTTCCTTTCGCCGGGAAAGTTGGTTGGCCGAAAGCGACCAAACGGAAGACAGAAGGGAGGAGTTCCCAAGTTCCACGATGGCGAGCTTAGGAAGAGTGTCGGGGTTCATTTATATTGTTCGTAGGTTATTGTCCAAATTGCACTCGGAAAACGACATTGCAAATTGAGGTTATTTGCGTTTTGGCCGCCGATGGTGATGAGGTTTTGCTGGCGAGTCCACCTAAACAAGAGTTTCAGTCCACCACGGTTCCACTTAACACGTTTGACAAAAGCCACAACACTCTAAGAAAAATAAAGGGGTCACAATAAATCTTAGGGTGGCCCCACCAAATTAGGGTTTTTTTAGCTAAGACAAATAGGGTGGTGGGGAATCCAACCATAGTCAAAATTAGGGCACTCTTTTTGAATTATCTTGAAAATGTATATTATGATAATATGATGTTATCCTTTCAATATGTTTTCAATATGCTGGTAAGACCTGTACCCTTTTTTAGTCCCTTAAAAGAACGTCATCTAAATGGTGATTTCTAGAAACTCGAATTTTTTTTATACTTTTAACATGAATTTATGTGATGCATGATATGACTTGCTAACGGTTGAGGACTATCAGGGTTCTTGTACAAAGTTTAGCTATAATAAAGAAGATTATACGTCATTTTCTACTCGTGATTTAACAATGACCGACAATAATGTTTGACCACCCGACTTTTGTAAAAATGGTATTTTTTTCCATACTACTTATATCAGAAAATAACATGATTGTGTTTCATTTGTGCGTTAGGTTGGTAGCATTAGGTCACGTCTTTTGAAATTTTTTTGGCCGAATGCATTAGCTAAATTTTATTTAATTCGAATTAGATTTAATTTAACTTAATTTTTTTTTTTTTTTGGGTGGGCCTCTTGTTCCAGAAGGTGTCTCTCGTGTTACCGCTAAAGAAAGAAGACTGTTCGACCAATCTGTGGGAAAGACAAACACACTTTATTCTGCTTTTGACTGATGGCTGGGGGCGGCTTCAACTGTATTTATTACATAAAATTTATTAATTCTCAAATTTTTGAATTGGAATATTAAATACATAGTTGTGATTGTAGCAGAGGAATTAAATAAATCCGATAAAATACTGCATAAAATAATATGTATTTTCGAATGATGTAGAGTCGTTTATTTTATATATAAATTCACTTCACACTCACCAAATATTTTATATGTCCTATTTTACTAAAATCACATTTATCATATGTCACTTTCTTTTTTCAGTTTAACATGATTATTTTGTTGCTTTTAGCAATAGTTGTTTTTTAATTATGTGAATTTCACTCTAATCTTATATGTAAATCCATTTTGTATGGGATTCAGCCAAAGTAATTTTATAGTCTATGTTATAGAATTGGTTCATGTTAATAATTATCAACTATTGGATAATATATCTTTTTTTTTTTAGTCTATGTTGGTTAACACATAGTGTATCATATAGTCAACTCTACTACTATAGATTTTTTTTTTCCATTCTTGATATGTTTTTCACATAGCATCAATTTATTTTGCTATAAAGTTAATTTCAAGCAACAAATTTCATGCCTAAAGCATAAGTATTTTGTCATTCCCATGGATGTAATTTTACGCCTTTAAGTATTTTCTCATTCCCATGGACGTAATTCTACGCTTTATTATGTTAGATATTATAAAGTATGTGCGACATTTTATGACTATATTGATATTTTGAAAATACTTCTCTTGAGATTTTTTTAAAATAAAATGAAATGACTTCTTTATATTAAATAATGTTGTAGATAGTCTATTTAATTACTCATATAAAGTATTTCAATTTAATTAGATATTTATATTTAGGTTGAGATTTTCAGAGATTTTCCTTTAAGCCTTCTCTTTTCTTAAAAACTCATAACATTTTATTTGGAAAAGAAAAGTAATTCTCATCAAATTGAATTTCTTTAATGTTGAAAGTCACTTTTTCTATAGTATATTAAAATTGAAAAAGCTGTAATTGTGTTACAAAATAAAATAATTATTTTATTAAACTGAATGCATTTAATGTTCAAGAGTCACTTTCATTCGATTACATTAGATAGTCTATTTTACTACACATATAAAATATGCTAATATACTTAAATATTTATATCTAGATTGAGATTTCACAAGATTTTCCTTCAAACTTTACTTTTCAAAAAGACTCCTAATATTTTAGTGGGCAATGCATCGAATGTTCAAAAGCCACTTTTACTAGGATTTATTCGATTAGATTACTCCATAGTTGTCGGCACAAAGATTGACTAATTTACAAAAATATGAAAAGAAAAGTAGATCTCAAACTTAAGCCATTCTCCCAAACCAGTGATTTCAGAGAACCAGTACAAGAAGTCAATGCATTTAGGCAGTTGATGCAAATTGAAAAGACAAAGAAAAATTTAGCCAAAGGGCATAATCAAAAAGTCGTAGGAAGGTTCAATCCTTTCATATTTTAAAAATAAAATATTTTGTGGGCCCAAAATATATTTTAATAATTGAAGGGGAGGGAAATATATAAACAAAGGAACAGCAGCCATCTTGTCAACTTGAATTTCTTCATGGCTTTTTGAATGCAAGCTTGACTTTGGCGGCTGCTGTTTTTGTTTTTATCTGGTGTCGCTTCGAACAAAGCTGTGAGTCATGTCCTCTGCTCTGTGTCAAATGCAAGGGTGGATTTATACCTCGCAATTCTATTGTTTTTTTCCCAGATTTGCTAATGTCTGCACTGGATTTTGTGTGCCTGTATTTGATTATCAAAAGAAGGGAAGAGTGTTGCCATGAGTTCTCCATGTCTATAACAGCATACATTCATCATTTCTGTAAGAAGGGCTCCGTGCTTGGATGGGTAAATGGGAAAGAGAAATCTGTAGCGGCAGCAAGAATTTTTACTCATGCAGTAGAAATCTTTAGTTATGAGAAGTCTAGACCTTGAAAAACACTAACGAAACAAGTTTGGCAAGTGTCATTTTCCCTGCTGACAAAAGGGTTTCTAGAAAGAGAGAGAATACAACAGGTGCCCGGACCACAAGGAGCCCTGATTTTCTTCTGAAAGATGTGAATGCGATGGAGAAACAAACTGCATGCTTGAATGTTCACCAAACGTACATGAAAAATCAAAACACGACTGGGGCATCCGTTTTAGGTGGAATATACATCCTAGAATTGGCAGGAATCAGAGTGGAGATGAACTTTGTTACGTGCTAAACACGATTGAATTATATTTACTGAGAAAAAGCCGAAAAAGAATGGCAATTAAACATGGAACCAAGCGGAGATATCATTACTGAAATCCATTCTGTCTTTGGGAATTTTACTTGTAGCAGAAAAAACTAACTGTAACTGCATATATGCTTCAGCTGATAAGTCCTAATAAACTAATGCATTGCTATGTACAAATAGATGGACAAGAACTAATAACACACAACCATCTAGAATAGCCTTATGGATGGTCCAAAACAGAAAAAACTAGGAGGCACAATATACAAGTCCTTGAATCTGCGAACTCCTGATGATTAGCTCAAGGTCTCCCTAATCTTCTGCTGCTGAATCAAGAGGTTTATTTTCTTGATCACTGCTCACAACTGAAAGACAAACAAAACCATCTTAACCCAAGGAATTAGTTGAGAACGAAATCGACCCATTTATGGTAAGTTCAAGAAGAACCTGAAAAAGGAACTCACATGGCAGGGAAGCGGTGTGACCCGAGCTCTTCAAGATGCGCAGCCTCTTGGCAGTAGATACGAACATACTACAAGAGAATGATAAGATTGTGTTGGGAGAGCACTTTAATGTAATTGGGTGATTGTGATGACTATGAAACTTGTTGGAGTCGTTTTAGTTTGATTCCAATTCAAGCAAATAAAAAATAGAAACCTGTATTTGGATAGATGATTAGTTATGAGCAGCTTTGAAGCTTTTCAAAGGTGGTGTTGCTGTATGTTCCTTCGTTGAGTTACCAAATCATGGTCAACAAATATAACACAGGTTATTCGCTGATGTGAACACTAAAAATTGAAGAGTACTTACTTCCACGGAACATCGCCAACAAGGATCCTGTCTCCTTCATTATCCTCATAAACTAGAGTGAATTCCCCATTTTCGGCATTTGTGTCCTCTCTCTTTGCACTTGTATCGTCACCGGTAAAGCTGTGAGCTGAAAAGTGAAAGGTTAGGACATTAAAAACTTAGCATGACTTGTATCAGGCTCTGTCTTCAAGAGGAGAGGACAGATACTCGAGTGCTACATCATTAACCAAATACCATTCTTGGACTAAGATGCATAGAATTTGAGGTTTTACCAGCAAGAAGGCCTCTAAAAAGTTCATTAATGGCAACAGAGAGCTTCTCATAACTGTCGTAGGCTTTGAGGTTCAGTTTTCTTCCTATTGGGAATCCATCCATGTAGATCTTTACAAACATGTGCTGGTTTGGATCTTCTGATTGACCTTCACAATTGTCCTGCCTCCCAAAGTTATTCGATGACAACTCAGAAGTTTGCCTGCACAAGAAGTTGTTTGCTACGTTTTTCCTGAAGGAACCTAATGGAGGCCACCCAACAACTGGACCAGATGGAATTCTGCAAACAAAGGACCAACATACTCAAGTTGGGATCTATAAAACAGTTCACAGATACAGATATTTTGTTTCTTTGGAGCCCAAGGAATGTGCTGATTTTGCATAGTATTAAATGAGCCAGTGCCTTATACTTACCCCGGAGAGAGTTCTTTTACCTGTTTTTTCACTGATAAGTAGCACAATTCAATTGTAATCAAATCATAGCACATCCTTTTCAATTTTGGAAGATCCATCTTCATTTTTGCTACATCTTTGATCCTTTATGAGAGAGACAACCTAGTATACCCTAATGAATGCTCATTCATTTTTTTTTTCCAAAAACTAAAGTTTTTCCAAATTCCGTGGCCAAGCAAGTCCCCATAATATTTGGCTCGATAAGAATAGGAACAAGGAAGAATCATAAGGCAAGCTTAGCAAAATAACCTTTTTGGAGAGTTTCCAGGCAGAATAACTGGACTTGAAAGGGCTTCATTGTTTAAATTGAGCAAGTCTGCTTCATTATAGACACACTCTTGTGAAGATTTTGCAACCATCTCATTCAGCGGGGAGGTTAAAGAGAACTTTTGTACGAAGAATTGGGCTGCATCTTCAGTTCCTGAATCACTCTACGAAGAGCCAAAGTTGTTCTCTCAGTCCAGCATGTCCTGCTATCAGCAAGTACCTCAATTTTTTGGTCTGTCAAAGGGGGATTCAAGCAGGGGTGTTTATGCAAGAGCTTTGTATCTCCTGCTTTATGAGTTACAGCATCTTCAAACACCCTTTTGGCTCCTTGAATAGAGCTTTGTCCAGGAGGACCGAGCCTGAGGTCCAAGTTCTTATCGTTTGACCCTCCTGCATCGGTCTTATTGTTTCCTGAGCACCCTTCTTTCTCCTTAGCAGGCATTCTGCATAAATGAGAATAGACATCCATTTGTACTGTCTAAATGATGACAAACCTAACGTGAAAAAAAGAGCTTGAGAAATACAAAGTTTTGGCAACTCAGTTTATCAGGAGAAAGTGAATGAAAGGCAAAGTATGATCAGAATCCTTCTGAAAACAATTTGTCGACATCAGGGGATGTGCGTAAAGCTTGAAACATAAATTTCTTAGTTTCAGTCTCAAACCTTTCTCAGATACTTTGAAACAGAAATTGACTGAAAGAGAAACGCGTTGCAGGCAGCAGCAAAACGAATTTGACTTTTAAGCCTGTGAAGATTCTCAACTCTACTACCGACCAAGAGGAAGAACCCCTACAATACAGATAGCAAGAAAACCTTGTTATATCACAGCCATGCTTCAGTGGGAATGTACAGTGGATGGGCTCTTTCAGCTTTCACTTCAACTCAAATGGACCGTGTTTTAGAGCAGCAAGAGGCAGTTGCATGGAGATTCCAAATGCCGAGAACTGAAGCCGCACTAGAAAAGGGTAAGCAAGTCTACATGCGCAATTAACTACATGTGGACTACACTTGGTGGTTGTTGTCACGTCCCTGATTCATGACTTGAGGATAAGACAGCTTGTCTGTTTCCAATTTAGCTGGGAATCCCAACAAATTAAGCACGCTCGCTTAAACCCAAATCTTGAACAGAGGAAAATTATTAGGTACAATCATATTGTTGATGTACTAGGTATCAGTTCATGCAAACAAACTTCTTGTTCTTGGCCTCACATGCCTTCTGACTCTGAATGATTAGAGCTATTTAGCTCAACCCAGATGTTCATTCTTCCAAATTGAAAGAAAATAAGGAAAGCAAGGCCATAAAATGCTCAAACAAAATTCTGTTCCTTGTTCAGTTCTAAGAAAGGCTCAAAAGGACAGGACCAGCGAATTTGATAATGCCAAGACAAAGACACTGAGTATATTCTCGACTTGGCATCTGAATAAGCAAATGAACCATTAATGCACATGCGATGCATTTGAGTTCCAAAAGCCTTCGACTCAAGTCGATCCCAGAGGATAGGTTGACGCGTGGTAGCAATCATTTCAGTTTGTCCATTTTGAAGAATCCGAAGTCGTCGCTTGAAGGGTCCACTTTTCTGATAAACCTTCTCAACTTTCTTACATGGTGTCCCAATGCAAAACAGGCTGACTTCCTTTTCAACGATTATAACGAATGGCAGTCTTATCCTTCGCACTAGCCTACTTAGGTAGGATCAGGAGCTTGTTCTCTTCATTTGATTGGAACTTATTTTGATAATCTGAAAGCGCCTGAATATTAGCTCTTCCCATACATACTCGGCAAGTACAGAGTGAGAGCATCGTCATACTTTTTGCATCCTTGAGGCACAGGTCAAGACTGAGTCTGTATGAAACTTGTACAGTGTTTAATAGAAGCCACAACTTGGAGAATCTCTCTCTCTCTCTCTCTCTCTCTCTCTACACACGGGCATGCACATTTTTGGCGAGTAAGGGAGTCTGCGTCTTTTAGGTAGGTGGGATGCCAACTTTTATTCTTTGGTGTGCTGAGCAACAATGTTGAACAAAGTACTAAACCATAATTCTTTGATGAATTGATACATTGTTGAAGTGTTCATTGAATATGAAATTCGTCGTTCACATCATTACCAGCAGAAGAGTCTATTCCTTAGTGGCATGCACTCCATATACGCATGATTGAGGCCCTTGATAAAACACCATCCTTCACTTTACACTTTTGAGGCCTCTTTTGAGCTTTCTTTCCCTTTTCTCCTTTTTGCTTTTCATCGGGTCAATGATCGTCTTCATTATTACAAATTCGTTCTCTATACAAGCTCAGTTTCTCTGCCTCCTGAATATAATTTAACCGCACTTTGATTCGTCAAATGAGAAAGCCTCTCTTGAACATAGCCATCTGAGTTTTCCAAAAGGAATCGTGCTCAAATAGTCCAAACTCTCTTCTATGCAGTCCTAAGCATACAATACTCAAATTCCCCACATCTGCATCGTTCTAAAGTCAAAGTTGGTCTGATTACCTCATGCAAAACCTGAAAGCTGTATTTGCAAGTGATTGTTTTGTCCCCATGGCAGGCCAATTCAATATAATAAACCATTTACAATCACGAGTCCCAAAATTAGAATTTAAGTTCACGATGCATTTACCACTCGATAACTAAGAATTTGCTCACAACGAGAAAGGTCGAACATTGTGGCAAGAGTTGATGAAGTTCTTCAACTACAAAAGCTTCAGATCTATGAAAGATGAAAAGGTACAGTCTTATACAACACAGTCAAAAGAACATTAACAAATTAATTATGAATGGAAGCAATTTGAACCCACATGGATACACCTTTCCGAGCACATCAATGGATGTATGCAACCTTTGGCAGACATATTTCTTTTCCTCAGTCAAGAAATTGCTGAAAAGAATCATCTAAAAATTTATGTTGGTAATTATGTAGAAGTGACCTTTCTTGTTATCTACCAAGTGGTGTGCTCATAAAACTTATTAATGGATCAAAATCTTCTCATCTCCACAAGAATCCCATTGCTTGATAGACATTATTGAGGGTAGCTTCTGCTATTTCTGTTGCTCTTGCAACACCTTCTGCCAATACGCCATCCAAACAGGCTGAATCGGACATGATCCTCGTAGCGGACCTGTAAATGACGAAGAGAGGATGAACTATCAACTGTTTGGCATGCAAAGTATACTCAAGCACGACAAAAGTAAGAAATGCCAACTGTCACAGATTTGAAAGCTCAGCTGTCAAATAATGAAGATCAGACTTTGCCACCAGTAAAAATTAATAATGTAAAAAGAGAGCCCCAGTTCATACCTTGGCATTCTTTTACAACTTCCTGTAGTATAATACGTGCTAGTTAAACTTACTGACGCAGTGTATCTAAAAGAGCTTAGGAGCCACTGTCAAATCCTCATGACAATGACAAATGTCATAGCATAGTATGCAGCTATGACTGATAAAGTTAAAAGTACCATCTCTAATTGCATTACCTCTTTGGTTATTCCTGAAACAAGCTGGTATACTGAAAGTAGGTTATCGCATTCTGGTCTGTCAGGATTGTCAAATTCTAAACTATATGATATTGAGAAAATGCAGAAGATGAACGATCAGCAGACAGCATACTAGAAGGATATCATGATATGCTACAGAGAAAGAATTATATGTTCATGTTACATAGATGGAAATCAATTTTTTGCTAGGTTTCGATAAGCACAGCAAGATGCCTCTTACAGTCAATAAGTCAAAAAGGCAGTGCTAAAAAAGGTAGCTCTGGTGTTTTTATGGCATAAAGGGATGATCTTAGGCAATGATGCGAGGAAGACAATTCTATAATTTTACCTGTTTCAGTACTTTCGTTGGCATTTTTCGGTTTTATCATCCCTTAAGACACTGGTCTAATTTCCAGCATTTTTTTGCCAACATCATTTAGTTCTTAATGTGTCATTTTTCAAAAAAATCTAGAACTAATTTTTTTTTTATCGGTTCTATTTTATTCCTATTCTAACTCGCGCTCTCAGACTTTTGCCCTGCAAGGAGGCAAGGCATGGGAGTCGAAACCCGCACTTGAAACTAAATCATCCCCACTCCAACCCCCACTTGAATCCCTCACCTCCCCCTTACATGTTGGAAAAGTGGCCATTGGAGCAAACCCCTGTGATTTAGAACTTACATGTTGGAAAAGTGGCCATTGGAGCAAACCCCTGTGATTTAGAACTAATTAACATGCCACATCGATGCACCACTTAAGCACTATTAGCCATGTCATCCATGACAAAGAATAGTTTACTAGGAAAAGCTAAGGGATATGTTCACAATTAAGTCTTAAAACTTTCAAAAAGTGCAATCGTGTTTTTTCGTTCATCCAATTGGCTAATAGAAAATGCTGATGTGACTTATTTTTTATTACTTTCTCTCTATTACATGGCGCTGACGTGCCAGAACAAGAAAGATAAGCCCAAAACAATGCCATTTTGATTCAAATTTAATTTTTGATATAAATATTAATTAAATTAAATGAAAAATAAACTAAATTAAAAATAAAAATAAAAAAAGGAAGCAAACTAGTGAGGCCCTTAGGCTCAAGCCGCCGCTGCCCCATCAATGGTCGATGATGGTGGGGTGAGGGTCGGCCAAGGTCACCGACCCCGGCCAGTTGACCCTTACCTACCGTCGGCGACCCTAGTCGACCCTTTCCCCACCATTGCTAGCCCTTTTTGTCAATGGTGGGGTGGCTCGGTGATGATGAGGCAGTAATGGTAAGGGCTTGCAGAGCCATCGCTGGTTTGCCTTAAGATGTGTTTATTTTGCAAAAAAAAAATAATAATAATAATTTAAGAAAAATTAGATATAAATTAACACTGATAATGGAAACATTATTCATTGACTTATTTTCAGTTATATAAGCTAACAAATTACGAAAATATTTTTCATATCATATATTTTCTGTGAACCTTAAGAGAAACGATATTTATAGACAATTCTTAATTTTCTTTTTAACATTACCAAACAAGATAGTGGAAATCCGACTTCCAAGACTTCAACAATCTCAGAAAGGAAAATATCGACCAAAACTTTTCAACTGATCGAACTACAAACATGGATCAGGCGATCAATGACAGATCGGTACGACACCAGTGGAGTTTTACTGTATCGCATGATGTACAGCTGACAATAGCTCAAGAACAAGAACTTTTTGCTAAGGATTAACTCAGCTCTCTTGTCTTCATTGACAAAACAATAGCAAAACTCTATCAACTATTAACTACAAGTGACACAGGAGGATGATGACTGAATGTCACCTTAGCTCGGCCTCCAAGGCAAAAAACCACAGCTCCTATACATTATCTCTGCCAGCTGCCAAGAGAAAGGACTCCAGCCACTAATCCGAGAGGAAATCCAGCTCACCGGGCAGAGTAACTCTTTTTCGCAGCAGGGATTCAATCGTCGGACATTTCGTCTTTCTCCCACCTCTGGGCCTTGATCGAAATTGCTCATCTGACTCCTCGAAATCACCCTGAACCAAAGGAGCCAAAATTTCCAGGTGTAAGGATCATCCATCTATCATGTAGTAAAGCTGGATTTCAACAGCAGTAAAATTGAATTTCGATAGAGAGAATGAGAGAATAGGGCTCACCGGAGTGTAAACATGGCAACCAGTTTTCTCATGCTTGTCTCTTACGTGCTTGTATGCAAACTTCTTGCCACAATCCTTATACCCGCAAACAAATGGCCTCACCTCAAGATGAACAGCCTTCACATGCTGACGTAAATTTGATTTCTGTCAACAAGAAAAGAACATCAGCTAACGTACACTCAGCAGCTACGAGATAAAACAACTCAAGCTTCAAAGTTCCAAACAATTATGTTCCATGCACAGCCAGAATCTACTTTATAGGTGATTGCATCTTACTGTTGAAAAAACGCGGAGACAACCCTCAATATCACATCTGAATGCTTCTGAATCAGCCGAATTTTTCTTCTCATGAGTGCAGAGATGGCGTTGGATGTTCTTCCTCAACTGCCTAGTCCCACATATGTCACAATTGACTAATTGGTGATCCAACTGCATGTGCTCCTTCAGAGAATCAGCATTGCTGAAGTATTTCATGCACTCACAACAGAAAGCCTCCAGAGTCTCCAGTTTGACTGCAGCAGTTAAACTGATGTTACTATTGAATAACACATTAAACACCTCGTAGACATCATTTGCTCACCAAAACACCTTCATAGTTAAGTGACTTACCATGAGAATCCTCATGCTTTCGCAGCTTTGATGCAAAATTGAAAACCTTTCCACACCCAACCTCCGGACAAACATGCTGCTTCGGACTCTTAAATTCACCAGACGTCGATGGTAGCTCATCATTATGAATATCATTCATATGCCTCTTCATGTTCCCTTGATATGCAAATGACTTATTGCAACCATCAACAGCACAGCTGAAAATCTTGCCTTGATGCTGAAGAAAGTGACGAGCCAAATGGTCTTTTCTCCTATAACTGGCAGGGCAATCCTCTATAGAACACTTGAAAGGCCTCTGCAAATGGATTTAGAATATTGACACAGATACAAAGCATACCAAATCTCTAGATATCAATAGAACAAAACGAACGATGCTTTGAACCTCAAAATAGAACTTGCGTGACCGAGGCTGACTTGATGGATCTTCTCAGGTGGTCCCCCAACCTGATACTAGTCCAATCAAGATACAAGGATGCAACCTCTTGCATTTTGGAGTTCCTTATGGTGGGATCCAATGCTTCACGCCATCATCATGTCATAATCAGATGAGCCAACATACTTTATCCTGCAAGGTCCTAATTTTTCAGTATGGGTAAACTTGCAGTAGACAAATGGAAAAGAACTGAACAGCTCCAATTTTTCGACCAAAATTAAAACATTTTTACCATAGAAATCTATTTGTAAAACCAGACCACAATAAAAGATTGATGCTTTCTCATAGGTGCTTCCATGTGATGCTGCTCCACAAGTTCACAGTATTATATTTTTAGGTATTCGACATTCCACAGCCCAGAAAATCATGTACATCCCCAACGACAATATCCGAATACAATTTCCTACACCTCATCAGAAGTTACAAATATGAAAAGTTTAAAAGCAAAGACCACAACCAAGCATTGCAAATCAAAACTATCTGTTCAACAAGACTGGTGCGACCGAGATCAGAACCCCTCCACTTTACAAACCCAACCTCATTGTCGACCACCTCAAAGACAGACGTAATCTAATCGAAACTTGACTGATATTTTCAAGGTACTTGCTTTCACGTTGCATTATCAAGAATACAAACAGAGAGCTCAATATACCTCGAGCAAATGGCCCTGCATATGCTGCTTCAAGTGCGCAGGCTTCATAAACGTCGCCCCGCATTCGTCGCAGGTATTATCCTTCGCTCCCTCCTCCTCCTCAACCCCTCGAGCCATTGCTGCTTCCATCTCGCCCTGTTAAAGACCCAAGAAACACGAAAACCAGTTCACAGCTGTCCAGATCATGACATTCTTAGGCGAGCGCATTCCATTGCATTGTAGCATCAGAACTTGCAGCCCAAAGCAAACCCAGATGCGTAGGAAGCACAGGAAGGCAATGAAGCGGAGAGAAGTGAGTAAAAAAGAGAAAAGGGAAAGGACCTTGTGGTGAGATTGGATGTGAGAAGTGATGATGGACTTCTTGGACCTGCAGATTCCACAGTACTCGCAGTAGTAACGCCTTATGTCTCTGAACACAGGGCCTGATTTCTCGCAGCTGTCTTCTTCTTCTTCACCCATCTCTCCCTCACTGCTGTTGCAGAGCTTAACCCTAGTCATGCTCAACTCGTCTCTAGGTTTTGTAAAGGAAGCAAATGTTATATGTATGTATATATGTATGTATGCATTAGGCGTGGGCATGGTCTGTAACTAAGTAGAACCGACACTAACACGCGACACGACACGATACGTCGATATATCGTTTATAAAAAAAATATAGAATTTCGACACGTTGGGACACGTTGTATATTAAATATATATATATATATATATATATATATATATATATATATATTTAATTATTTCAATCAAATTTATAAATAAATAAATAATTAAAAAAGCCTAGAATGAAGATACACTAAAAGCATTAATCTGTCATTTACTAATATCATTCATTGTTTAATTTTCAATGATTCATAAAACTTAGAGAAAAAATAAGTAATCCATATTCTGGACGCACATGTTAGATACATTAGAAGAGGAGAAAAAAACTTAAGGAGTGAATTGTGTATCACGGAAAATAGGAGTCAGAAAAGAAGAGAATACCGGGTTTTTCTTCTTCCTCTATTTATTATTTTTATTATTTCACACACACACATATATTGACCTCTCATTTATTGAATTTTTAAAATTAACCTCAATATCGGAATCACTTTTTAAACTTTGGGCCTATTTGGTAACCATCCCAATCAAGGATTTTGATTTTTTTCCTGAATCGGTTTGGGACGAGAATCGCGTTTGGTAAAATTTTGTTCCAGGGAACAAATTTGTTCCCTGAATCGTTTAGAACGAAAATCAAGAATAAAAAAAAAAAAAATTGATTCTTGTTCCGGGAACAAAATTGAGAATCAAAACTCTTCTTCTTCTCTTTTTTTCTTCTTCATCGACCGCCATCCCGCAATCGCCGCTTGCCGCCGCCGTCGATCGCCACGCCCCCGTCCACCGCCGCCGCCGTCCGACGCCGCCGCCGCCTCGTTGCCGATGACTTGTTTGGCGAGCTCACCGAAGGCAAGCCTAGCCACGGCGAGGCTCGCCCAACCCCGCCGATGGCCGGGCGGGCCTTGCCCAACTATTAGTGAGGTCGAGCCGCGAGGGCTCGAACCGGCCTGAAGAAGAATTAAAATAGGAGAAAAAAAAAAAAGGAAAGAAAGAAAGAAAAAAAAAAGAAGGAAAAAAACGAAAAGAAAAAAAAAAAAATTATAAATATTATTTAAAAATTAAAATAAATTGATTTGGAATAGAATCAATGAATACTACCAAACGCCTATTCCGAATCGAAATTTTGTACAATTACCAAACGCGTTCTTTTAGAATCTCTCGGAAATAGAATAAAAATAATCATTTCGATCGAATTTGTTTTTAGGAACAGAATCGTTATCAAACGCGCTATTATATGTTAGAATTTCGACTCAAGTGTCGGAGAGTATCAAAAAAGTTAATCAGGTGTCGAATTTTCCGACATGTGTTGACTGAGTGTCAAAGAGTGTCCGAGAGTGTTGGAAAGTGTCGGACACGTGTCTAAGTGTCCGACACGATACGAAAACTTTTAGAAATAGGAGAGGTTTGAAAAAAGGGATGAACTAGGAACCGCCCATTGGTTATTGGACCTACAAGGAACCGACATTTGTCTATGAAACTAGTCCCACCAAACTTTATGACGCATTGGTAGATAAAGGTAAGATGCATTAGAACAAAGCCTTCCGAATCAATGGTTCCTAAATCTAGACGTTTGCATTTCCGTTGTGTGGAGGATAATGGCATGCATGATATTTTAGGGTCCGTTTTTTGTTATTTTGAATTCCTTATATTATAATTATGATATTATTTATATTAAAATTAAATTTCAACTTTGTTAATTTAAGAATTTGAGAAAATTAATTTTATTATTATGGATATTATAAATCTTATGCATCTTTATCCCACCTCTCCCATAAGATAATTTTATTCGACTTATGTCCCTCTTATGTCCTACATTATCATGTTTTGAGCTGACACCAAATGCATGATAGGATAAATTTTATTTTATCTTAAATTTTATCCTGACCATCAAATACAACCTAATCTCATTTCACGAATATGACACTCAAATTTCCCACATCTGCATCATCGCAAAGTCAATGTTAGTCTGGTTATCTCATACTCAACCACAAGCTGTATTGCAAGTGATTGTTTTGTCCCCAAGGCAATCTGATTCAATCCAATAAACCATCTATAATCGCAAGTCCCAAATTTAGAATTTAAATTTCACAATGCAAGAATCTGCTCACAACCAGAAAGGTTGAACAGTGGCGAGAGTTGATAAAGTTCTTCTACTACAAAAGCCTTCATATTTATCAAGAATGAAAAGTTACAAAAATCTTACACAACACAGTCGAAAGAGCATTAACAAATAAATTATGAATGGCAGCAATTTGAACCCACATGGATACACCTTTCCTAGCACATCAATGGATGTAGATATTGCTTTTCCTCGGTCAAGAAATTACTGAAAAGAATCTTCCGTAGACTTATGTTGGTAAATCATGTAGCAGTGAGCTTTAATGTTATCTACCAAGAGGCGTGCTCCTAAACTTATTAATGTATCAAAATCTTCTCATCTCCGCAAGAACCCCATTGCTTGATAGACATTATTGAGGGTAGCATCTGCTATTTCTGTTGCTCTTGCTGCACCTTCAGCCAATACACCATCCAAATAGGCTGAATCGGACATAATTTCCCCATAGCGGACCTGTAATCGACGAAGAGAGGATGAACTATCAACTATTTGGCAAGCTTACCATGCAATGTATACTCAAGCACAACAAAAGTAAGAACTGTCAACGGTCATGCGTTTGAAATCACAGCTGTCAAATAATGAACATCAGACTTTGCCACCTAATGATGTAAAAGATTAGAATATTCTCCTGAAATTACCAGGATTATCTAAAAAGACAAATGATATGAGGTAGAAACCTGAATGGGATGGAGATGATCAATTAAGGCATCTGTAATGAGGGGCTTAAACGAGCCCCAATTCATGTCTTGGCATTCTTTTGCAACTTCCTGTGGTATAATACATGCCAGTTAAACTTGCTGATGCAGTGTATCTTAAAGAGCTTAAGAGCCACTGTCAAGTCCTCAAGACAATGACAAATGTAATACCATAGTACGCAGCGATAACTGATAAATTTAACAGTAACACTCTAACTGCATTACCTCTTTGGTTTTTCCTGAAACAAGCTGGTATATTGAAAGTAGATTATTGCATTCTGGTCTGTCAGGATTGTCAAATTCCAGACTATATGATAACCAGAAAATGCAGAAGATAAAAGATCAGCAGACAGCATACTAAGAGGGTATCATGATATACAACATTTATCTATAGAGGAACTACAGAGAAGAAAATTATATGTTTATGTTCCAAATTTTGACAACAAATATTTTAATATCTCAGAGCATTGATACAGCAGAAATGATAAAAGTTGAAGGAGCGAGTATCAACCCTGTAAATGAGTCGGTTTTGCAACGTTTGATCTTGTTTGCTATCTCCTACAAGACAAATAATTGAACTCAAGGACGGCCAAAAAAAATGAGGAACATACTCATCAAATTTATCTGTCAACATGCTGCATTAGCGAACTATAGAGATAAGGCTGCTTGAACCTCCCTCCCTCCGCTGCCCCCAACCCCCATCCCCCAGGGCCCCTTCCCCAAAAAAAAAAAAAAAAAAAAAAAAAAAAAATTACTAGAATTAAGCTGATGTAAATTACTTTAGATAAATTAGTGCATTGATAAAAATATAGATGGTCACTAAGAATGGCAAGATGCCTCTCCCAGCAATAAGTTAAAGAGGCTGTGCTCAACAAGATAGCTCTGGTGGCAAATAGTTAAAATGCATAACTAGATGGCTCTGTTTATATCGCACTAGGTCAGTTGAATGCAACCTGACATGCCACTTCCTCTTCTTAATGGTGGTGGCTGTTTTGTATGTTCATCACCATGCTTATGTCTAAAAGTGCTACTTCTTCTTTAGAGTGACATGCAACATGTGGAGATTGTGGTTGCGTGAGAGTCAGCTAACTCCTATGCGATGTAGCAAGTTTCATATATCGATTAATCGACACCCCCACCCCACACCACCCACCCCAAAACCAAAAAAAAACAACCAAACAACCAAACTAAAAAAAAAAAAAGATAAGAGTATGACCAAAATATCAAAGCAGCTTCAAATTTATCTGATCAGAGAACTGACATGCATAAGGCAGTCACCAGCCACACACAATGGCATCATATGTGGCCAACAATTTAAACTAATACAACATTATCAAGGGGAAAACTCACATCTTTTGAGTCAAGAAGATTGATCCGTGACTGATCAGAGGGTGAAGATTTCGACATCTGCAAGAATGAAGCCCGCATATCTGTTATGTTGAGAAGAGTTCCCATGAAAAAGGTCTTCTAGAATCTATTTAACAAATTGAATATTTTACTAGAAGAAATATTGAATCAAAGCTTCTTTGGAGAATATAGAAGGTTCCATGACCTTGGAAAGACCATCAGTAAGTGACATAACTCTTGCTCCAGCTGGAGGGATAAGGGGCTCTGGAACCTATATCAGAAATAGCAAGCACTGCAATTTGAATTATCTATATTGACTTGAGCCTGAATTCAGCATTCAGAATGAAACTTACCTTGAAAATTGTTCCTCCTCTCCTGTAACAAACAGTGAGGACAATGAAGGATCAAAAAGCTGAATGAAAAGGACATCCAGAATTTCCCAAAGTATCAAGGCAGAAAAATGGAAATTCTCACCCTCCCAATTTCTTCCACTTCCTTCCTCCATATAAGTAGTTAACACGTTCAGCTAGCTCACGAGTCAATTCCAGATGTTGCTTCTGGTCTTCACCAACAGGGACAAAGTCAGACTGCAAAATTGTCCTCTAATGGTGAAGCTTATGATGATGTTCTGAACTAATGATCACTGATAGTTCTAAAAGTAAACCAACATCACGAGAACTCAACAAGATGAGCCATAAAAAGGAAACACAGAAGAAAATAGACACTTGTCACAGACTAACTAAATAAGTTCTATTGATTTTTTTGTCATTCATATAGTATGCAAATAGAAAACAACATATTACTTGTTTTTTACCTGGTATAGGAGAATGTCAGAAGCCATAAGAACTGGATAAGTCAATAGAGCAACACCAACATTTTCGTCTCCCTGTAAAGTCGAAATTAAGATTAAAAAAAATAATACTTTGTTAACTCATAACACATAAAAGGAGCATATGACAACAAAAGATCGTCTATATGCCAATTAAGTTTTGCTGTGTCTGCTTAACATTTATCTCAAAACCTACAAGTTGCTGCCCCATGTTTGGTCATTGAGATAAATCTAGTTTTATGAAAGATTACCAGTCAAGCTACACCAATACAAATATATCATCTAATAGATGAATCAAATCATTTCAGGGAATTTACATTTAAAATTGTTGCAAATGATTGATCCTGTGGCTCAGAGTTCAAAGAGGTTCCAAGAGCTATTGCCCAAAGGAGTAAGGGCTTGTACATGACAAAAGTCAATTAAAGGCACACAACTTAGCACTTAACTGCAGAAGCTTAACATTAGTTCTTTACAATAGAGGGGAAAAGGTGAGATTTTTTCCTCCATTAAATTGCATGAAGAACTTCCTTCCTCAATACTCGAACTTGCCAGTCCTTTGTCAGACTAATCAACCAAGATGCTCAATGGTACTTAAGAAGAATGACAATAACAGCAGCAATGGACCAGTAAAAGTAAAACACTAGCAAATTTATGTACAACATGATATGAAGGTAAAAAGTAAAGGAGAATATATCGATCAGGATGAAGCTTCCGTACAATTAAAACGCACCGCCTTGCGAGATTTCTCTTTAAACTGGATCATTCTATTGAGCCAACCAATTGGTGTAGCTGAACTCAGCAACCACATCAATTCTACATGAGCACGAACATGGGATTGCACAAACACGGAAGCCTGTATACGACAATTCGAGTCATATGCTATCAAAGGTAGAATGGGAGTGCAGATAATTGATGATTGTTCCTTTAATTTAAAGAATGCTTTAAAGCAGGGAGGGGAGAAAAAAATACCTTGGAAGTGTCAACACCACATGCCAAATATATAGCCGCCGTATCTCTGGTTGACTTAGCAAGTTGTTGTGTTTCATACGGTAGTGTTATCTGTAAATGACAATGTCTTAAAGCTAGCCTCAGCAGGCATTAGAAGGCATTTTACAAAACTTTGGAAACATTTATTCCCATATCTGGTTTAAAGTTTTTGCCTGCCCATGAAGAAAGCAACTTGGAGTTTTCCTTTCCATCCCTCACATTCTAATTCTTATATTTGGATTAGAAGATATCTTATTAGGATCAAAAGATCGTAATCACACAAAGATATCGGCATGAACACAAATTTTTCAGATATGATCAATTGGTGGGCATAAGCAGGCTCGGGCATGATGTTGAGGAATTTTCTCCTTACCTAGCCCCAACATAGCCCATGCCCAGCCTGATGTTTATGTCCAAGCCCATTCATGTCTGATAAATCAGACTTCCACACCTGCCCCTTCACCATTGTGTATTTCTTTATATTTTTTCTTCTTAGTGTCATTGCATTGCCGCAACAATAGTGAACCCTATCCCTGGTTCTTGTCCAACAGGGTTATTGAAAAATGGTATAAGAAAGGATAAATACTGAAAAGAAATGTCAGGACCAAATAAAAACCAACTCCAATGGCGATAGCACGTAGTTACATGATAGGCTAGAGGAAGAAACTGTCTCAAGGCTCCAATAACAAGGAATGTACAGTATAAGCATAGGGGACACACCTGTATTAGATTGGAAGACATGAAGGGTGCAAAAATGCCTCAAAAAATTTTATGTGTTACAGAGGCATAAGAGGGTGAAGTGCTCTGTTGGAGGTATAAAAGGACAAAGTGGTCTTTAGGGCTTTAGGGCTTATTTTATTGGTGATTACTTAATGTATATATAGACTTTTATTGAATAATACAACTAAAATTTTCCCTTTACATGGTATCAGAGCTTAGTCCAAAGACTGGAGCTAGTAGAAAAGACTCAGTCAAAGGGCCAGAGCTTGGCCGACCTAAAAGTTTACTGGGTATGAAAAGTCCTCATTAGTATAGCTTCTGAATTTTACAGTTTCATTCACTGATAGTTAATATGATAATCCATTAGATAGCTTATTTAGAAGCCTAAAACCAGCTGATAGATACATCTTCTATTGACCTATGAGGTGATTAAACACATTGTACCACATAAATCCAGAAGCAGGTAGAGTCAAGATCACATTTTTAGATTCCCACTTGAATGGTAGAAGAGGAGATCCTTCTAAAGTAACACATCTTCCAAGTCAATTTCCTTCTTTCCAGAAGGAGTCCAGAAAATCTTCTATACCAAGTTCTTACATGACTCAGATGAAGTTGACATTTTGTAGTCACGTTGGAGGAAAATTGGTGCTAAGAAGTATATTGGAAGGTGGAAGCTTGGCATTAATATTAAGAACCTACCGTAAGAGTTTACTGGATGGTGGCTATGGTTCAGGACTAGGGACACAAGATAAAATTTTCTTAAAAATGATGAAAAAGCACATTATTTTTAGGTTATTTACAAAAGAAATTAATTTTAAGGAGTGATCTATCAAACGCCCGGAGGACAAACAGGACGAAGCCCCACCAGCTCCCTATGTCCACCAATGAGTTTACTTCACTATTAACATCAGAATATAACACAATGCTGCTATGTTGTTCTGGAAGAGAATTCTCCTAGATACTAATGTAAAACTTGCCCGTAATATTTGTCCTCTGTGTTTAACTCCTTCAAGTGAATCACTCATCATCAATTTCTCCGAATATAAAACCACAGTTTTTATCCGTTCAGTGTTGGTCAGTGAGATAGCATTTATGAACCACTAACGATGTCTTTTTGGAATATCAAGGTGCACACTATGGTTTTGCATAGCATAATGAACCTACATGATCTGGCACAACCTACTTCACTAGCCTATAGGAAAATGAGCAACAATATTACAGATCTGATTGAAATGGGACCTTTTCCTGGAAATGTACAAACCTCATGCATATCAGGAAAAAAAAATGCTGTTGAGGGCTGTCCTCCAGTCAATTTTACTACAATAAACCATGAATGGACTTGCTGTTCTCTCAGTTGCACTAGATGCAAATAGTAAGAAGGGTTAATCACCCAGTACCCTTATATCCTCTAATAATCTTCAAATAGAGAAAACTATGAATGAACCAAAAACATACCGCGTGAAGGTCCACAATGAAAAAGAGTGTGTCATATGAGTTCTGCAGCATTGAAACCTGGAGTGAATAAATGAAGAAACAACAAGAAGTACAAACCACAAAAATTTACAGGAAAACCAACATCAACCTGAAGCTCAATCCAATTTTTAATGGCGCCAAGGTAATTCCCAAGGTGAATGGAACCTGTGGGCTGAACTCCAGAGACAATCCTTTTCCTGTAAGGCAACTCCATGAGCATATCAGTGGGCTACATAACTCCGCACTCAATTACACTCCAAAGTCACGCCAATTCAAAGCAACGAAGCGAAAACCTCCTAACGAACCCAAAGACCTCAATTGGGCATCAAAGCAATGAAGCCAAAATCACCAAACGAAGCCCAAAGAAACCAATTGGGCAATCAATTTAGCACCCAGAGAAAGAAAAAAGGCGAAAAAAAGGTGTACCTCACGGAGCTGGAAGTCTCCGGGACAGCGGGCTCGGACACCGAGAGGGTACAGAGACATTGAAAGCTCGAGGCCTTGGGCCTGCCAAAGAGATGCCTTGTGAAGCACTTGCTCGGAGCAATCGCACACGACCTGTTCGAAGAAATGACGCAATGAGGAATCGCCATCTAATGGCTTCAAGATTGCAAAGGACCATACCCACATTGCTTCTACGCATACACGCACGATCAAAAATGGCATTGCACATACATTGCAGTAGTCCCCGCACCCACCCACAAACACACTCCCACATACAAGCACAGAGAACCGTGCATACAGTAGAGAGAGAGAGAGAGAGAGAGAGAGAGTACAGAGAGGAGGCGAGGGGGGAGGTGGAGTTGGAGAGGATGGGGAAGTGAGAGAGAAGAGAGCGAGCCATCTTCTTCTCCTTCTCCTTCTCCTTCTTCTTCTCCGGCTCCGCGGGCGGAATGGAGCGGATATGGCTGGCGCGCGTGCTCTGTCCGGACCCTCGGCGGAAGTGGAATTCTTTTTATTTTTTTTTAGAGATAATTATTTTGAAATTCTTAAAACTTATTATAAAAATATAATTGAATTTCAAAATTTTCAAAAAATATAACTAAACCTTAAAACTTATCTTGAAAATAAAATTGAGTCCCTAATCATATCCTAAAACTTATTAAAATGGTTTAGTTAAGTCTTCAAGTTGATTACACTTTTTTAAAAAATTTTAGGACTTGATTGTATTTTCGTGATTTCATTGAATTTTTTGAAATTTTTAGGATTCAATTGTATATTTATAATAAGTTTTATGATTTACTTATACTCTCATGACAAGTTTTAGTACTTATAGAACATTTCAAAATATTCTAACTTCTACATTATCACACATTTTTCATGCATTTTGTGTTAAAAATATAAATTAAAAAATATGGCAGTGAGAGAATTTTTTTTATTATAAAAAGAGCAACTGATTGAAAATGCAAGCCACCTAGATCAGAGTCGGAGATACGTTTTCGAGAGTGTCAAATTAAATTCACCCGTTTACCAAAAAATGTCTCAAAACATGATCTTCAAAGAATACTTAAAAAGAAGGAATGTTCAGCCTAATCCCAAATCCTATTTCTTTAATAAGCAAAGTTTGGATCATTCCATAATCTCAAAATGAGGATCGAAATGGGAATTTATCCTTCGATTATAGTTTATATCTTGTCAAAGAGAAAATGATTCAAGTACACAAAATTGCAAAGCATTGATAGCACATTCTATGTATATTTGCTAAGACTTGATAATATCTATTTATGCACATCTCTCTTGTATCTTGGGGGCATGACTCTAATTACCCAAGTACCTAGAAAGGAATCAGAGCAACCCACCATTATATACCTTTATTCGAATATGAATTCCTTAAAGCATAAATCGAACTCACAACTGTTCAGACCTAAAAGTATGGAAAATCCTTATCAGTGAATCAATCTTAAGGTGCGCAGCACTAAGCACATTTGACCTTAGTTTTGAGGTAGTCAGTATTAGTAGTGGTATGATCATTCAACAAGTTTCCTTTTCCATCTATATAAATATGCAAAAATAAGTAAAGCTCCCGTGAGGTTGAATTACACGGCATACTCACGCGCTAGCTTTATCTGTTAGTTTACTTTTTGTAGCCATTTTAGGCTTTTTAGCACCTTTTCAATCTAGCAAATGTCGTGTAGAATAGGAATAGAGAGAGTGACTGACCAAAAAAACAAAAAAAAAAAAAAAAAAATCCTAGCAAATGTCTAAATTGGCGACCATTAATTCTTATGCATAATCTGGTAACCCAAGGGGCTTTTCATGGCCAAAGCCCCTTCCAAAGCTGATTCCAAACTGTGCCTAAATCTGGAACCATACATCTGTTCCATGTGTAAAAGATAAACTGCCGTTATACAAAGGAGAAATTCCATGAAAAAGATATGGAAACCGCCTCTAAATCTTTATGAGCAGTAGGAAACAAATGGGGGCAAAGATATGAAGAAAACCAAGGCAAAAAGATCACTTGCTGGCATTTTTCACACAGAGCCAATGGCACAAAATTGAAGCATTCGACAAAATTAAGGACGACCATCAAGATGGAGGAATTTACATTCCATCACTTTATGGCTTCACATGTCCTGTCAATTCGCATTATTTTAAGTGCTCGATCAATAAAATACCATAAATTAATGTCTCACATTTTTACTTTTTCTTGATTGAATTTGAACATCTATTTTATTACCATTCTCTGCATTCATGGCGACAATCACAATGATGGAACGCGTCTTGCCTAGCTGGTCATTTTCTTGGTGAAAGACCGGGGGGATCTTTCCTTTTCCTTTTCCATTTCCATGCCAGACCGAGCGCCAGCCAGGCGTTTCCTTTCCTGGGTTTTCCCCCTACCGTCCTTAGGCTTTTCCTAGGGTTTTCCACGTCTTTCAGCAGTCACCACCGTGGTAGCCAGACAGCAACCCTGTCCAAATCCCATTTCCAGATACCCGTTGCTGAAATGATTGGCGGGACCTGGGACATCCCAGGTTGACAAAATCTTGTCTTTCTTTGTTGTTGTTCTGTGATGCGCATTTGCTGAAGGAAGCGCGAATGGATCGCCTCCGTCCGAGGCACAGGGAGGCCTTCTCTGGGTTCACGAATGCCGAGGTAAAGATGCGGTCTTTTCCGTTTTTTCTTTTGCTCGAGCGGTTCGTTTCATCTGGGTCTGCGTCTGTTAGGAGATTGAATCATGAACTTCTAGACATTATTGGCTTTGTTCTTGAAAATATGCTGGAAACTTGTGTGGGCTTGCTCGGAATGGCGTTTGCGCGTGTTTGTGAAGTGAAGGTTCGGTAATGCGGCTAGCTCTGATATCTGTAATAAGTTTGTTCCTCGTGTTTTCGTGATTTTATGAAATTGCGGGCACGTAAAATATTTGGGTTGTTTTGTGAAGAAAGATTCATGAGCTGATCGTCGAGCTTTTCGGGAACTGGTTGAGGGGATCCTAGTTGAATATTTGCCTTGTTTGGAGGTATCGGGCGGTAACTATTTCTGTTTTCAGTGAAAAGCTGAAGAGGAAAGGACTTGTAGATTGTAATCATCGTATTGACAAGTGATGATTGGAAGTAGGATGGAGAAAGATGCATTTTAAAGTTGAAACCTGTTCACATCTCCCTTTAAACATTTTTTAACCTTTGAATTTTCACCAAAAGTCAGGTCAGAAGGAGGCCCTTGCTTATTTTTGCATTGGCAATGCAGAGAGCCTGGGAATGTTGTGAAAAGAGGAAAAGAGTTCTTTGCTAGGGTCGTTGAGTGTCCTGTGGATGCTTTACTTATGAGGCAGGTGTATACACCCCTGAGAGGATCTTTGCTCCTCTTAAAAGGACGCGATTGAAGGTCCCTGGACATTGTCTTCCATTTTTATTTTGTTGTTGTTGGGTTTTAGAGCAGAGAGGATACTCTTCACCTGCAATAGAAATCGCTTAAATGGTTTAGTTTCTGCCCTGCTCATTATGGTTCTGATCTCGGCTCATGGTGTCTCATCTACTACACTGATATTGAGAGGCTCATTTGTAATATGTAGTTTAATCTAATAGAACTTTTTAGGAAAGATGTTGATTAGGGTGAGCAGGAGGCAGATTTAAACTTACTGGAGAGTTTAGGATATAACTGAAATGTTTGAAGCTCGAGTAAAATTGCAGAAATCATGAAATACACATCTTTTTATGTAATTAGGCCGTGTTCTATTTGCGTTAAAATCGACTATGAGATAGTCCTATGACGCTGATAACTTTTGCCAATCATTTCAAGCAGATTGAGAAATTGGAGAAGTTGCTGGAAAAACCAGGAGAGGAGACATGTAGTAAGGAATTTTGTCGGAAAATTGCAATAAGTTTCAAGTAAGTTTAAGCTTACATTTCTCTCTATCTGGAAAATGTAATTGAACACTTTTTTTTTCTCAATATGAACGCATGGTTTCCTTAAAATTTGATCCTGTTGCTTCTCATTTGGTATCTAATTTTCTGTCTTGTCCTCATGTACTCACAGTCGCTCTGCTGGTCGTGCTGGAAAGCCTTTGATAAAGTGGATGGAGGTACTGAGAATTTTCACTTGCATCGTGGGTCTTCAGCTTTTTTATCCTCACATCTAATTGCAGATTTCCTGGTCGTGTGTCACTGTGTGAACATGCTAGGTCCAGAGTTGGTTTGAGAAGAGGCAACAAGAGCGACACAAAGTTACTTTTGCCCCTGATTCTGGCAAGAATGAGTCTGAGATACCAGCAAATTGCCCTATTGATAAAACAAATGAAAATTCTCAAATGCCTAAAGGTTCTTATGCTCCTGTCACATCATTCAAATGTATATATCCAGATAAATTTGTATTCACATGATTATTTCGGTGGGTTAATAGACGATAATTTAATGCAGTCCCATGTATCTCCAGCTTTTGTGGAGAGAAGATATTCTCTATCTGAAGATACCTTGCTTATACTTGGTTATTTAGTGTGAATTATGGAAATAACTTTACATCACCACATAATTCTTTCCTACACTCTAATGTTGAATTGGAAAAATTTCCATGGATAGGTAAGGATGCTTGGATGTAGCAATGTGAAGTTATAGAATGTGGAAAATGTGGTAATTCAGCTTCTTAACTTAATGTTGGGTCAAACAGGTTGGGATTAACTAAATTCATGAAACATGTATCAAATTTAAGCTGAACATGGGTTTTTTCTCTTACTTTTAGTGGCTTCCAAGAATACCACTTAAATAAATCATAGTTTATCAAGTTTGTGCTGAAAATGTAAATTAATTTGGGAAGTGTGTACATGAGCAAATGCATCAATCGATCACTCTCCCTCTCCATTAGGCATTAATTGTCACCCTCCATCACACATGTTCGTCCACATACCAAGTCCATCTGTAACTGCCTCTACAAATGAAAGTCTTACAACTCCTATTAGATTGGAATACACTAATGTGTTTCTTTTAATATATATGCATGTGAATTGATTTGAGAAAAGTTGTAATGTCCATCATGCACAAAAGCAACAAAGACTAAAAGCACTCTGCTTGTGTGCAGCTCGCGTGCAGGATCTAGTTATCTCTCAAGCCAGATGCTGAATATACCTTTTGGACCCTAGTTTTAGATATTCCTCTTGCTTGCTAGTGATTACAAATTCAAACATTTTTGTAGTTTTCAAGTTGACCAGTAAAGGCGTGATCTTGTAAATTGGAGTGCCTTATTTGTGTTGCTGTTTCAATAGCAGGGCAAAAGATCTCAGACTTAACAGAATTGGAATTTGAGGCCAAGTCTTCAAAAGATGGGGCATGGTAATAGCTCACTCACCTGAAATAAAGGTTTTCTTGCCAACATTTTTGTTTCTTTAATCAGATTGTGAACATTACTTTTCAAGGTATAAGGGCTCAATGGATAGCTATTAGCTAAAAACTCGAATCTGTGGTGTGAGCCTAATATTACTCTCATGAACATTACTTGAGGTATAAAGGTTCAATGAACAGCTATTAGCTAAAAACTCGATTATTTTGTGTTAGTGTAACAGTACTCTAATGACAAGGCTGCTTGTTCGTTTAATAACTTGGCCATGGAAGTTAAGCTAATAATCTCCTTGGAGTATGACAGTAGTCTGCCTCCTGTCATGAAATTTTATGCTATTTAAACTCACCTCGAAGAAGCCAACTGCTTGGTCTGGTGATTTTATACTAAAAATCACTTATAACTAATCTTGTGCACTTGGAATTTGGGGTTAGATTCATTATTGCTTGTGTTGTGTATGTACAAATATATGGAAGTTCCCTTTTCAACTGGAGTATGAGAGTTGCTGAAAGACTTTTCTCCATGCAGGTATGATGTTGATAATTTTCTTGGCCACAGGTTTCTAGACTCAGGTGAAGCTGTAAGTGTCTCTACAAGAATCTTAACAAACAAGCTGTTTATGTTTTGTCTTACTAGTCGCGTAAATTCTTAACAATTTGCCATTTCTTAAAGGAAGTTCTTGTCAGATTTGTTGGGTTTGGGGCTGAGGAGGATGAATGGGTTAATGTGAAAAAGGGTATTAGGCAACGCTCAGTCCCGCTGGAGAATTCGGAATGTGACAAGGTTAAAGTTGGGGACCTTGTCCTCTGCTTCCAGGTGTTTATTGATGCAGCCCATTTATTTACTAATTTATATTGATTTACTGTCCGTTAGGCACTTATCTGATTTTTTCTTTTCTTTTCTTTTTTAAAATTTCTTTAACTTCAGGAGAGGAGGGATCAGGCAATTTATTATGATGCTCATGTCATAGGAATTCAGAGGAGAATGCATGATATTAGGGGCTGCAGGTGCCTCTTCTCGATACGCTACAATCATGATAACACTGAGGCATGTGTTCATGACGGTTGACATTGTGCTTCCGTATCTCAGATATTATGCACCTTTGTCTTTTTTGTGATGGTTATGCTAAAAAAAATTTCTTTTTGCCAGGAGAGAGTTCGCTTGAGGAGATTGTGCTGGACGTCGACATGACAGGCGATCTCATACTCAAACTTTGTTCTCAGAGATCCATTAGGCTGCTTCTTCTTCTCAGCTTGCTTTCTATCTATGGTTGCTAGGACCTGTTATTAAGGGTTGAAGTGGCAAATTTTGTTGGTTCGATGGTTCTCTGTTGCGCTTGATGATAGATTTTTGGTATATAATATACATAGTGGAGTTTTCAATTTAAGCACCGCCCATATCTGCGATTACATGTGTATTTGCTGTGATGCTCCTTGATACAACTGATTGGGCAGATGTTAATATGCAACTGTGATAAAGCATACGTTTTGGTTCTTGTATGAAAAGGTTTATGGGGATGGGCTATCCTCAGAAGTTTTTTATTTGGTTGGTCTATCCTTAGAAGGGTTAACCAGCAGAAAGTTGGCTGTCTTACTCGCTTTATGATTACACTTAATGCCATATAGTTTTCCTTAATGAGCAAGGACACGATACC
The DNA here is from genome assembly GCA_014182395.1 of Eucalyptus sp. ANBG9806169. NCBI lineage: Eukaryota > Viridiplantae > Streptophyta > Magnoliopsida > Myrtales > Myrtaceae > Eucalyptus > Eucalyptus sp. ANBG9806169. The sequence continues at coordinate 46,439,957 of CM024575.1, read as the reverse complement.
AAAAATTTGATGGACAGACCATGAGGTGAAATAATCAATGACCCACCTAATTTGCAATTCTTATATCTTCAAAAGCTGCGATGCTAACATGGTTCTTTTTCCAACTTATCTATACTGTCAAGCAAGCAAAGTTTTAACGTTCATTGCAAAGGAGATAGGATAACTGCAATGGTAAAGTAGCAAGACAGATGGTCTTCTCCAGCCACTTGATAATTAAACAAATTGAGTATTTCGTATCTGACTCTGCAGTCCTGAAGTTGGAACTGTGCCCCCACAGCCAGTGGACGTTGATATTGTATCTGGTCAATGGCAAACTTCATGCCCGAGCTGCAAACGTGTCCATAGAAGGCGATGGTGACATGTTCATTCATCATGGTGGAGTTATAACGTTTAGAGCGTAATTCGCCGTCTCTGCAGTCAATACGTTAAGGACTATATACACAGGCAGCATGGTATGGCACCCAAAAACAAAGTTGGTCTCCATTGCATTTTAGCATACCAATGTTGTGTATGCAACATTTAAGAGGGGAAAAGTACAAAAAAAGTCTTAAACCTATTACATTGGTACCAATTTAGTCCTAAACTTTTCAATTGGACAAATTCAGTCATAAATTTTTTAATATTGGTACCGATTCAGTCAATTTGACCAATTTTGGATGGCCGATGCTAATGTGGACGTCGGCTGGTGACCGGACGTTGACGTGGTAATTTTTATGATTTTTTTAATGATTTTATCGAATTTTTTTATTAATTTTTTTATTAATTTTTTTTCTTTTTTTCTTCCCGGTGGTGGCCATAAAGCCCTTGCCCGCCGTCGGTGAGGGTCGCGGCCCTCGCGACCTCTCCCAAGGCTGCCGAGGTAGTGTTGCCGACGGCCTCGCCGCGGCCTTGGGCAAGGCCGAGCGGCCCTCGCCGGTGCACCCGGCGAGGCGGCTTAGCCCGGATTTGAGTGAGGCCAGCCTCGCCTTGGCCTTGCTGCAGGTGAACGCGGCCTCGCCTGTGGCTGGCGAGGGCAGGCCTCGCCTGTGGCCTTGGCGAGGCCGAGCGAGGGCCTGCGACCCTCGCCGGCGGACCGGTGAGGGCCGCTCGGCCTTGCCCGATTCGGGCGAAGCCGCCTCCTTGGCGGCCTTGGGAGGTTGGGCGAGCCTCACCGGAGGCTCGCTAGCCACCCAGGAAGAATGAAAAAAAAAAAAAAAACGAAAAGAAAAGAAAAAAATTAATAAAAAATTCGAAAAATAATAAAAATTGCCATGTCGGGCCGTCCGGCCACCGCCGTCGTCCACATCGGCGTCGGCTAGCCAAAATTGGCTGGATGGACTGAATTGGTACCAATATTAAAATGTTTAAGACTGAATTGGTCCAATTAAAAAAGTTTATGATTGAATTGATACAAATCCAATAGGTTGATGACTTTTTTGGTACTTTTCCCCATTTAAGAGCAACCCTAAAGTGAGGGAAAATGTACCATACAAGTTCTTAATCTATTACATTTATGCCAAGTCAAGTTTAAACCATTTATTATGCTAAGTCAATCATGATTTTTTTTTTTTTTTTTTTTTTTTTACAAATTGAATCAATTTAGGTGGAAATTGGTAACGTAGATGCCGGCGGTTTTACTTGGTACAATTGGTGCTAATGTATATATATAATTTTATTTTTAAATGTTTTTTTTTAAAATTTTAAATATTTTTCTTTTGGTTTTTCCTCCTTTACTTTTTTTTTCGGATTGAGGGCCAGCAATCTTAGTTGGCGTATGGGGAGGTGTCGTGGCCCTCACCAGCTTTGAGCAAGGACCTCTCACCGGCTAAAGTAAGGGTGTGCATACCTCAACCAAATCTAGTGAGGGCTGCCAACCCCGAGCTAGGGCATCGTGGCCCTTGCCAACCCCGAGCTAGGGCATCGTGGCCCTTGCCTAGACCCAGCTTGGGCCACAACACCCGAATCCAGCACGGGCGTGCAGCCCTCGTAATCACTTGATTTTGGACTGAGGACCCACACACTTGGTTTCGAATTTCACTACTTAATCGGTCTTTATTATGACATTTATTTTGCTCGGGTAATAGATGGAGAGTTTGAGAAAACAATGGTCGGAATTTTATTTCGTACGCACTCCTTGAACTTTCGTTACACGGACTATATACGTTGGGTTTCGTTATCATCTGTGTAGTTTCTGAAAAATATTCTCTTGTATTCAAATTCCTTGTTGGTCTGTATGGGCTTCCCAGGTGGCTGTAAATCAAATTCTAGATGCAATATTCATGGTATAACGGCTCACATGTATTTGTCTTCTTGATCAAATCACCGGTACCCAATTATATGCTTTTGCTTTTCGCCTATCACTTTTGCATGTCTGATACAGTAAACTGCAAGACGAACGTATGTGCACATCGTCCGTTTATTCATCATTTCGAATGATATGTTTTTTATTCTTCATCCTCGAGAAACTAGTAATTTTTAAATTTTGACCAATATACGATGTTAATTTTATTCTTTTAATTCGTTCGATATGATGCAAGAATTGTTTCTAATGTATAATTTAGTCCTTAAACTTTCAATTGTTTAATCTAGTCCCTTGTTTACAGTTTACGGATGGTGGCTGCAGCCCGCTTTGTTAGTTTCATTTGAATATCAACCTAAGGTTTATCGATCACATCAATATTACAGCTTATACACATCAATAAACGTAAAATTAAATGTACAACTGTGAATCCGAATGTGGAATGGGCGCGAGTATGGGGGATGGGAAGAGCAGAAAAAGCAGAAAGAAAAAGAGGCCATGTTTTGTTTTAAAGTGAAGGGTATAATGGTCCCTTTCATGTAACAGAATTAGCCATAAAATAACTGAATGTAACTTGCGGGATTTCGCGGATGAGGCGCCAATAACGGCCGGTCGGTTTTGAGCATTGCTTCTCCAGAATTTCACATCCTGCGATCTGGAGTGCTTCTAAGGAGGGAGGGAGGCCATCTTGGGGTAATTCCCTCAGCTTCGGACAATTGAAGATCCACAAGTTTCGAAGAGAGGGAGGGAGACTGCTGGATAGTCTTTCCATGTTCTGCATGTGAAAAATTTTGAGAGAGAGCAGGGAGGATGGGAGTGCAAGCAAAAAATCCTCCTCCTCTCCTACTCCTCCAATGCTGCCGTCCATCCATAGAAATTGAAGGGAGGTGAGTGGGGGTAAGCCACTCGGTCACCGGCTGCTTCATATTCACGCAATTTGCTACATGAATTGTTAGTAGTTGGGGGCGGCAATCCTCCGTTGGGGAAGCGTGTTATGCTCTCACAATTAATAATTTCCAGATCACAGAGACATGTAAGTTGATGCAACTGATTAGGTAACGATTTTACCTTCGGACAATTAGAGAGCGAAAAGCTTGAGATGCCAGGAGGAAGAGAAGGGAAGCACTCCAGCTCCGGAGTAGAAAAATCACACGACATCAAGGAAGTGAGGTGGGATAGTGTGTGAAAGTTTTGAGGTAAGCTTCTCAAATTCTGGAGACTTCCAATTTTAATCACTTGAAGCTACTTTAGATTATCTAGATTTATCTTTGCGAGCGACTCCACTCCCTTGTAGTAACTAATTTCAAGTCTCATGCGGATTGCAGGTAGAAATCTACCCATGATGAATGGAGAGGTTGGCAACGAATTGCATCTGGAGATTCTTAAGTCTTGTAGACAAGAGGTCATGTCACCATGGGAATTGCTATTGCTGTTGCTTAGTTCATCCAGATGAACACTTAATCCTCTAACATCATGCAGTCCTTGATATCTAATGATATCATAGATGTGGGTATACCTATTTTGGGGAAGGACATGAGTTTTGGACAATTATCGATTGTGAAGTGTCTAAGAGAAGAGATGGTGTGCATCTTGCTTGGGAGCTTCTCTAAATTGAAGCAATCCCTCAAGTTGATAGTCTCGAGGTTGCCAAGCAGCTCTATATCTCTTTCTCCAGCCACAAAAATTATGAATTTTGGACATTTGCTGACAAATAAGCTCTTCAAAACAAGCGAAATTTTGAATTATATTCTTGTCTTGCCATAAAAATATTAACTTTTCACAACTTTCAATCTCCAACTTCTCCAGCTTGATCAAGGAGCTTGTAAACTCATGATTCAAGCAAGTTACTCCAGCAACACCTTCTATGACAAGAGCCATTAGAGATGTTAGATTTACCAAACTCTTTAGCACCCCTTGATTACAACCTCCAAAGTTCAATTCGTTGAGAGATGGAAGGCTAATGATGGAGGAAGAGGCATCCGTACATAGACATGAGTTGATTTCGAGCTTTATTAGGGAGCTTAGTTGACTCGGCAATTTTCCGATCAACATAGGACATCCCGAAATGATGAGATGCTCAAGATGAGGGAATAAAACTCCTACTTCTTCAGTGCTGATGCGATGAGACCAGTCCTCCCATAATGGCATGTTCTTGAATTCCAAAGTTATTAAGGGCGAAAAAGGACTTATAGTTTTGTAAAATTCAGATCCTACCGTGCATATTGCATGGAGACCTTTGATGTAGAGTTCATTCAATGAAAACAATTGCCCAAGTGACGGTAATGCTTTGGCCTTGCGCCACCCATGTAAACGTAAATGCACAATTTTAATGTATGATGGACTTCCTAACTATGATAGGAAGTTTAGGCCACCATAGTAGGATATTTTGAGATTTGCAAGGTTTTGGTGAGGGTGAAGAAAGTTAAGGACCTTTGCTTTGAGCTCTTCATTTCGGAAATTTTCAAAATCTTCGCTCCATTGCATCAATTGGCATATTCCTTCCTTCGTGAGTAAATTAGCATCTTTGGCATCTCTAGCTTCTTGAATTGTATGCAAAGTAGAGATGCACCATTTCTCTCCGAGATTCTTTAGGTTTTTCAACTCCTTCAACCTTGATCCATCTTCCGCTCCCACTACAAACTTAGACAACCTCTCAAGACCCACCAGATTACTTATAATTAGTGGCTTCACTCTTAGGCTCCGAGTGTTGGTAATATTGAGAAATCTTAGATTGAGTAGGTTCTCCATACCATTAGGTAATTCAATAAGATATTTGTAGCCCCTCAACCTCAAAGCTTCTAGCTTGTCCAATGCAACAATTGACTTTGGAAGCATTTGAATATCACTATACGACATATGACGGTGCCTTAGGTGCCTCAATTTGCCAATGCAATCTAGTACCTCGCTGACATTATAATGACTTAATGAAATTACCCTCAAGTACTTCAATCTCGACAACGAGTCACATAGCGCCTTTTGGGTTAAGAAGGACCTTTTATAATTCCCAGATTGCTTCCCTAATGATATGAAACTCCTAAGTCCCTTCATTCCATGATATATCTTGGTTCTTTTTGGCACAATGTGATCACTAGGAATTGTCATGACCTAAATTCCGGGTGCACCACCTAGAGTTTGGCTAATGGATTATTAAGCCTAGACTTAGCTTGGGCTCTCCCAAACCTATACCAATTCACGACTTAGGTTCAAGTTTTTTAACATGCAAATGGATTTTATATAGGAGTCACCACTAATCAGTTTGTGATAGGTCAATTAGACACCTAAGTAAGATAACGGGAGAATTATTTTACTCCCACGAATAAGAGATTCATGAGTTCGGGAACTTGATTATGCTAGATTTTTCTAACGCCCTTTCGATACATTTCTATTTTATTTTGAAAAATGTTTGGCAAGCAGCTTGAATTGATTTTAATCTATTTTCCTAACATGTGAGGTATTTATACGGGTGCACAAACCACCAATTTAACACCCAAATAAAGCAATGAATAAATTGTTGTACTTACCTTATAGCAACAAAAGCATCTACAACCACCTCATGTGGTGGCCGCGTTGGCTTGGGCTTTCATCTCCCTCATGAAGGGGACGGTTCAAATTCTAGCGTGGTCATTAGTGGTATTAAGCGTGACGCCGTGGTGGTGGGTCCCGCACTAGCATCACCAGGGGTTTACGCGCGGGCCAACCGGCAAAGTTCGGTTCCTCCGTCTCCAAAAAAAAAAAAAAAAGCATCTGCAATGTTAGATCAAAATTCACATTAACAATCCTAGATATGATTTCTAATTAACACACAATTGTTTGCTTTTTTTTTTTTTTTTTTTTTTTCTTTTCACTTATTTAATGAAAATCATGTAATATGCAATGCAATAGAAATAAATGACCTAATTCTAATGACATGCAATTTCTAATTAAATGGGCCTAACAATAAGCACTAGATGGCATGCATTTCATGAATCTAATCCTAATGATATGCACATGACATTTTTTTTTTTTTTTTACTTAAAAGAATGCAACTTATCCTAGAAAATAAAACTAATTTATCCTAAGACATTTTTGTACTTTTCATGAAATTCGAAATTAGGTAAAATGTGAAAATTATCTAACTAGATTAAGATTCTATTCAATTTGTATTAGGAATTAGGTTAAGCCAAATCCTAATTTAAACTAAAATATTATCTTAACCTAAATAATCCTAAAATGCAATCTATCTAAGAAAATACCTAAACTTATAATAAACTAAAAAAATATCTAGAATTAAACTAAGTGCAATTTTACCCTAATATGTAATGACGTATAAAAGATGCCATAATTCTATATGACATATGCATGATGATTTTTTTGTTTTTTTTTTATTAATTTCGGAATTAATAATTGCCAAATAATTAAACATGCAATCCAAGTTAAAAATCTAGCGGCCTAAATTGATTGATTTGATTTTTGATTTTTTTTTTAATTTTTATATTTCGAAATAAAATTTCTATTCTAAATATGCAAACCCTAGAGCAAGAAATAAACCTAATTCTAGCCTACAATTTTTTGAATTTTTTTTAGTAAAATTAAATCAACTTAAATGGCACGACAACAAATCAAAGCAAGATATCAAAATTGACAAACCTTATCTCGTGTGTGAGATCGAGTTGGCCAATTTTACATAAATCGCGAATCGAATCTCGGGCGGGAGATCAAATTAGTGATTTTTTTAAGTGATTGTAGATCGGATTTCGGGTGCGAAAATTGACCGACAATCACAAATTTCCCAGGTTATTTCATATCAGGCAATCTCAATTTTACACTAAGGAATAATTACATTAAAAGAACAAATAGAGTAAAATAACAAAAATAACAAAAATAAATATGATAAAAGAAAGGAAAAACTACCTAAATTGAATTTTCTTTTTCTTTTTTTTCTTTTGTTTTGTCCAAGCGAAGTAGTAGGTGGGGGTCACTCTGGTGAGGGGGATTTCACCCTCGGTTGCTGGTCGTCGAAGCTCCGGTGTGGACCGGCGACGGGTGGATTGGCGGTGAGCAAGTGGTGTCGCGAGGAGCGGCGGCAGCGGCCTTGCTTGGGCTCGGGCAGAGGCGGGTGTGGCTCGGCTCGGCTCGAGCTTAGGCTCGGACAGAGGCGCGATCGTCGGCAAGTCGCGGGTCGGAGTAGCACCGGCGGAGATCTGCGAGCGGAGACAAGACAGTGGGAGTAGAGAGCGTCGTCGAGCAAAAGGGTCGCGATCCGCTCGGGTCAAGCTCCGGAGAGGCGCAGCAACAATCGGCATGAGGAAGAGACAGCAGGAGGCTCGCGGGCCGATGGGTCGCCAGCAAATTGGGGGCAAGATTGATGAAGCGGCGGTGGCGTCGGGAAGGACGGCGGTTCGGAGACGACGAGTGGGAATCAGCTGGCATTGGTCGTAACTGGAGCAGGGAACGCTGGGTGCTGGGTCGCGAGCAGATCTCAAGCGCAGGCGTCAAGGAGAAGACGGAGCGGCGATACCGACGGCGCAGCGGTGGTAGTAGCGAGCGGCACGGTGAGGTGGCGAGGTGCGGTGGTGTCCGGCGACGCAGTGCCGGTATGGCGGCCGGACGGGGGGCAAGCTGGCCCGTTCGAGCTTCTCCCTCGCGAAGAAGACGATGCGGTGGCCCCCTTCCTTTTTTTTATTTTTTATTTCTCTCTCTCTCTCTCTCTCTCTCTCTCTCTCTCTCTCTCTCTCTCTCTCTCTCTCTCTCTCTCTCTCTCTCGCCCCCGCACTTCAATTCGTGCACGATGTCTCTTATAGGTCCGAAAATTGTATCTTTGCGATATATTTTATTTATCACTTTACTTGTGCATAATTCCCTGAATATATCGTTGCACCACACGTGATATTCTCTTATATATTTTTCACATATTCTATCCAAGAATTTCCTTTTTGCTCGAAAATATGTCCCTCAGTGTATATTACTTGAATATGTGAAAAATCTCAGCGGAATATGTGAAAGATCTCGCGCTCGCCGTCAGTCCAATAAAATAAAATAAAATAAACAAAACAAAATAACATAAATGTCTCTAAACTATATGCCATGTGATTTTTACTTTTTTGTGGTAAAAATTAACCCATTTTTTATGCAAAAATTTAGATGTCAACAGTTGTCCCTTTTTGAAGGTGAGCTCGTAGATGTTGCCTTCAAAGATAAATTGAGACCTAAATTTTGGTTATGCGTATGCAATGAATGACTTTTGTTGGAAAATGAATTCCATTTTTTGAATGCAATTTATATGATGCATGGAGACACAAATGCAAATGAACTTACCTGGAAAAACTTTGCCTTCGAAGAGGATAGAGTAATTCGAGATAATGGGTGTTACATGTCCAAGACCTGTACCATTCTATGGTCGCCTAAAATTATAACGTGGCTTTGTAAAGAGACTGCTTTCCTAGGACCCGTATCATTTTACAGTCGCCTAGTATTGTACCATTCTACGGTCACCCAGTATGGTAGTGTTTTGTACGAAATTGCTTTCTCAGAACCCGTACCATTCTACGGTCGCCCAATATGTCAGTGTTTGGTTGTGTCTAGGAACCGTACAATTCTACAGTCGCCTAGATGAATAAATTGATTTTTCAAGACCCGTACTATTCTACGGTCGCCTGAATAGGGAAATAAGTGTTATCTAGGACCCGTACCATTCTACGGTCACATGAATAGGGAAATAGGTGTTGTCTAGGACCCATACCATTCTATGATTGCCTAAACGGAGGTTTTGCTTGGCTAGAACTCGAACCATTCTTCAGTCGCCCAACCTTGCAACAGAGAGAATCTGACCAGGACTCGAACCATTCTTCGGTCGCCTTAATCAGATTGAATCTGGAGAAAAAAAAAATCTTTGGGGGACAACTCAATTGAGTGTCGGTATACTTAAAAGGGAATACCTATGCAATGACAAGTATTTAAGGTATGGATAGAGATATACTTACCTGGTAATACATTTGATCCTCAGGGATATGTCTCCAGCAAAACATGGTCGTAGGAGAGGCAATATGCATTCACAGACATGCATTAAATCAAGTGAGGTTTATGCGCGATGATTTATACCGATCTTACATCACCTAATTTCCATTGGGAAAGATTTTAAAAGAATTTTCCAATCCGAGCACATGAGTGTCATGGATGTGTCAAATGAAGGATCTTTTTGAGAGGACTTTTCACTCATCCTCATTAAAATGGCCATTTCATCCTGATCTTTGATGCGGGATCTTGACGGTATTCTATTTCACCATTGTCATACCAAACAAGGGTTCAAGCAATCTCGCAAGTGGTACGACCTTACTAATCTGAGGTCTTTAATATGGACTGTAATGTCGGCTTGGTCAATGGCTTAACAAAGGGGATTCTGTGAGTCAAAGCTATTGAAAAATGACATTTCGTGATTGTCTTGAGATTTACAAGTCAAGAAATATACGAAATGAAGTAAAAAATATCTTACCCACACTTCTTCAAGCAATGCTTTAAAACATATGAATTTTTACGTTAATTCAAGTGCCATAATCTGAAGAGACTTTGCAAGTGACGTAACGTAGGCTTGGTTCATTGGTTGAGAAACGAAAGGATCATTAGGCTCAAAAAGTGTTTAGGGGGTCAAAGTCGGTGATCATCTTGACATCTCAACTAATTTTCTTCTCCAGTGTCGAAGATTTTCTTTGAATCCATTGATTGCAACAGCATTTGAGTTTTTAATTGCCGCCTTGTTCGGGGTATGACTTACTATATCAAGTGTTTGATTTTTTTTCTTTTGGGCATTGGCCTTACTTTTACCAAGCACACTACTTTTTCATGTCCCATTCCTTGCACTTATTTTCTTTGGCCAAAATCTCCATTTTGTCAGGATTCTAGTTCATGCCACTTGAATGTTTTATGTCTTGCCCCAGTGTGGGGGATGATCACCAACATGGTTTAATATGAAATGAATTCATAGGCTCAAATGGGCTATGCAATGAAGAAAAGTGTATAGGATAGAGAAATGACTGCTCTTCATCATCCTAAAGCACTTTAAATTATAGTAGAAGTTATGCTGCGAAAGCGATTCTCAACAATTGATGCAAGTGTGAGTAAGAAAAGTCATACCATTCATTTCAAATTTGTCCCAATGTGGGATGATTCTTGATAGGGATAATTTTAAAAGAATCACCATAAGTGTATGGGGCTCAAAGGGGTTAAGCAATGGATCACCTATAGTGTTTGAGATAGAGAAAAGAATGCCTCTCATCACCTTGGTTGACGTACCCCTTGCGAGATAGCCCTCTTCCTTGTGGGCATGGAATTTTTCACACAACTCACTATGGGTTAGTGTATGAAATAGTGCATGGAATAGGGTTTGCCTTTCGTCATTCTAAAATATCTCATTTGACACATCTAATTTATCTCACACAATTCACCAAGAAAAATATGCAAGATTTGCAAAAAATTTGGACAATGTAATTTGCAACTCATTGAGGCAATTTATTCATCATAAAAATGCTTACAGTTTAAAACATGACACAGCAAATGCTATCACGGGTAGTACTTCTTGACAGCATCATAATTAACTGGAGTGGAAAACTCACGACCATCCATTTCTACCAAGATCAAGGCGCCTCCAAGAAGTACCTTCTTCACCGCATATGGACTGTTGTAATTTGGAGCGAACTTGCCCCTGGGATCCGGAAAAATCAGTAACAGCTTCCTTAGAACAAGGTCATTTACCTCGAAATGTCTCGGTCGCACCTTTTGGTTGAAGGATCTGGCGATTCTTTCCTAATAGGCTTGGCCATGGCAAAGAGCTTTTAGTTTTTTCTCATCAATTGGGTTTAATTGTTCATGTCTTTGTTGCGACCATTTAGCCTTAAACAACTCTGCTTGGGATAAAACTCTTAGGGAAGGAATTTCTACTTCCACAGGCAAAAGTGCCTCCATGCCGTACACTAGAGCAAAAGGGGTTGCCTCAGTATAAATGCAGATCGATGTTCGGTACGCCATTAGTGCGAAGGGTAACCTCTCATGCCAATCTCGATAATTCTCGGCTGTTTTGACTAAGATATTCTTAATGTTCTTATTAGCCGCTTCAACAGCCCCGTTCATTTGAGGGCGGTAAAGGGACAAATTCAGATGCTTGATCTTGAATTCGTTGAACAATTCATCAACAAGTTTGTTGTTCAAATTCGTCCCGTTGTCTATGACGATTGCTTCAGGAACGCCATAATAAGCAATTATGTCATGCTTGACAAACTTTGCAACATTGCGGGCAGTGACACTTGCAAAAGACATAGCTTCGATCCATTTGAAGAAATAGTCTATTGCTACCAAAATGAATCGATGCCCATTTGAAGCTTTAGGATTTATTAGGCCAATCACATCGATGCCCCACATTGAAAAGGGCCATGGCTCAGAGACATGAACAGTTGGAGGGATGTTTATCTTATCACCATGGATCTGGCAGCGATGGCAACTTCGTACATGCTTGATGCAATCACTTTCTAGTGTGAGCCAATAGTAGCCTAATCTCATAATCTTCTTAGCCATAATGTGCCCATTCATATGAGGGCCACATACTCCTTTGTGCACTTCCTGCATGATTTGAGTGGCTTCGGCTGCATCTACACACCGCAACAAAACTGAATCACAAGATCTCTTGTACAAATTCTTGCCACTGACAAAGAATTTTGAGGCCATCTTTGTGACGTACTTTCTATCAGCCTGAGTGCTTCCTTTATAAAATTCCTGCTTTTTAATGTAGTTCATGATATCGTAATACCATGGTTTTTCATCAAGTTCTTAGATCACGATCATACAATAAGCCAGCTTCGGCAAAACCTCTATTTTCAATGGCTCGACTTCTAACCTATCAGTGACTTGCAACATAGATGACAAAGTCGCGAGTACATCCGCAAATTGATTATGAGACCTTGGCAAGTATTCGAACGAAATTTTCTCGAACTCTTTTACTAGATTTTCTAAGTACTCGTGGTACGGGAGCAATTTGGCGTCTTTAGTCTTCCATTCACCCACGGTGTGGCATCCCGAATTTTTGAGATAAGCCTTAGAGTGTCCTAAAGCTCTTAAATAGGTAATGAATTTACCTATTGGTTTGTTTTAGCCTTTAGTTTTCTTTTAAGGCTTTGTGTTATGTGCTTGTGTTTTTAATTTAAGTTTTTTAAATTTTGGTTATAAGGTAATTAATGAGGATAATCTATGCTTGGCCATGGATTTTTATAGATTAATTTCTCATAGATTAAACATTATAGGATTTTTAATTAGGTGAAATTTAATGGAAAAGAAAGTTGGATTGGGCCTTGGGCCCAAGGTGGACCCTAATGGGCCAAGTGGTCGGCCCATTAAGGCCCACAAGGAGGGCTGTCGTCGGCCCAAGGGAGGGGAAGAAGTGGCCGGCCCACTTCTTCCAAGGAGGCCCAAGAGAGCCCAAGCCCAAGCCCAAAGCCCATTGCATGTGTGTCTTGCCAAGTGGCAAGGAGGCCTTGCATGCATTGGCTCTTGGGAAGGCAAGGCAATGATTGCCTTTGGGGAAACTTAAGGAAGGAGATGGCCGGATGGGGGGAGGGTGTCGCACGGTGAGAGAGAGAGAGAGAGAGAGAGAGAGAGAGAGAGAGAAGCTTGCGAGAGAGAGGAGGAGGCTGAGAGAGAGAGGAGGAGCTGCCGTTCACCGCCGTTTGCCGCCGTTCCTCTTTGTGTTTAAGGAAAGTCTAGGGTCCATCACCTCTCTTTGCATGTGTGTTTGCATGTTGGTTGGATTTTTGGTGGTTTAAAGCTACGAAAATGGAGTTAGGATGGGTTGTTCTTGAAGATGTATGCTGTTCTCGCACAAATCCCTGGAGTCAGAATCTTGTGGGAGCTTGCATGCATGTTTGGAGTTTGATTTTGGCTTGGATCTCTTCATGAAAGTTGTAGCTAACACCTTGAAATATGACATAATAAAATTTCGTGCAAAATGATGAAGATTTAAGGGGTCAAAACCTCATTCATCGGAGACCCTAGATCTGGAACTATTTTACTGACCTTGTGATAGATTTGTGGCTGCATGTTGGTTTTTACCATGAATCTCTCTTCGACTTTTTCATGATACTTGTAGAAAACATCTTAAGGATCAACATACTCAAATTTGAAGAAAAATGAACAAGTATAGCTTAGGAAATCAACCTGATCTTGAAGAGGATGAATCTGGAGTCGCGGTATGGGACACCCAAGACTTCGTGGAACCATATGAAGGTTTTCCTTTGGTAGTTTGGCCTAAGTTCCTTCATAAAAGTTGTAGGGGATCCTTAGAAGTAAAACATATCCAAATTTCAGAGAAAACGAAGAAGGATAGATAGGTTAAATCTTAATATTTCGGACATAGGACTCTGGACATTTCGGTAATCTGACCAGTAGCTTCGTATGGCTATAAAAATTTATCTAAAATGAATTTGGCCTAGATTCCTTCGTGAAAAGTTTAGATTAATGTCTTGAATATAACCTGGTAAAATTTCATAATTTTCTGAGGTCGGCTGGGCATTTTAATTGAATTACTTAGAAAACTGCATATTCTGCCCTTGTCCGAGATTCTATGCAGAAATTTAGTAATATTGCCTTTTGTGTAGAAATTGATTGGCTATGCATTTTCTGTGGAAAAATCACCATTTTATTGCATTAAATTATTATATGCTTTGATTTCATGAATTTGGGATTTGTGTGATTATTTAATTTAATAAATTGGAATTTAAATAAATTCTACATGCATTTGGTAAGTGCATTGTTATTAGTGGCATATAATTCCATAAGAACTAAATTACTATGGGTAATTGCATTTACTGCATGTATGCAAATGCTTGATGATGCATGTACAAGAACAAAGGTAAGCTTGTTTTGCCATTACATCATGTGCATGGTATATTGAAACCTAAATTGGCAAACATGAACAATGATAAATGAGGAAACTGTATGTGGCGGATGATAATGCCTTGGAAGTATCAGGATGCCCGGGATGGGATGGGTGCCGGATGCCCGGAAATGTATAGAGATACATGACCGGATGGCCCTGGGAGTATCAGGATGCCCGGAATGGTTGGGTGCCGGAAGCCTCGAAGGTCTTTGCCCGAGGGGATGCCTCGTGATGCCAGTTGGGATGCGAGATGCCCGGGATGGGGTGCCGGATGCCCGGTGGCCATGAATGGCATAATTCCGGAGGTTCTTCTCGTAATGCCTGGATAGGGCGCGAGTGTAAAGTATGGGATGGATGATCCCGAGAAAGGGTGATGTGATGATCAATTGAGAACTAAAGTGGAAATTAAATCATGCATATGTGACGTGATGATGATGACATGCATGGGAAATATGACATGATGACATGATGGTATGTACATAAGATATGATCATGACATGCATGAGTAATATGGCATGATGACATGCATATGTGATATGGTGTGATGATAATCACTTATGATATAGTGACATGATGACATGATGATATGATGACATGGTGACATGATGACATGTATGGATCATATGGTATGATGATGATGATGATCATTTCGTAATTTATGCTATGTACGTATTATGATTGTGATGATGAGGTATGATGGCATATACATGGCTTCGAGGTAAGTACGCTGCAATGCATGAATGACATGTATATTGAAATTGTTCGTATTGTTTAAATGCATTGAGTGGTGATTGGATTCCTTTACCTGCTGAGTGGTTGTACTCATCCCTTCGGGGACCAACATTTCAGATTAGCACGATGCCGCTCCCTGCCGTCACGCGGGGAGTATTTTACGGCCTTCCGTCTAATGTGGAGGTCGGGCTGACGGAGATCGATTGTCCCACCCTACCGGGTTTGACGTTCATCCGGGTCTGCGCGATTGTGTCCTATGACGTGGGTCTATCCGGGAGGCCCGAGTCATTCAGAGTACGTGTCCGTTCACATTCGCCGTGACGGAGTGATGATGGGGATGCTGCCGCCCCCACCGCCTGATGCACCGGGATGGGTGTGACGGCCCGCGTACGTGGAGTAGGAGTTGTCAACTTTTTGGATATGGCCGACACTAGTAGTCCGAGGGGAGGTTATTACACGTTGTGATTAGGGGGTCGTGTGTTCTTTTTTGGGTTGAAGGCCAAGCGTATGGATGAGTCTTGGCCTACCTTTTTGATGTACCGACCTGTGGGAAAATCCCTCGTAAATATATATATAAATAAAAGTGGTTCGGCCTTGTGCTTTCTTTTAATTGAAATAGTTGGTGTGCATTGTGCTGTTGTGAGGGAAGCGGAATTGGTGAGACTCGCCTCTTATTTTTCGCCGTGAGCTGTGCAATTTTCCTTAAGGCCTTTTCAAAAGAAAAAGAAAAAAAAAAAGAAAATTTACGCCTAAGCCTCGGCCTGAATTACGATTCTTTCTTCTAACGTCATATAAGTTGTTTTTGCCTTAGATTCTTAACGCGTAGTATCTGTGGCGACCCTACCGGGTTTCGAGGGTGCCACACACGGTCTATAGTATGATTAGTGCTGAATCCCCGAACACCTTTAACTTGGCCACGCCCATCTCAATTGCAGCTTGACGCCCGATGATGCAAGTTTCGTATTCAGCTATGTTGTTAGTGCATGGGAATATCAATTTCGTAGCTACTGGGTGGTGTTGTCTATTTGGGGATATTAGAATTGCCTCAGTACCAGAACTAGACAAGTTCACAACTCCATCAAAGAACATTGTCCATGACTCTTCACTTACACTCAAGATACGGTCATCTAGGAAACTATCATCGTCATTTGAGACTCCCGAATTCTCGGCCAATAGATCAGCGATCACTCGACCTTTAACCGACTTTTGTGGCATGAATTGCACATCAAATTCCGAGATCAAAATTTGCCATTTTGCCAACTTACCCACGAAAGCTGGCTGCTCAAGCAAGTACTTGATAGGATTGTTTTCAGTCACGAGGAATGTCTGGTAATGCAGTGTGTACTGTCACAGCCTATGCAATACCCACACTAATGCAGCACATGTTTTTTCGACATTAGGATATTTCAGTTTTGATACAGTGAACTTTTTGCTCAGGTAATAAATGGCTTGTTCTCTTCCATCGACAGGACTTTCCTGAGCCAACATTGCACCCAGTGATTCACTATGAATGGTGAGGTAGAGGATCAAAGGATGCCCAGGCAAAGGCAAGACAAGAACTAGTGGATTCATCAGGTATTGCTTCAGCTTGTCGAACGTTTCTCGACACTCATCATCCCAGTTGACCCGTGCATTCTTCTTTAGGAGCTTGAAGAATAGCTTGGCGGTTTTAGAAAGTTGAGAAATGAATCGAGCAATGTAATTCAATCTCCCCAAAAGACCCCGGACTTCTTTCACTGTCGACGGAGGTTGCAACTTGCATATGGCCTTAGCCTTGGATGGGTCAATCTCAATCCCTTTACTGCTCACGATGAATCCAAGTAATTTATCGGATATTGCTCCGAACTCGCATTTAGCAAGATTTAGTCGAAGCTTGAACTCACGGAGTCGATCGAACAACTTCTTCAAGGTTTTGATATGGCTTTTTCCAAGCCGAATCTTTGCAATCATATCATCAACATAGACTTCAATCTCCCGATGCATCATATCATGGAATAGTGCTACCATAGCTCTTTGGTAAGTTGCCCCTGCGTTCTTGAGTCCGAAGGGCATGACCTTATAATGAAAGGTTCCCCACAGGGTGATAAATGCAGTATTCTCCTTGTCTTCCTCCTTCATCCTTATTTGGTTGTACCCAGAGAAATCATCCATAAATGAGAATAGTTCAAATCCAGCAGTACTATCCATAAGGACATCTATGTGAGGTAACGATAAATCATCTTTTGGGCTAGCCTTGTTCAAATCTCGATAGTAGACACAGACTCGAACTCGGCCATCCTTCTTCATCATTGGCATGATGTTAGCCACCCATTTGGAGTATTGTGAGACTTCAATGAATCCCACATTTAAAAGCTTCAGTACTTCTTCCTTTATCTTCTTTGAGAGCTCGGGTTTAGTCCTCTGCAGCCTTTACTTCTTAGGTGGCACATCCAGATTAGTAGGAAGCAATGACGGGTCTAAACCAGGCATGTTAGCATAGGTCCATGCAAAGACATCTTGATATTCATTCAATAGCTAAATTAGGCGTTTGGCCTCGTCTTCGGGGAGATTCACCCCAATTTTTACTTCCTTGGCCTCTTCAGTGTCACCTAAATTAATAGTGACGGTCTGCTCGGATGTATGGGCTTTGGCTTTTTCGTGTTTTTCCCAGCTATGCTGCACCTTAATGGAATCTTCAGGGTCGTCAATATCAGCATTTGTTGTATTGGATTGGACGGTTTCCACATTTTCGCATGCCGTAAGACTATTCCTGAAACATGAAGTAAATAAATTAGAAAGACAAATAAAGTAAGTTACATCTTTTGTTTTTGTTTTTATTTTATGAAAGACTTTTGAAGGATTTTTGAAAAGCACTTGTAGAAGTATTTTTTGAAACATTTTGACATGAGGAAGCATGATGAAGCCCAGGCCTCAGAATTCTCAGAATTCTCTCTCTCTCTCTCTCTCTCTCTCTCTCTCTCTCTCTTATCGGCTGGATATCATCACTAGGCTGGTTTGGTGTATCTCATCATGCCCTCAAAACAAAACTTGTAATTTTATTGATTCTCATCAATCAATTACATTATTGAATGGAAAATATGATTTTCAAGCCCTAAAAAGAAAGCAAAAAAGGAGAAATTGAAAACAATTCCTAGAAATCAATAAAGATTCCTACGCAGAAGAATGTGGAAAAGCAATAAATGAGTTACTCTTGTGGGCTAGGGCCCATTTCTCCTGGAGGTCATTCGTCAATGGCTCCTATGAAAACATCATCGAACATGCTCGTGATTCCTTCCAATGCATCATCAGGGTTTTCTGCCTCCGGGGGTGTTGGATTGTCCATGCCATCCCATTCATCCGAGACTATCTCGCGAGGGTCAATGTAAAAGCTGGGAGGAGCGGAATACTTCACTAGATAGTTGAATTTGCTGTTTGGCTACCCTAGGGTGTCTATCACTTCCACTTAATCTTGCATCATTATTGGAGGACCAGAGAATGTCTCACGAATGCTTGTGGGTGGTGAGTCTCGCCTCCCTTGCCCTTGGTTAGGTGGCGGGTTTTGTCTTTCTTGTCTTCGTCCTCCAGGACTTTGTCCACCTCTTCCATGGTACCCTAATCCAGCAAAACAAGACCTCTGATGAGCTTCAATGGGGTTTCAGATGCCTTGACCATTTCTTCCAAGACCATTACCAATAACAAAACCATTCCTAACCATCACTCTTCCTACCATGAGGGCAGCATTTGAAACTTCAAGGGTGGGTGGCGATGAGTTGTGAGCAGCATGAATGGTGGACACCAACTCGAATGAGTGGTAGCTTGACTCGAACTCACAGTCTGGCTCCACATAGGGGATAGCTGTCTCATGATAAATTCGGTGATCTTCTTCGCCATAGACAGTGACCGGTTCCTTTCGATTACGAACTTCACAGCTTTATGTAAACTTGAAGGCACCGCTCTAGCAATATGTATCCAGGGACGACCTAGTAGGAAATTAAATGTGGTAGGGATGTCCAGCACTTGAAAGGGGATGTTGAAGACGACCAGTCCTATTTGCACATCAAGGTGGATTTCCCCGATCACCTCATTTTTTGTCCCATCAAAAGCTCGCACCGAAGTCTTCACAGCATGTATCTTGGATAAGTCTATCTTGAGGCAATTGATGGTAGCCAACGTACATATGTTCAAAGCGGACCCATTGTCAATGAGCACTCGAGACACATGGGAAGTCTTGTGCTTGACAGATATGTAGAGTACATTGTTATGCCCCCTACCCTTGAGAGGGAATTCCTCATCAGAAAAAGCAATCAAGTCCTTAAGAAGGACCGATCCCACAAATTCCTCCAACTTGTCCGCTTCGACCGTTTTTGGCACACGAATTTCATCCAGCACCTTCATCAGCCGACTTTTTGATGCACGGGGGATGTTAGCAAGAGCTCGAGTAAGGAGATCCGGGCCGGCATCTTCCGCAGCTGGTCAACCACATTATATTCGCTTACTTTAATTGCAATCAGAAATTTCTTAGCCTCTTCATCAGTGACGGGCTTTGCAGGTTGGGCGCTAGCTTGGGCATAAGTTCGACCAAACCTTGTAACGAGGTCGACATTTAGGTCATAGGACCAAGGCACTGCCTTATTGTTGACATACTCATACGGCTAAGGCACTTCGATCACTATCTCCTTATCGGATGCATCTTCTAGTGGGGGCATGTCCCAAGCGAAGGATCAACTTCTTCTTTATCAGTAACGAGCGCGGCCTGTTCCTCCTCCCAATCAATGATGATGTGGGAAATAGTTAAAACTATGCAGTTATGGTTAGCGTACACGATGATGCCGTCATCCACCATTCTGACAACTCTTTCCCTCATCAATGATAAGGGAATATCCTCATGATCTAGATAATATCCAGCTCTTACCAGGCCATTGTAAGCATATGCCACATGCACCTTCGAGCTCTTGATTTGACCGACTTCGGGTTCCAAGATAGCGTTGACTGTACCCTCATGCTCCGATATCGGATTTTTCTGGACGTTCGGCTGAGCAGTTTGAAACTATTCCCCTTTACAAAATCCTTATAAGTGCTAAGAGTGGTGCACTATGTCCTACTGTGCCAAAACTTATCGCAGGAGCTAATAGGAAAGAAGTGTATCTTGTTGTTGTGGGAGCATTTCCAATTTATGGCTAGGCTGATCCTTTTGGGATTCCATGTTGCTCTTGAGCACATTCATGATATGTGTTAATTATCAACAACTTAACGACATCAATCATTCATCTCACCATATAATTAGCGAAATCATTCTAAGTTTCTTCCGTGGCTTGTCTCATTTGATGAAAGCATAATAGGGATAATTTCCGCTGATCTCCTTGGTTCCTCCATATGTTTCCTTGGGACATCTATGATCTCACCTTGTGTCTGATTCGGAATAGGTTGAGCAGATGATAACTTAGCATGTGGAATATCCTCCATTAATGGCAAGGGTTTGTCTATGGCATCATCTAGATTGTTACGACTCCTTGTGCATGGCATAGCAGTCTCTCATATTAACATTGAAGTTCCACTGAGTGTGCCAAAAAGATGTTTCGCTGGTTTTGGATCTTGTAACAAAATATCTTTCACTAAGTGTTATATTTTGATTTTGATTAAAGGGGAATTGGGTTCTGTGTTAATATTGGACATAGAGGATCAAATGCTAATGAGAATATACATAATATATAATCCCAAATCTAATGGAGTCACTTAACACGCTTAACACGAGTTCGAATTTAATGACAACTAATGTCGAATTTCAATCAATAGCTTGATCTATACTCATATTCTAATGAAAGCCCATTACAATTAAATCAATTTATGCAATATCGAAGCTAATTTGACAATACAGAACATTGAAGATAATACCAAGAAGGCACTTCTCCTAGTTTGATTTGAGGACACAACGTCGGAATCTAATCAATGACGTAAGACAGTGGAAACAACACCTAATAAACACTGCTCCCAAACGGATATAAGGACACAATATCGGATTCTAATCGACGATGTTGGATAGTGGTAACATACCCAGTAAACATTGCTCTGATGACACAATGTCGAGATTTAATTGATGACATTGGATGGTAGAAACAACATCTAGTAAACATTGCTTCTAGATGGATATGAGGATACAACGTCGGAATCTAATCGACGACGCTGGACGGTAGGTTAGTATTGGAATCTAATCAATAGTACTACTCAGGATATAGACACTTGCCAGAATTGAATCTACGACAAGAATCTTAAGTTACAGCTAAGCTAGACTAGACTAAGATTAAAAGGTAAGATAAACTAGTTTTGTGCGTTGTTCGGAAGGGGCTTCTCTATTGGATTGCTTGCAGTATTTATAGGTTAATGTGATAAGCGTCGATGGTCGGTTGCTTCTTCCTTAAAAGTCACTCCATGTTCTATGTTGAACCGCCTTATCCATATCTATTTGTTTTCTGACAAGTTCGACAATGTTCTCATGGCTTATCCAGTAAGTATTAGCTCCTTTGATTTTGGCGCCCTTTTAAGCATCAACTGTTCCCACCCAAATTCTGCCGTTAATGCTATGTCTTCAACAACGTCTCTTAGCTTAGACACATGACAATGAACTGCTTCATCATCAAATCATGTATCTCTCGCTTGTAGGTTCATCGAAATCTAGCCAAGAGCTCTTGAAATCCTTGGCCATCCTTCGTTTTC
Organism: Eucalyptus sp. ANBG9806169; assembly: GCA_014182395.1. Lineage (NCBI taxonomy): Eukaryota > Viridiplantae > Streptophyta > Magnoliopsida > Myrtales > Myrtaceae > Eucalyptus > Eucalyptus sp. ANBG9806169. The sequence goes on along the minus strand of CM024575.1, from coordinate 46,418,364 downwards.
ATGATCACCATGGGTTGGGTTGATGTAAATCATGGCCCAACAAGGGTGATTTTAAAGGCTTTTATCCCTTGTGATGAGCACATGATAGCGGGGGTATTTTTGGGTGTCAACATAACCTAAAGAAGCAAAGCGGTGAAAAGGAAGATGGGAAGAAAGAGAGATTTTTGTTGAAATACAAAGTGGAAGATTAAAAAAAGAAAAGAAAATGGAGAAAAAGTGGCTTTGAGAAAAATTTACCAACTGTCATACTTTGTTATCTCTGAAGGGAGAAGTACACTATCAGTGCCATAAATTGTGTACGGCGCTCACTTTGGTGCTAAAAGTTTCCATTGGATCACTTAAGTGCCAAATTGGAGGAAAAACGATCACTTTGGTGCCACCGGTGAAAGATTTTGGCCAAAATGATTACGTAGCTTCTTTTTTTTTTTTAAATGGACAAGGCCTTAAACGACGTCGTTTCGGTCCTCCTTAAGAAAACGACGTCGTTTTGCCGTCCTACATGGATGACCTCACAAAAATGACGCCGTCCTAGGGTTTTTTCGATCTAGCTCGGTTGGCCGTCGTCGCTCGGCCTTCGCCGTCGCTGGGCCGCCGTCGCTTGATCAGCCGCCATTGCTCGGCGCTGTTCGGATGCCCTCGATGCTGTCCTACATGGATGACCTCGTTGGTCGAGGTCGAGGTCGAGGTCGGGGTCGGAGCCGCGGCCGCCGAGTGGCCATCGTCGGGGTCGGCTGCGCCGCCGAGTGGCGATCTTTGGGGTCGGGGCCGGGGTCGAGCCATGGCTGCCGAGTGGCCATCGTTGAGGTCGGGGTCGGAGCCGCGGTCGCCGAGCGTAGGGGCCGTCGAGGACAGCGCCGGAGATTTAGGGTTTTGAATTTGGGGAGACACCAAACATTGTCGTTTTGGTGTTAGGATGCTGACTGTGCTCTTCGGCGAGCCACATTAGCTTCAAAAATGAATAAAAAATGCCACGTCGAATTTCCGGCCAACCAGATCGGAGTTGGCACCAAAGTGAGCGTTTTTCAAAATTTTTGTCACTTAAGTGATCCAACAGAAACTTTTGGCACCAAAGTGAGCGCCGTACACAACTTATGGCACTCGTTAGTGTACTTCTCCCTATCTCTGAATATGTCTTATTAATTTCAGAATTTGGACTAGAACCTCTTCATCGTCATTTGGAAATAGATAGGATGGAGATTATAGATCAAAGAGAAAATTTTGGTAACGGAGTGAACTGTGGGCCAACCCAATTTATTATTCAATAAAGAGTAGGTATGGATAGGCATGTCCAGACCTTTCGAAATGACTTGAATCCTCTATATTGTACAATACTCCTCTTAGTGTCTCAATAAATATCAACGGTTGTTTAGTACATATGAGGTCTATATCAACGATTGAGATTCGCTAAGACCCCTAAAGAAACATTGTTGAAATTAAAGATCTTTGCCTCTTTTGAAATTCTTTGGCCTGTCTAAAATCATAAAAATTTCTTGTATAAAAAATTCACGTATGCATTTCGTATTTACAGGCCTAGAAGTAGATATGCCTAGATTTAAGAAGAAATTGTTGTCTGGACCCAAGTCCAAGAGCAGAATTAGTGAATGGCCTTTGATTGGTATTTTTGTTTTTGTGCTTCCACTATAGCCGTTAGAAAATTTAAATATTAAATCACGTATTTATTTAACAGTTTAAAATTTTAAAATAGTTGGTAGTAATCTCATAACAAGAGCCTTCAATTGTTTATGAAAGAGAATCCATCGCACTTTCTCTTTGAGCAAGAAAGTGATGTCCAAGGGTTGGTTTATTTGGGATCAAAATTGAATGTGAGGGACCCAAAATGGGTCATCAATGTTGGTAATTAGAACTCGAGGATTAAGATGCACGCCATGTAATTTATCTCAAAAGAGCAGATTATAAGAATTCCCTAATATAAAAAAGTTATGGAGCATAAGAATTTGGGCATTTTAAATAAGATTAACATTGTGCACTGAAAGTTCTAAAACTTATCACGAAAGTACAATTGAGTTCTAAAACTTCTAAAATATGCAATCAAATCTTAAGACTGGTCAAATTGATGCAATCGAATCTTTCCGTTAACTTCGTCTAACTTATCTAAAGGACAATGCTAATGTGGCTTTTGAATATTTTTCTCTCCTATGCGGCGTGGCGTGACTAAAACAATGTTATTTTGGTTCAAATATTATTATTACTACTAATTTTATTTAAGCCCTCGTAGCTTGGTCTCAACCCTTTTCTCTTTCTTTTTTTAATTTTAATTTAGCTTATTAGCTTATTTTAAAATTTTATTTAAATAATAATATTATTAAAAAATTTATAAATTAGATTTGGATTAAAACAACATCATTTTAGTCTTATGTTTCATGTTTTACCCACGTCATTGCCACATATGAGAGAAAAAATAATAAAAACAAGTCATGTAAGCATGTTTCCATTAATCAAGTTGGACGGAATTAATGGAAGAATTTGCTAGCAAATATTTGATAAATTTTAGGATTTAATTGCATTTGTTACAAGTTTAAAGACTTTCAGTATACCTATCCCAAAAGAAGAGTATAGAGTCAAAGTTATGTTTGGGATATTGAAACTGGTATAGAATATCGATTCCCAAAATGATATATTAATTTAATTGGTCGATGGACTTAGTCCTTTTGGATTAAATCAACATTTTTCATGAGATAATAGGTGTTTACTGTTTACTAATCACATCAATTATAATAGATTGAAGTACCTCTTGATTGGAGCTTATAAGCTATTGTAATGTATCCAAGTTCTCGTTGATTAAGGGTCATAAATGCTCGCAGTTGATTACGCCTAGGTGACTTGAAACCACAATAATATTTAGTATAACTTATAAAATTAACTTTGCAATATTAGTTTGACTTTGATATGAGATTTAATATATCTTTTTGCTAGAATCAAATTTTCTCCATATAAAGCCAATGGAAGCTTTTCAAATTTGACAAAGAAGATTATAACATGACTTGTGTGCCCCCTAAAGTTAATTTATGAGAAGTTATATGATTGCCATCTATGAAGCACGGACATGTTACACGTGCTTCCGTGTCGTGTCCGACACGTGTTGGAGCATGTCGGACACGTCGACACGCTTGGACACGTGTTGACCGTATGTCGGATTTTTCAACACGTGGTCAACTTTTCTTGACACGTTTCGACACGCGTGTTCGAAAGATGATGGAGGGTGGAGGCAAGGGTGAGGGAGCATAGACAAGGCCGCGAGCGATGGCAAGCCCGCGACAACAAGAGACGGCGAGAGAAAGAGCAGAGACTAACGCGAGGGCTGCCACTCTGTGATGTTGCGATGGATCGGAGACGAGGCTACAGCTGCGAGGGAGGAAGGGCTGGAGGCGAGGCGGTGAACGATTGTGATGAGGACTGAGAGCTAGCAGAGATCGAGAGGAAGAGGAGAGAAGGGGGTCGTGCAGCGAGGAAGAGGAGAGGAAGGGTGCTACTAGGGTTTTGAGAAGGAAACTAAAAGAATAAAAAAGGGACTTGGCGTGTTGGAGGGAGGGGGAAGTGATAGGTTGATAGCCTGTCAGGTGGTGGGCGAAGGAAAGAAAAGTGAAAAAAAATTGGGGGTGGGAGGGAAAGAGACGAGGGAAAAAAAGGAGTGGGGGTTGGGGGTGGACCCCCGAGGGGACTTTTTATTTAATCGGAAAAATAATTAAATGAAATTAAAAAGTAATTTCACAAAATAAAAGTACTGAATGTTGAATGATGATAAATTTTGGTCATTGTAGAAGATCATTGATTTATTTAAATAAGTTGATTCTAATTTATTGTTAGTCATTAGTTTCATTAATAACTTTTGTTAATTTATTAAAATTATTAGTGTAAATTCATTGTAGGGACTTTTTAAGTTATTTATTTATTTATAAATTTGAATCAAATTAATTAAAAATAAAAATATTAATTTAATATACAACGTGTCCCAACGTGTCGGAATTTTTTACTTTTGAGAAATGACATGTCGACGTGTCGTGTTGCATGTCGATGCTACTTAGATTGCCATGAGCTAATTGAGCATATATATATTGTTGTTGCATAAAATATATTGGATGGAAAAGGGGCATTAAGTACTGAAAAGGAGACCCAAGTAAGAAATTAGATAATCTCAAAGGTAAAAATTATAAATTTAATATCACGTCAAGTAGGTGAGTAGGTGAAGTTTGCACCCAAATCATGTCACATCTACTCAATTTAATACGAGCATTTTAGTTGAGGCGGACACTTGAGAGATTTTTTTTTTTTTTTTCGGTGAAGGGTAAGAATATATAGAACTTTAACCAACAATTACAAAAGATCCGGTGCCACAAAACTTGCACTCAACAAGACAATAAGTCAGAGTGAGTGGAAGGGAGCCGAATGCAAAAAAGGACCGCAAGAGCGAGCCTAAGGAAGCATAAACAGCCAAACAATGGCAAAAGGAAAAGGAAGGCAGCGAGAGGCCACAAAAGGCAAGATGAACTACAATCTACGCCCGCATCCGCCAACGACAAAAGTGAAGAACTGTCAAGGAAGCAGCCATGTAGAGGAAGAGTATCCAGACAGCGAACACCAGGCTAGGGTCGTGACATCCCAGGGCATCACGTACTAAGCGCAAGCGGAAACTTTATTATAGGACTTGTTAATCTCAAGCGTTGGACTTTAATAATCCCTTTAAAAGGTTAGCATGTATAACATGGATTATTTAAAATCTAAAGTTTATATTATAATGTTATCCTGCAATAATCCTACCAATTATTGATATTAGCCAATTCAATTAGACACATAATTAGAAACCATGAAAAGCTTAATTTCCTTCCTTACCATCATCAGGGCTTACAAAATATATCAACCTGGACTTCTTTCATGTTCATCGCCTATTTACATCATATATACATAAACAAAAGTAAGGCGCAACAAACAACCAGGGATAAGGGTGAGCGGTTTCTACTCCGCGAGTTTCCTCACATGCCCACATCTAACAAAAAAACAAAAGACGATCCCTTTAGCTTCTACATGATCACCGGCGTCTAGGCGCCATCCGTCCCAGCTCTTCCATTCGGCCAACCAAGCCCACTTTGAAAACTCGTGTGGCCCGCCAACTTCTCAAGCCCACACATTCCTCACGGTCTATCGGGTTCACTTTCTGGCCCGTTAAAATAATCCGAGTCCTTAATGATATGATTATACTAATAAAGGTCAGTGAAATTTGGGATGTCACAAGGGCCTTGCAGAAATAGAAGAGTCTCTAGTTGAAAAAATGATCGGATCAATACCTCAGCTACGCTATAGCCTCCGGTTTCTATATGTATCATTCACACTCCTGAAGGTGGTGGCCTTGTCTTTGACGACCTTGATGAGTAAATTCTTCACCACTGGAACGGATAAGCTCTGCTCTCTAAAGAGGATGCCGTTCCTATGCTTCCAAATGAAATAACAAAGAGAACCAAAAGAGAAGCGAGCAATGCACTTGTAGAAGTCTTTGCCCGCAAGGAAGGTGGTGGCCCAATTGAGATTCTCGACCCACAAATTGTTTCGCCACGGAAGATTGCATCTGGAGGAAGGCGATGCCAGCGGAGATACGGCATCCAAAAAATATGTGGTCTATAGAATCCGGCACCTTGTTGCAGAAGGGACACAAGGCACTATCTATCCTACCATAAGATAATAATAGAGTTTGGGTAGGAAGCCTGTGTTTGGCAATAAGCCAAAGGTTAAGTTGGTACCTTGGAATGATGGAGTTGTTCCATATGAACCTGTGCCAGGAGACCTGAGTCTTCCTCCTCCTAGTCAATTCCCACGCCGAGGCCACCGTGAAGAGATGGGAGGTGTTTCCCTTCCAGCCGAAATGGTTAGAGAGGTGGGAAAGGGTGGGAAGGGGATCTGCCCAAGAGTCCTAGACCAACTTGATCGTAGCTCCACGGTCGGTGAATAGGTCCGCCATTGTTGTCACGACCTGCACCTCAAGCGCATGCCCATCCCTCAATGGTCGATGAAAAATTTGCAACATCCCAGGAATTGTTGCCGACCCATTCATTTTATTGCGTAAGCGGAAACGTAATAATAACCTCCAGACAACACAGAAATGGGATAGCAAACATAGGATTATATTTTCATAAAACACACATATTTTTACAGTAGTGTTTATGTACATGAAAGTCTAACATGACATGGATCTATTTAAAAAAGAAGAGGTTCTAGGCTATCTACGCTCCGAGCTCTTTGTCCATGGGAACATGGTCCTTGTCGATCTCGTTAGACTTCTCGATAACAAAAGGGTGAATTGTCACCCATTGTCCAAACTAGATGGAAGACCCATCGACTTCTGACAGAGACTAAGCAAAGACTTAACTTTCACTTCCTGCAAACCCCTGCACTTCTCTTGAAAATCCTCCATCTAGGGATCTGAAAAATTTAGCCCATAACGGGGTGAGATAACGTCTCAGCAAGTTCATCCCCTAAATCTCGATTAGGAGAAAAGTACACCCACATACATCCTAACCATATTTCCCATAATTCCAATAACATTAGCACTTTCCTGCATGTTAGTATCAATCAAAACGTACATAACTGTATCGAGATCACATATCATAATGTATATGCATGGGCGTATATATCATTACAATTATACGGGCCCCCAATTACCAGACTAAATTGTTATGATACGTCCCACACCGCACCACACAATTCCATCTCCTAATTAGGTCCCTCAATTTCCATAATTCATAAGCCTCAACGGACTTCGACCCACCGGTCACGACCAACTCAACAATTAGCCGTCTTCCAGGCTGATCGAGCATTGCCTCGTACCATTGAGCACGGCAACGTCTACACCGAGACGGCATTCCGATTAGGAGTATCGGCTCGGCATCCACTGCGACCGGCATCCGTTGACTTGGGGCATTCCCGAAGGAGTATCGTTCGGCCCCAAAGGCTCGTGACGGGATTCTCATGTCATTTATGCATTCATCCAATTTCATAATTCATCAATCAATTACATAATTCAATCACCTCATAAGATATGCCATTTCTAATAAGCAAACATTAAAAATAGTCACAAACTACTTTCGGCCCTAACCGGCAGAAACTGTTCACTTACACGTCTCCGGTTTTAACTCTAGAAACCTAATCAACTGAATTCAGAAAATTCTCAAATTTTAATATGTTATAAAGAACCCATAAACGAACATTTTTTTTTATGAAGACACTGAAGCCCAGATCCTTCTAGATTCGGTTCAATAAATTGCTCAATCCAGCACCAAAACTAGGTTCGTCCCCATAAAGGCAGTTTCTGAAATCAGTTTGGTTTGAGATCTTAAACATGTCTGTTTGATTTGAAATTTGAGTATGTTAAACTAGAAGAGGTGACAAACAACTTTTGTGGAGAAACTATTTTGAAATTTGGACACCAAGAGTTGATAAAAACCCCTAGAATCCTTAAAGGTCACCAGTTCCAGCGAAAACTACAGTTCTGTTTGAAAATGACGGAGCTAATATCTCATTCTTTTGAACCCCCAAAAATCTTGAGAAAAATATATGTTATAGATGAGGATGTCTAAAACATTTCTCCAGAAGACATCAACCTCAAATTCGTAACCCATTTCGCTCTACAAAAATGGTAAACAGTAAACATCCGGGAACCAATTCTGAAGAACAGCCTCTGTTTTCAACCAAATCATCCTCAAACGTGTTAATCTCATGAATTAGACTAACATTAATCCATTCTAATGCTAATATAACCATTCTAACTTATAACTAATCCATACTTAAGTTAGTCTAAGCCATCTTTAAACCTAATCGACCTCCTAAGCAAATGTAATTAGCCCCTAATCAAGAATTAGGGAAAACTAACTCACTTAATTTGTGGATTGAAGAACTCCCGGTGACGGCGGTGCGACGGTGATGAAATCACAAGGCTCGCAACTCGAACGGCGACGGTTCGTTGAAGTTGAGCTCAAGGCCAAGGGCACTCAGCTTGAGCGGACGATGTGCAACGGTGAGGATGATGGTGGCGTGGTGGTGGTGGAAATGGACAATGATGGTGAGACAAGTAGATGATGAAGTTAGAGAAAGTGAAAGAAAATAAATGAAGGGAAAAAAAAAACATGTGGGTGCTACGGTAGAAGGGAGAATGCGTGAGGGGGAGAAGAGAAAGAGAGAAGGGAGAGAAAAAGAAAAGAAGAAGGAAGGGGGATGTTGTCAAAAGGAGAATGGGGGAAGAGGAGAGAGAAACAATAAAGTAATGGAGGGGAAGTTGGGGGAAATTGTAGCAGAAGGGTTGGCATAAGTTGGGGGGGGGGTGGAAAAGTGGGAGAGAGAGGGAGGGAGAAGAAGAAGAAACGGAGAAGAAAAGAGAGGGGGAGGAAATTGTGTGCGAAGGAGGGGGGAAGAAAATGTGAGGGAGAGAGAGAGAAGAAGAAAGAGAAAAGAAAAAGGAGGAAGAGGAATCTCGGCTGAAAGAGGAGGGAGCATGAAGGAGAGGAGAAAGAGGAGAGAGAAAAATAACAGTAATATTGTTATCATTTTTCTTTTTCTTCCAATCTCCGATTTCTTTTTCGGGCTTGCCGCTAATTTGACGGACGATGAGACAACGTCTAATAATTAAATATGGAAACCCACAAAAATTCGATATCTGAAATCAAATTAAATTTCATGGTTAAAAACTGATCGAACGCGACTTTAGTACAACCTAATATATTGGGTGGCTTTTAGGGGTTCTCTCATGGTTGACCCGTGGTTGATAATTTTCGATTCACGTTTGTGCATCTTCGAATCGTGAACGACCCTCAATTGTCATGTAATCGTGAGGGTTCAATTACATACCCTGAATATAATATCAATAGAAAATCGGTTTATTGTCGTTCAATGCGAATATTGTAATTGTGCGGAATCACCTGCGAACCAATTACGTATTTTAGTTGAATTGATTTATATCCATTCGCTAATTGATTTATATAGCGTAGTATTGACCTTGGTCGATTCTTATGATCGAGCGGTCGATTTTCGATCGAATTCTTTAGTCTTTCGCGTTTTAACCCTTTACGGTATCGCCCAATGGATTAGTTAACTTGTGAGTGATCAATTTAGAGTAAAATAACCATAAGTGCATCGATGAAATAACCGTTTCATATATTTTGAAATGTGGCCAAATTTCGGGATGTCACAACTGTCGCCTACCTAGAAAGGCCAGATGCATATATGGCTGAGTTCGGAAAATACAAGTTCAAATGACCTCTGGGGTGCCAGCTATCAAACCAGAGGGATACCGAGCAACCACCCCTAATTCTCCAATAGAAGGAGCTTCGAAGCTCAGTCTTGAGTTGGAGGATCTTCTCTCAAGCCCACGAACAGTAGGTCGGCTTTTTGGTCACCCAAAAATTCAACATTTTTAAGAAAGTGGAGTAAATCCATTTGCACCATAAAGATTCTTTATCGGCAAACAGAATCCAAATATGTTTTAACATGGCGGCCTTGTTATAATCCCAAAGCCTTCGGATGCCAAGGTCCCCCTCATCTTTTGGTAACAAACATTCTCTCAGGAGACCTTTGCACCCCCTATTCCCAACTCCGCGCATTTCCATAGGAATTGTCTAAGAATTCGTTCAATTTGATCAAAGACAGCTGCAGGTAAGATAAATACACTAGCCCAGTATGTTTGGATGGCATGAAGAACCAACCCGATCAATTGTAACCGACCGGCGAAGGATAGGAAGCGATGAGTCCAAGATTGTACCCTTGCTATGATGCGGTTGACTAACACGCAGCAATCCGCCTTATTGATCCTGGAAGTGATGATGGGAACCCCGAGATAGCGAGTTGGTAGGCTTCCTTCCTGGAAACCAAGGTTAAGGAGGATTTGGTTCTTTAAAGAATGTGATCCTCCTGCAAGGTAGATTTCACTTTTATTTGTGTTTGGAACCAAGCCAGACGAATCAGAAAAGATTTGGAGGCCCTCCTTGAAGAGCTTTACTGAAGGCAAGTCGGATTCGCAGAACATGAAATGTAATCCGCAAAGAATAAGTGTGAAAGGCTAGTTGCTTTGCATCTTCAGAAATATTTGAACTCCGGCATCGAAGAGCGAGCGGTGAGAATACTATATAGTACCTCCAGTAGACACTTGAGCGATTCTTGACCACCAAAAAAAAAGAATAAGGACACTACGGAGATTCACTAAATCTCAAGGCTCGTACATAGTCATGAGATTATGTGGATGGCGTGCATGCAATTCGATTTCCTCGTTTTTCATGGACACTACCTCAACACTTTTTGCCTTTTACCTGGTGCACAAAAAGTACTCTTCCCAAAGCACTCTCTTCCCTGTAAGTTCACCTCCTCTCACTCTCTTTCAGCTTAAGAAAAAACAAGAACATGAAACACTCCGGAACGCAAACTTGTGAAAGCTGTGGAACTAGCGGAACCATGCCTCCTCCGGGCCCGAATGAGACAGACTGGATCGTCCAGGTCAATGAAAGCCTCGACCGCGAGCTCCCGCCTTCGGACCAGCAACAGTACTGGGGAAGCGATCCATCTACAAGGTCCGCTCCTGCATTGCTGACCTCAACCGCAAGGCCTACCAGCCGCAGGTTGTCTCCTTCGGCCCCTACCACCACGGCGAGGAGCACCTACTCCCCATGGAGGAACACAAGCACCGCGCGCTCTGCCGCTTCCTCAAGCGGTCCGGGAAGCGCCTCGAGCCCTTCCTCGATTCCCTGAGGGAGGTGGCGCAGGCCCTTCAGGAAAGCTACGATGCACTGGACCCAACGTGGAAGGTGGGCAGCAGCGAGGGAGCGGCGGGCCAGTTCCTGAAGGTGATGATCACTGACGGCTGCTTCATGCTCGAGATCCTGAGGACTGAGAAACAGGTGGACGGCTATGCGGTCAACGACCCCATCTTCAGCGACCATGGGACGCTCCACATAATGCCTTACATAGAGCGGGACATGCTGATGCTGGAGAATCAGCTACCAATGCTAGTGCTGGATCGGCTGGTCACCGTCGAGGGGGACGGCGAGAAGGTTAGTTTCTTAGATTTCACTCGATTGTAAGAGAGGTTATTGTACGCTCACAACCAGCGATACTATGCTAACCTAACAGTACATCTCAGTGATTTCAGATGGACTCCACGTGGGATCCGTGAGACCGATTCGAGACCAACCAACAATTTCATTATTAGATCTATCGGAAACTTCTTTCTACACCTCTTATGCAAGTAGTAATCATACGACGACAATCTCGTATCAGGGCACTGACTTTATACTCCAACGACGCAGGGTGACGAATTCATCAACCGTCTCATCCTCAACTTCTTCGACCCCTCCGGCACGCTCAGCAACGACATTGGCAAATGCCTACACGTCCTGGACGTCTATAGAAAGAGCCTGCTGTTCCAAAAGGAGAAGCCCGAGAAAAAGAAGGTCAAGTCCAATGAGGTCCCACCCAAGCATTGCGGGGAGACGATCTGGTCGGCCACCAAGCTCCACGAGCATGGGATCCGATTAAGGAAGAGCGGGACCAGCAGCCTCAAGGACGTCTCCTTTGACAGCGGAGTCCTGAGGCTCCCCATGATCGAAGTGCACGACACCACCGAGTCTGCATACCTCAACCTTATCGCATTCGAGCACTTCCATGTCGGGGCCGGGAATGAGGTCACGTCCTACATCTGCCTCATGGACAGCATCATTGATAAAGGGCAGGACGTCACACTGCTCCACGCCATGGGCATCATCGAGAATCACATGGAGAGCGATGACGCGGCAGCCAAGCTGTTCAACTCTCTGGCCAACTGTGTGATGCTCGACACCAACAGCAGTCTTCGAGACGTGATCAACAGGGTCAGACAGTACTGCAAGAAGAGGAGGCACAAGTGGAGGGCTAATCTTATCCACACCTACTTCAGGAATCCTTGGGTTATATTGTCTCTCATCGCCGCCGTCCTCCTCTTCGCGCTCACCATAATTCAGACCGTATATTCTGCGCTCAGCCACAACGAATGAAACCTTCTTTGCCTCCCTGTTCAATATTATTTTCTTTTCCATTTTTGGTTTTCTTGTTTTTTTTTTTAAGGATATTAAATGATTCCCTATCAGATAATATCTTTAGAGATATTATAAGATATCGGGGATATTATTTGGTATCTCATTATTTTCTAGGATAGCTAATTTCCTTATCAGATTATTTCCTTTCTTTTATATATTGTTGGGGCATATATACCTTTGATTCCAATACATTAATAAGTCAAGTCCATTGAGTTAAAGTTTTTAATAAAAGAAGAGCCCACGCTGAAGCTCTTGGAGAAGACTTTCTTCTACCTGTCAGTCACCGGGGGACCGTAAATAGGATAGCCATCTACATTGGAGAGCATAACAGGAAACCAAGAAAGAAGCATCATCCCTCGCACATAAAGCCTTTGTAACGCCCACTAACCTTACATTTTCTCACCCTATCAAACTAACAGATATGAATGATCTTCCTGCTGCCTTCAGCATGCTCATTTCCCTCTTTAAATATACCGAATGATGGATATTTGGCTGCTATTTATCATTATCAAATGATGTTTCTCTTGTTTCAGTCTTCTTTATGTTTGTCCATTGCCACATTTTCTTCTTGATTAAGTTCGTTAAGAAGTTGCAGCGAATTCAAGTGAAAAACAAATGCCTTCAAAGTCATATCTATTCCCCTTTGGCTCCAAAGTCACTGTTGTAAATCCCCATTGTAAAATCCTATATAAAAAATAAATTGATAGCGAACTATTAATTATGTACAGAGAAAAGCCCTGAAATTTGGAGAAAACTGCAGTTCTCTTACCTTACTGGACAAAACTCATATTTTCTGTGTGAACCGCAAATAAACCACAATGCAAAAGATGAGGTTAGTTGCTTCGTTAACACTCAGTTTATTTTGTAGTTTTCCTTATGTTCCCACATTTGGGACTGGAAAATGAGCAGTCAAAAGAAAACATTTTTCAGTCAATGAAAAATACTCTTCTAAAATTGAGGAAAAGGGAAATAATTTTTTTCCCAGTTTTCTCACTTTTTCGTCTCCTTCTCAGCTGCACCTTCCCCCCAATCTTTCTGCTGCACCAGTCTCTCCATCGACTCAACCCATTCTCTCCATAAATGCCCACGCTCTCTCGAACTCTCATCCTCACCATCACGGATGCCCGCGCTCCACAACACGGGGAGCATTTCCCATCGCGCCAGGCGCGTATCCGCTAGAGAGTCTCGTCCTTTTAAGACCGCTCGCGCTCCTTCTCGATCGCATCGATCTGGTCGAGCACGAAGCTGAGGCGAGGCAAGAGGTTGGAAGGCTTTGGCGGCGGTTCCGGCGAAGGAGGCGAGGTAGAGGCGGAGGAGTAGCGTCTACCGGCGAAGAGAGAGGAGGGTTTAGGGGTCGGGAAAAGAAGGGGAGAGACGCCCGAGGATGAGGAGAGAGAGAGTAGGCTCCAAAATCATCAGAAACCGACAACACTGAACACCATCTTCTCCAAATTTTCGAAATGGGGAAGAAGATAACCGAAGCAAAGTAGATTCGGGGAGAAGAGGCTCGGTGTCCAGATAAATCGGGCGCGCCATGAGAGACCGAGTGAAGAAGAGAAGTCCAGAGTATGTGAGCGAGCTCGATTTGTGCATCCATGGCGGATTATCAACTTTGCGAATTGGCTACAGGCTAAGGTGTGGGGGATTTTTGTGTAATTTTTCTTTTTTCGATAAATCGATTAGTCGATCTACTTTTATTAAATTCACTTGTAATATGGTAAAAGAATCACATTATTAACTTTGAACACCACGTATTATTCATTCAACGGTGATTTTTGAAAGCAAAATCACACCTAACTTTACCGTTTCAGATTAGTAATCAAGGTTGTTAATTTGAATAATCTTTGAATGATTTTTTCCGAAAAATTTCTATAATGTTGTCAGGTTTGGGACCCTGATAATTTTCCGCGCTCTCCCTTGATGGACTCGAGCTAGGATGTGGCGAAACACAGGCATGGAGTTCGGTGCTTGGACCCAACCTATAGACCTAGTTCGCAAAAGTTGGACTCGATACCCTAGTGCCCATACTCGATTCTTTGGTTACCCATGCCCAAGTTACTAGTATTGCATAGTGCATGTCTATTTAAAAAAAGTTATTTTCCTTTCCAAACGACAGAAAATATTTTTCTATTTATTTTCAAATTTTAATCAAACACTAAAAAAATATGATTATTTTTCTAAAAAATTCACATATGAATAACATTTTTAAAAATGTCACGTCTTCCGCAAAACAACAAAATATATATTCCACGATTGTGGGTGTCCTTCCAGAGTGGCAATAGCTTGATATCAAGCTTCCTATCATCTTCCGTCTTTCCTTACACATACTAAGTCCCTACCCTCTTCCCCATGAGCAGGTCCTAAAATGAGAAAAAAGAACGAAGATCAGAATCTCAAGAAATCACCTTAAATGGCCTTTAGGATCAAAGGGGCTTTGCACCATGATGGAGCATTTGCACGAAACGGACCAGAATCTGGAGAATTAGTACTCCATTGTTGTGAAAGAGACTGAATTATCTGAACAGAAGTACACATATCTGACGATGGAAAACCATAGTCATAGAAGACAGATATAATGAAGAGACCTTTGTCCGCACATTTTTCTTTGGTTGGAATAAAAATTATTTCAAATGAAAAAGATGCACATAACTTCAAAATAAAAATATAAATGTCACAAAGAAAGAAAATCTAAAAGATAAATTGTCACGACCCCGACTCTATCTCCAAGGTCATGAGCGGTGAGGGTTAATTTTGCGACGTCCTAGGCTCGTTGCCGTCCCGATTCCTTTTATCTTGTTATCATGCACATGCGAAAATGTGAACAAATAACTTCCGAGACAAACAATAGCTAGAAGACTGTGACATACATCATATAAAATACACTGATTTATATTATAATAAGACTTTTATAAACCCTTTCTCTAAGGGCTCTCTTTTCCTTTTGCATCATACTACAAGTTTTCCATATAAGCCAAGGAAATTCCCATCTCCTCTAGCATGACTGCAGCTCTCAATATTGACATGGGACTTCTATGCCTGCAAGACTGAAAGATAAAAGAGTGAGTTTTGGAGAAACTCATTAAGTAAAATTCCTAGTTCTCTACTGGAAAAGCATATCATCATTAAACCCGAGCAAGTACAATACTCGCAAACAGTGTCGATGGTAGATCAATTGTAAGTCTATTGCCACATCTCAATTATATGTATGTGATCCACTTTCAACTTACCAAATAAGTTATTTCACCAAACAAACTTATCAACATCACATAGTAACATGTTCAATAAGTTCATTAATCGTATAAACGGTTCTTCCCATACTTTCAGGGGCTTCAAACTGCAGGCTGAGCATCTAGCTTCAGGCCAGACATTCCATACTCTCAAGGGCTTCCCATGCTTTCAAGGGCTTCCTGACTCAACCGAGCATTCGACCATCAAGTCAGGCATCCCATACTTTGAAGGGCTTCCTAGCTTAACCAAGGCGTCTGGCCATCAAACTAAGCATCCTATACTTTCAGGGACTTCCTAGCTCAATCAAGGCATTCCATTCAATGAATGAGGCATCGCCGCCAACATTATATGACGACGGACGCTTTTTTCTCTTTAAGCGCACACACACAAGTGCATCACACAAGTTAGTTCTTATCTTTTCTCTTAATCGACACATACATGGCTCGAAGGCATACTCATTCGATCGTGTGTGCCATGAGTTCTTGCACTACTCTAATAGACATGCCGGGAACTATCCTTGGTCCGTAACTTGAACCAATCACTTAGCATCGATCCTCGCACTGGACAAGGCTCGGAAACGACACACCTCAATGCTGATCCGTGACCTTGAGGCTAGGTGCACCTCGCTTAGGTGAAGATCCTAAGCTTGAAGGACCTTGGTTCAACTCGATGTGAACATACCACCTTCCTGTGAATGATCATAAGCTCTTGGTTTGATTCAACATCAAGCGTAAGGTCTCCGCACCAAATCGAACCCTAAAATCGGTGTCGTTTTGTGCCTTAACAAGATCTCGTGGGTTTGGGTGATTCTCATACCGATCAAGGTTTAGAATCGGCACGCCTCAATGTCAATCTAGGACCTTGCGGCCTTAGGCGATCCTCGTACCAAGCGAGATTCAGAATCGGTACACACTTTATATTGATTCTAGGCCTTATGGTTTAGACAACCTTGCCTTGCGATGAACTCAATTCGAGCAAACCTCGGCTTCATTTCCGACCGTACATGACACAAGCATATGACCAAACACAATTGCAAGTAAAACTAAACAAATGACATCACACACCACCCATGGCTTGACCGGTGAGCACTATGCTAACCTCAACAACGAAATCTACCTTCCAAGAGGAGAAAGATGAACCTTACTTACCTCGGCAAACTTAAGAATCAATCTAGATAGCTTGGTGGGTTGAGGATGAGAGGCCGAGAGAGAAGAGAAGGGGCAAGAGGATAGGTGTGAATGGCAAAGGGTGTAAAGTGGTGGAAATGAATGTGAGCCTCCCCTATTTATAGGCACCAACCTCATCATTACTCATCCAAATGACCCAATCATATTTTTCGGAGTGGCACGGCTATGACATTGAGGTGGCAAGCCTAAGTTGTAAGGTGTCATGTCTATTTTTAAAGGTGGCACACCTAACGGCCTAATGTAATGATTGAAGACTTACTTGTTTTATTCCTATTGGACCATTTATACAATGCCATCATGGCTTGGCCTACTTGTTCTCTAAGGAAAATATTATGGTAATGATGACCATATCTTTCATGGACACCTAAACCAATGATTTACCATTCTAATTAAATGCTCATATTTAGTTAATTATGGGGTTTGGATATTTAGCACATGCCTAAATTCAAGAACTTGCTTTCTAAGTTTTGATCTTCTAAAAGATTCCACCAAGTTCTATTCTTATTGGTCCACTTAAGCCCTTAAGTCATTTGCTTCTTCCCCAAGGAAAATCTTGAGCCATCATTACCAAATCTTCAAAGGACACTTAAGTGGGATGATTCATCCTTGCATTTAATGAGGTGTTCTAGAATGTTCTATATGTCTTCTATTGATTGGTCCATTTGTCAAAAGTCCCTTACTTAATTCCCAAGACGAATATTTGGTAATCATTACGAAATTTAGAAATATCTATCCAAAGTGACAAGTCATCTTTCTTCAAGAAGAACTTAGGATATTATAGAAGGTTCTATTTTGTCCATTTCCAAAGAATATGGCAATCATGGGAAATAGGCCATCGGAAGTGCAACGGGAAGCGGGCAAGGGCTTTTTGTGTACATCCCCTAATGACCATTTGCAATACACCCGAGGTTTGGTTATCATGCCCCATGCTTGCCCGAACTGTTTCTTTGGACGGTCGGTTGGCCTAAATGGCGGTCCCTGGTCCTTGGTCCTTCAGTCAATCAAGGCCAATCCTAAGGCTACCTATGGCCTAGTACTAAGCCAGGGCACTCGTGGACCTTAGAATTAGTGATGAAATAGCTGAGTCTATCCTTGAGCTCATTCCGGTCGATACATCCATCCGTATGGTTCGTGGCCGGTGCATTACCATTCTACGATCGGACATCACCAATTCAAGATTTCTTTTTGATTACTAAGAATTAAATAGGGAATGATGTATTTTTGGTCCGAAGGCGATCACATTTGATCAAGTCGAATCATCCATGTATTAGTGCAAAACCGGGAAGAATTACCCGTGGCTGGGCACTGTGATCGGTCGAATCAACCCATGACCATCCGCTGATCCAAAATCATCCGATGATCAATTCTCATGATCAAAATATCATCTTTTGAGCTAGTGATCCTATCCCATCGGTATGGTTGGTAGATAATTCACAGCTAACACCTCGACCAATTCGTAACAAGTCAGTTGGTCGAACCATAATTGATCCTCGATGCCTTACCAATCGAACCGATCAATCCCATGGCCAATGGCCTATGGTCGATCCATTCAGGACGTTATGGCCGATCCTTAGGGGACCATGAATGGACCTAGGCTTAGAACCAGAGAAGATGGAGTCAGTTTTCCGCAAGTATGCATTCCCTCGATAGGGCGAACCTCTTGTTCAAGCCCTTCAAGGACAACCTTTTAGTAGAAAACTACTTATATTTTTAGTTCAGAGTCTAGAGACACTCAGATATGCCAGGATGGTAACATTTCTAACTATCCGAGCTACATTTCTCAGAAGATTCTACCAAGCTAGAGAAGAAGAAGTGTTTAGAAAGACATTGAGAGTTTTAACAAAATGCTCACTTTACTTCAAGGGACTCTACCCAAAATATTACATCCTCCTTGCCTTTTATAGGCACTAAGAGGTTACAAGCAAATAAGGACCAAGCTCATGGGTCCTAAATAAACAGGGGTTTTGGAAAATACGATCATGAATTATTCTCGGCAATATGAACAGTGATAATGAACAATGATTTCCCTAGCTTATTCCTATAGTAACTTGCTACAATGATTTGCTACAGTTCGCGATCTCTTCCATCACGGGCATTGTAGTCATAGTTTGAGTCATTAGAGCTATGCATTTCTACCATAAGATGTTCTTCGTATTTCTATTCAAGTTCTGCAAGTCGGATGTTAGAGGGGCTTCGAGTATTCCACATGTTTGCATCATTTAAAGAAGATACTTCTTCATGAGTCTTGGAAGATCCTAGAGTGTCGACAGACAAGTTTGGCTGAGGTCAATTTGATGGTTGAGCATAATAAGAGTGTACATCCCTAGGGATAAGGACAAAGGTCCTTGATTATAGGGGTATTGAGAGAGAGGGCGCCCCATTGGGCATAGGGATATTGTGATGATTGTGTAGGATCATCCTTGTCTGTCATTTCTTGCTCATGTGATGGGGTTGTCTTTGCATGTTTGAATTCTTCGAGTGCTTTTTTGGCTTTTGGTGCAAGGCTATAATGATCACATATAGTGGGTACATTGTAATTTCATACGTCTTCAGGGATGGTCTTGTTCTCCTAGCACAAAACTCTTTGGAGTTCTCAGTACTGGTGTTCATAGCAACCAATAGGAACTGGAAATGATTTGTAAATTCGAGCTTCCTTAAGGTGCGGTTGAGGTTTATAGGATGTAGTTCCTATACTTTGTGGAGCACTGGTAATGATGCCATTGTTTTTTACAAAAGCCCAAAGTCATGTAAAGAACATAACAATATGGATCTCTAGGTTTAGTCGAACAGTTCTTAGTTCTTGTTGTAGAAGGTGCTTCTAGTGAGTAGGAGGATAAAACCAATCGAGGAAAGCCAAAAGGTTTATGTCGCTTTCCTTTTTAGAATTTCATTCGAGCCCAAATATCCTAGTTAGGTTGACAATGAACCTTTTGATTGGAATTTCGATAGTTATTAAGTATTTATTGATTAAGTACCATAATAACCATCGAAATTGATTAAGGAAGTCATATTCCTTCCAGATTAGAGGGTGTATGAATGGATAGCTAGAGTTTAATCCAAAATGATAAAGGATTGAACCTCCATGGGGTTTGAATAGATTTGTGTGGTATTGCCACATAAGGTTTTCCAGATTTCAGTGAGACTGTTATTCTAGATTTGTTCAATAATCTCTTGGGGGTATTGCTAACTTAGCCAATCTCGTATTCTTTCAATCTTATACTTTTCATTGTGGTGAAAAGTATGGAAAGCATGCCTCATTATGTACATGTTGAAAATGGTAAATGATTGAACCTTCATGGAGTCTGAATAGATTTTGTGTGGCATTGTCACGTAAAGTTTTCCAGATTTCAGTGAGACTGTCATTTTGGATTTGTTCAATAATCTCCTGGGGGTATTGCTAATTTGGCCAATCTCGTATTCTTTCGATCTTATACTTTTCATTGTGGTGAAAAGTATGGAAAGCATGCCTCATGATGTACATGTTGAAAATGATAAAGGATTGAATCATTCTGGATTTGTTCAACAATCTCTTGGGGGTATTGCCAGTTTGGCCAATCTTGTATTCATTCGATCTTATACTTTTCATTGTGGTGAAAAGTATGGAAAACATGCCTCATGATGTTCATATTGATTTTTGCTAGTGCCTTTGGTCTTGACCAAAGTCAGCAAGCACGTTCTTTTTCTCAGCAATGTGTTTGGTTTCAAAAGAGTATTTTGAAAACCATTTAGCTTATTGAAGCGGTCGAGAATATGGAATCTACTTCTGTTTAAACTTGGTCATTTGGGGAAAGGATGTGTGATGCCCAAAAATTTCGTTAGTTAGATTAAGTATATTTTAGTTTAAAAAGAAAAATTTAATTTCGGTAAAGACCCACTTCGTGCGTGGAAGTGGGGGATTCATTTTTGAGAATAAATTTTCTTCTCTGTCCACGTCGCAGCCATGTGTTACTAAAGTGAAAGGGGGAGGGGAAAACTACACTTGGGTTTCTTGGGTTTGTTTATTTATTTATTCTTTTTCCTTTCCCTGAAGCGCACGACGTCCTCTAGCCTCGAAGGAGCATCATTCTTTTCTTTCTTCAAGAACAGAAACCCACCATCTTCCTTTTACTCCCCTTTTTATTCAACTCGGCCGAGCTCGACTCTACCTCAGCCACTCATAGTCGGCGCCTCCATCCAGTAGCAGAATCGTTGCTGCTCAGTTCCGAATGGAGCTTCGTCGCCGGTTGCGAAGCCCTAGCCGCCCGACGCCTCCTTCCCCTTCCATCGCCGAAGGATCCAAGCAAGTGGAGTTGTCCTTGTGGTTTGAGTTCATAAATCTGCTCTGCCTAGCTCTGCATGTTGATTTAGGGCTTAGTTGTGGCGGTGAGGGCGCAAGGGACAGGTGATAAAGCGCTATCCGTAGTTGGGTTGGGGGTAGGTGTGGCGGATTGCTGTTCCTTTGTGATTGTGGTGCTGCTTTGGAGTCTTTAGTTCATGGGTAAACTCTAGGAAGCTTTGCATATACAATTCATGAGTTGAAGCGGTTGTTGGAGCCGGGATTGATGGCCGAAAACGCTAGTTCTTAGATAGAGTAGGTTCTGGTTTTGGTGGCCTCGCTGGTGAGTCGTAGGTATTGCGTCCTATCCAGTCGACAACCCACCAATTCATGTTTTTCTCTCTCTGTCCCATATTCTCTCTTTTCCTCCCTCGACTTGAATGGAATAGAGCTTTGATGTCACCATCCTTGAGCGAATATGCGCTCATTTGGGCTGGCGCAGGGTTGAACAGGCATTCAATGACTTGCGCGCAAGGCTTGTGGATAGTATGGTATAGATCAGGGCAAAAAGGGAGTCTGTGGTCCTTCGTTGTGGAGTAGGAAATACTGATGAGTTATGAAATAGGCTTGCGTGTTAACTTAGGAAGATCGAGAGTTTAAATGTGGCTTTAGATGGATTCTTTTCAAGTTGTTGATGGTGAATCGCTGGTGGTTAGTGCCTGTTTAGGTGCTATACGTGTGTGTCGAGTCTAAAAGGAGGATTCGTGAGAGAATTAAACAGCTATGAACCATTGAGTGCAGATGATAAAATTTATAGTTGATTTGTTCAGTAAGAAAAACTAGCTGAGGGTGTTGGTGCTGCAACAAGAGAATTGTGAATGTGTGAAGTTGGGTGAGAGCCAATGTGAGACCCCGGGTGTCGGGATGCCTGGAGAGGGATGAAAAGAAGTAATGGTATTCTCTCCAGAGGTCTGAGAAGGGTTGAACAGCTTCTCAGGGGACCTCGTGATGTCAGGTTGGGTGCGGAGGGTTCAGGGCGGAGTGTCGTCTCCCCCTGGGATTTGTTGCAGCTAGATGTTTGTGGTTTAGCAATTTGATAGTTGTTTATCTATTTGATGTGCTATGGTTCAAACCCAAGTTAAGATTAACTGCTTACTTGCTGAGTTTTTATTTTAAAAACTCACACTTGTTTATTATGTTATCTTCTTTAGATTGAAAGATGTTGTCTGCACCGCCTACACCGCCTGTTGCTACGACCACTATCTTGTATGGCTCTCCCGCCGACTTTGTATGGCGGTAAGAGGAATTCACTGACCGACATCTTCCTGGTATAACCTTCGTCAAATACACATCATGTTTGACGGTTGATACGGGGGCGCCTACGGGGCCGGCATACATGGCCTTCGTTGCCCTCTATGTACGTATGGATGGTCGGTTGGTGGGGCCTTTGACGCTATATGACGATGGACCTGGCCTAGGTGGGAGACCCGCGGTGTAGGAGGTGGCTGAGGAGCACTTGACATGTGGGAGAAATTTTGTTTCTTTTTGTTGTTTGACAACATGTATATACGCGTTGGAAGGCGGGATGTTTAATGTTCGTGACTACTAGTGTTTTTTGTAGGAATCCCCCCTCTTAACCTCATCTCCCTACATGTAATGGAACAAAGTTTAATGATAAATAAAGCCGAGTGCAGTTCAGTTTCTTCTGTTTTAGCTTGGAGTGAAGTTTAATTTGTATTCTGAAATTTATCTATTCTTTTTTTTTTTTAAAGCAAGTTTTGAGAAGATGGGTTTGAGTTCCTGGGTGCGACATGATGCAATGTCAATTCTACCAGGAAGTGATGACCGATGAGATGAAATTCGAACTTTTTATTCCATTTTTCACTGTCAAGATTTCTTTGAAAGTTGAATGATAATGTATTTCAGCCTAGGAAAAGTTTCCGCTTTTGTAAGTACACAAGTGTCTCTACCATCAATTTCTTCAAACAAGATGCCTGCCTAGTATTCATCACTAGCGTTAGTTTGGAGAATTCTCTTTCCTACTTGATGGGATTTGTAATACAGGAAGAGTTTGCATGATCTCCTTAAGTTAAGCGGTTGCTTTAGTATGAGATTTTCCCCTAAGGTGGGGCTTATTCATTATTGATTATAGTGGAATCAGCAGTCTTGCGATATTTGGAACAAAATTTCTAAGATAATTGATTATCCCAATAAATTGCTTTGGCTAGTTAAAGCTCATGCCGCATTCAACATAACAATTGAGTTTTGAGAGCTTTTCCCACCTGCCATGCTCTCTAGCTTCAATGCTTTGACTTGATAAGAAATCATGTCTGCAGAAGGTCAAAGGGTTATGGTGATTGAAGACGCTTCACCAGGAATTAGCCTGAACACGATCATATACATTTTACAAGGATCTATGCTTTCCCTTGGAAACAAGCTTATGCTCTTGGGTATTAGAACGTGCCCCTAAAGCACTTTTTAGCAAACTCCTTTTTGGCAAATTGAATTTTTCGAAGGAATGCTTCAAAGTGTACTGTGACCCCAATTAGCCAATTAACTAGGCCTAATTGGAATTTACTGTGTTGGTATAAATGTAATTTACCGCATTGATGACAAGTGGTATGCTCCCTTCCGATACTTAATTCTGCACTCTGCAATTCTTAATTTACCACATTGGTGACAAGTGGTATGCTTCTTTCCGATTCTTGATTCTACACTCTGCATCCATTTGTGTATCACTTTCTGGGTAACTATGGAAATATAGCCTTTACAGGTAGATCGGTGTTGCTGGTGTTTTTTTCTCCATTGATTGCTCTACAACGCTCCATTGATAATCAATTCTGTTTTGCTTTTTCTCATTCCATTTGTAAATAAAAATTTTGCCCATCGAGCCATAATAAGAATGAGGAAGTAGAGATGAGCTGTAGATGGCTTACATATAGAAACAAAGTGGTGATGAACAAGGCAACCTCTTCATCCTCCGCAACGGTGCATGGACATGTTTGAGCGAGTGCGTGTGCGGGGGTAGTTTTTTTTTTTTTTTTTTTTTATATAAATTTCTTTCGTTCGGTATTATCTTATAACTTTATCCTGTATTACCTGTTTTTAGTATAGAAATTGAATGTCAACGCTACATATGGAATATATACTCTTTTAACCAGAATTTCTATTATGTGCAGAGTCACCCCCCTCAAAAAAAAAAAAAAAAAAAAAGAGGTTTCCACTGCGGGGCCACTATATTTATACATGCACAATGACTAAATTTTGGATTACATGGGTAAGTATAACTTTACCATCCATTGAAACCATTTGTGTTACCGAATTAAAATGTTGCTTTTTAAGAATATTTGTTGTAATAATTTTTACAGATTTGGGACCCGACATGTAAATATACATGGTTGTGCGCACGCGTACCAACCGAACGTGTCGGGTCCTGCCCGGGGCGGTGAAAAAGAAAATATGCAAGGGTGAGGCTTCGTCGTACAAAAATGGTGGGTCGCCGCACCCAAGCCTCCGTTGCAACGGGCCATCCATCTCCTTTTGGAACGCGTAACAGATCTCTCCGTGTCCTTTTTAATATTGGCGTTCAAATGAATGAAGTTTAAACGACGGAGAGGACGAAGCTGCAGTTGATTTGGGTTAGGGGTGAGCATGGTCCGGGTTGGTCCGGGCCACCCCCTAACCCTAGGACCAACCCGTACAGTGTCGGTCCTCAATTTTTAGGACCGAGGACCGACCCTATTGAGCTGGGACCAAGGACCGGACCGACCCAATGGGTTCGGTCCGGTTCCGTGGTCAACCAGGGACCGATTGATAATTTTTTTTATCTTGTTTTTTATACTCTCTAAAAAGAAAACCTACAAATTCAAATTACACATTCATCGACAATACGACATTGTGCAACTAAACTATAAATACCAATACATATTCAGCAAATTTAAGATGACACAATAATAGAAATTTCATACTTGCTAACCACTCATCGAGATATGGGACAAGATGGAAAGTTCTTGTAATCACTATCTTTAATATTCATTACACCATATGCAAAAGCGTTTTCCTGCATTTAATCATGTAGAGTCCACTCAACCAAAAAATGAGCTTCACACCACTTAACTAGCAAATCGTAGCAAGCTGCAGTACTACTCTACTCTTCAAAAACTTCTACCATTTGACACAAATTGAAAAGTAAAGTGCAACTGAAATTCATTAGTAAAATACAATTAAACCATAAAAAGTTCAAAATACTTAATATAAATCATGAATATATAACTTCACATCTTGTTAATTCACTTGAACTTCTAAATACCTGAAAACAAAACAAACGACACATAATTAATACTCAAAAAAGTTTTAAATTGAAATTACTATTAGTGCTATTGATAGAACATCTCACAATAACTCTTAGGTTTTATAACAGACATTTTACTTAGGTTTGAATATATAAAAGAATTATAAATAATATAATGTAATATAATATATATATACGGGGTTGGTCCGGGGTTGGACCGACCCAAAACTCTTAGGACCGAGGACCAACCCGCACGGTGTCGGTCCCGGGAATTTCAGACCGAGGACCGACCCGGTCCCCTTGAGAACCGGACCGGGAAGGCGGGGTTGGGCCGGTCCGGTCGGTCCGGGGTTGACCCTAGACCCGCTCACTCCCTAATTTGGGTCCCTCGACCGTCACCTGCGGCCTGATCTTTTAGCTCGCGCTTGCATGAAGTCGTACCGCCCTCTGCAGAAAGCAATTTCACCCCGCCTGCTTAATTGTTGACATCACTCTTGTCTTTTCTTTATTATTGTTATTGTTTTATTTTTTGTTTCTGCGCCACCCCTGTCCTGGTCAGTCATCCCCTCTTTAAGAGTGTTTGTCTCAGGCCAAGCGGTCAAAAGTTGAATGGATGCAAAACGGCTTGATATGATTGATAGGGAAGGAGCTTGAGAAGTCGCCGGTGAGCGCAAAAGAAACAATAAAAAACAAACAGCCGGTGGAAGGACCAGCTATGGACGGGAATTAGGCGACGTGCGACGCTGGGGGAGCTTTCCGCGACGCTAAGGGAGCTTTCCTCGTCCGCGTTTGATAGAGAGAGAGAGAGAGAGAGAGAGAGAGAGAGAGAGAGAGAGAGAGAGAGAGAGAGAGAGAGAGAGAGAGAGAGTACAGACGCTTTTGGAACTCTGGTCGAACTTTCTTCAATCGAGCTGCACCTTTAATAGAGTCCTAGGCTCCTAGTTCGAAAGCTCACCAGTGAGAAATAATGTTTAGGGACATCTCGTCATCAAGAAACCCTTTACAAGTGAAGGATTTAATCATGGGCCTAAGTCGGCCCGGCCTCGATGGGCCTAAGGGCCCGGCCCACGGGAATTAAGCCCGTGGAAAAGGGTACCTATAAAAGGGATGAGAAAGAGAATGAACGCACCTTTTCGCATTTAGTACATTCAGATTTCTCTCCCAAGAATCTCTCTCTCTCTCGAAGGGCAAGAAGCGACGCCATTTCCACTTCACGGCGAATCTTCGACATCGGATCGAACGGGACTGAAATCTCTTCCTCAATACGGCATCGGTGTCTAATCGTGACCAACAAGGTACGCTCGACTCCGTGGTGTGCTTTGATCGGTGATACGTTAGATTCCCGGGCTTATCTTCCGCATATGATTTAGGGGTTCGGTTTAGGTGCCGAATCCGGTTTTGGGGATCCGACCGATCCCAACATTGGTATCGAGCCCGTGTTAGCGTTTTCCAGACTTGTATCATGTTGCATGAAGTTTCTTGATTAATTTTTCGCAATTGATCTTCGGCCGTACGGATCGGGGCAAGGAATCCCGACACCCGAGAATGTTCGACTAATTTTTCGATTTTCGTAAGTCGAAACCAAAATCTGATTGCACGGGGCGAAGGCGACGTCGAGACGAGTCCGGCGACACGTCGCGAGCCGCCGAGGGACGCCGCACGCGCCCAGACGCGCTGGTTCGTCCGGCGCGTGCGGCACACGCGCCGGTGACGAACGGGCGCTGCGCGCCGCCCGGCAGCGGCGGCCGGCACGCGCGGTCCACGGACCGGACGTGCGTGCGCGTCACCAACGGCGGTAACCGCCGGGGTAGCGTCATCGCCGACGTCCGTTGGCCGGGCGGTCACCGGCCAGCGACTCTACCCGGCGACCGACCCGCGGACGCCGGCACGCGTGCGGCACGTGCCGGGCCGACGCTCGCGTGGCGTCGGCCAGCGCCACGCGCGGCACGTGCGGACGGTCCCGCCGGCGGTTTGGCCGGGCCCCCCGGTCCGACCGGGCACGGGTCCGCCCGGCCGGTCTCGACCGGGCTACCGGTCCGACCGGTCCGACGACCCGCCGATTGACCGTTAACCGTGGACCGACGACCGTTGACTTCCGTTGACCGTTGACCGTTGACCGAAAAAAAAAAAAAAAAAAAAAAAAAAAAAAAAAGGAATTTGTTTCTTTTTTCAATTAGGTCTATGTGGATTATATGTAATCCAAATTTTGTTCTGCATTCGTTGCAGGAACAATGCCTCCCCTTCAGTTACGTACGCCTATTCGCGTGCTTACCGATAAACAAAAGGCAAAGCTTTCTAAGTTGATAGGCGAGTTGACTCGATTATCGATGGGAGAAAGGTGACTTAATTGATCATGTTCTTGAAGTCAACGGGAAGATTCAACAGGTCATATGGAATGGTCATCCCATGTCGCGATCGAGAGATGGTGCGATTTTTCATTAACACTCTTCCATCGAATGGCAAGATGTGTTGAATCGCATATGGGATGTCAACGGTCTTTACTTCATATAAGAAAATTGTGATAGATTTTGTAAACGAATATTCTTGCATTGTTGCAAGGGAAAAGGTCAAGAAATTGACCAAAATAGGATCTTTCCCAGTTCGTGTGAAGGTTATTTGTAAGATGTATTAGCTGTTTTTTTGTTGAGTGTGCTATGTGGACATCCTATGTAAATGTTATCTACCTGATTGTTATTGATGTAGCAACCTATATGTTAGTCATATTATATGAAAGCCTTATTGTTATATTGTATGTCAATTATACGTTGCTTTTCGTGGTTCCGATTCTTTGTGGGTAGGTAGATGTGGGTAGTAATAGAAGTTTTTGTAACTTCATAGAATTGATTTTGCATATGACAATCATATTAATGATAGTTTTAAGTTAGGATTTTTGGAGGATGATTGGAAACATAGTGACCTTTTGATTCTGAAACCTTACTTAAAATTATTAATTAATATGATGGGTTTTGTGCAAAATAGATGCATAAGTGATAGGCATTAATAACTCGTGCATGTATGTCGATGTGTTCGATCAATGGCTTCAGCCACAAAGAGCATAGTTGTCGAGCTGAACAAAGGTGAAAAGCTCAAAGATGACAACTATGAAATTTGGCAAATGAAAATTCAATGTGTGCTGGAAAAGCAAAAAGCACTAAAAGCTCTTGACCATGTTATGGAAGATCTAGAGGATGCTGTGCGCCACCTTGAGTTAGCTGATCATCGCCTCAAGGCATTAGAGCAGGAAACAGATATTTTCTGTGTTACTTTAAGCTCAGAAGGGGCTTCATGCTCTAAGCGCAAGCGCATTGATTCGTTCAATATGTGGAAATGCAAGGGATCAAGTCCTTCTTGCAAGAAACCAAGAATTAACCAACAAAAGAGAGGAAAACGTCCTCATGTGAAGAATATCTCAAGGGTGAAATGTTACAACTGTGACCAGAAGGGTCACTATGCCCGCGATTGTCGCGAGCCAAAGAAAGTACACACCCTTGGTACAATTGGGAACTTTGCATATGTGTCAAGTTACGTATTCTTGACTGAATCTAATCCTCTGTGGACTATGGATTCGGGAGCGGACGGACCATGTAGCGAAGGATAGAGGATCCTTCGTGGAATTCCGATGAGTACTTACCGGAACTAAGTGGATCTATGTGGGAAACAACTCCGAGTGAAGTGAAAGGAATTGGCACATGCCAACCGAATATGCGTGATGGACGCACTTTGTTCCTTCATGATGTGTTGTATGCTCGGAGATTCGTCGGAATTTAGTGTCTGTTTTTAGTGTTGGTTAAATTAGGTTTTAATGTGAACTTCCATAATAGAAGCGTAGATTTGTATTTGAATACAAACTACTATGGTCATGGTTACTTTTCGGATGGTTTCATAGTATTAGATATTGACTATGTTAATGCAAATGTTTGTTATTCCCTTCTCACGTCTCACAATATATATGATAATGATGTGAATGTATGGCATGCTAGACTTGGTCATATTGGCCAACAAAGCGAGATGAATAGACTAGCCAAAGAGGGCTTGTTGGGTAATATTGAAAAAGTCGATTTGCCCATCTGTAAGCATTGCCTAGAAGGGAAAACGACAAGGAAACCATTTGGAAAAGGTAAAAGAGCTGAATTTCCTCTGCATTTAATCCATTCGATGTGTGGTCCAATGAATGTGAGAGGAAGGCATGGGGCTGTTTATTTCATCACTTTTATAGATGATTATACTCGATTCGGATATGTCTATTTGATTTCTCACAAATCTGAAGCAATAAGTTGTTTCAAAAGGTTTATGAACCTGGTAGAGAATCAATTAGACAATAAAATAAAAGCATTGAGATCCGATCGAGGTCGAGAATATTTATCTGATGAGTTCAGAAAATTAAGTGATGAAAAAAAAAAAAGGGAATAAAAAGACAATTGTCTATTCCATATACTCCTCAACAAAATGGTGTTGCGAGAGAGAAGAAACGAGAACCCTACTAGAAATGGTTAGGTCCATGATGGCGCATGCTAACTTGCCTATCACCTTTTGGAGTGATGCGCTGTTATCTGCTGCCTATATACTTAACCGTGTGCCTTCCAAATCAGTTGCTTCCACTCCATATGAGTTATGGACAGGTAGAAAACCAGACTTAAGTTTTCTTAAGCCATGGGGTTGTGCTGCCTATACACTAGATTCCTCTCACAAGTTTGGGAAATTGGGTCCCAGAGGAAAGAAGAGTATTTTTATAAGATACTCGGAACACTCAAAAGGGTATGTGTTCATAGGTGAGCAGGAAAGTGGGAGTATAACTGAATTTGAATCACGGGATGTCACATTCTTAGAGGATGAATTTCCTAAGAAGGGCGAAATAGGGGAAGACAACACCCTATTTGAAACCTCGGATCAAGATAATGATCTTAGTGGAGTTCGTCCAAGTGGGAGTAATATGAGAAGTGATGAATTGAATTCGACTCATTCTCAATTGCAACCACATGATGAGACGACATCATTATCTAATCCCAGTGGGAGCATAATGGGGAATGATGTGCAAAGAGCACAAACTCCCATACGGCGAACAAGTCGCCAAAGTATTCCCCGTCGACGTTTTGACATTGAAGGGAAACTTTTATGGTTGCTCCACAAGATGAGGATGAGCCTAGAAATATTAATGAGGCTCTAAATTGCCCTAGTAAGGAAAAATGGATTCATGCAATGGAAGAGGAAATGGAGTCAATGAAATCAAACCAAGTCCGGGAACTGGTTGATCTTCCAAAAGGACGCAGAGCTATTGGGAACAAATGGGTTCTCAAAGTAAAGCAAAAAGCTGATGGCTCGATAGAAAGGCATAAGGCTCGCCTTGTAGCGAAGGGGTATAATCAACGGGAAGGGATTGATTATGAAGATACGTTTTCTCCGTAGTTAGATTTACCTCGATTCGCATTATTCGGCAATAGTATCTAGTTTGGATCTTGAATTACATCAGATGGATGTAAAGGCGCTTTCCTCAATGGAGAATTAGAGGAAGAAATATACATGGAACAACCAACTGGTTTCATGGTAAAAGGCCAAGAAGAAAAGGTGTGTCGACTTTTGAGGTCGATATACGGCCTTAAGCGATCCATCGAAACAATGGTATATACGTTTTCATAATGCCATAATGGCATATGATTTTACAATGATTGATGAGGATCATTGTGTATATATCAAAAGATCCAATGATCAATTTGTGATCATATCATTATATGTTGATGATATGCGATTGCCGGAAGCAATATGGAGTTTGTTCATACTTGTCAAGAGTTGGTTGTCTTCCAACTTTGAAATGAAGGATGTGGGTGAGGCTGCATACATTCTTGGAGTTAAGATTTCAAGAGATCGTTGTCTCTTTCGCAAGAAACATATATAAATAAAGTTCTTGAACGATTTCGTATGCAAGATAGTAAACCCATAGACACTCCTATTGCGAAAGGTGAAGGATTGAGCCATAGATGTGTCCAAGGACTCCACAAGAAAAGGAACAGATGAAACATGTTCCTTATGCTAGTGCAGTTGGGAGCTTGATGTACGCTATGATGTGTACAAGACCCGACATATGTTTTGCAGTTGGAATGGTGAGTAGATACCAATCCAATCCAGGTCCAGCACATTGGAAAGCCGTTAAGAGAATACTGTGGTATCTAAAGGGAGCGCTGATTATACGATGAGTTATCAAGGAAAGGATCTGTGACTCAAAGGCTATCCTAAAACTGTTTAGGGAGGAGGTTTAGACGAAAAGAAATCTACCTCTAGGTTTGTTTCCTTATTGAATAAAGGCACCATATGTTGGAGCAGTAAGAAACAAACGTTTATAGCCTTGTCCATGATGGAAGATGAGTTCGTGGCATTATCAGCAGTAATATAAGAATGAGTTTGGCTTAAGAGATTTTTTGGATGACTTAGGTGTTATTGAGAAAGCTGCAAATCAATTATTAGTTAATTGTGATAGCCAAGCAGCTATAGCGTACACTAAAGATCCAAAATATCATGGCAAGACCAAATATATAGATACCAAGTATAAATTTGTCAAATATAATGTTGCACGAAAGGATGTGAACTTGCAGTACATATCTACGCATAGAATGGTAGCGAGATCCTATGACAAAGCCAATACTTAGAGATGTGCTTTGTGGTCACGTAAAATCTCTAGGATTGCGTAGAGTCTGATGTACTGGATTGTTATTTCCCTGAGTTGTTCACAATTAATGAATTTGTGTTTTCATTATTAATGCCTATGAGTCTTTGTTTGATCTTTATGCATCTTAATGCTTAGTACATTATATTATGTTGAGAAAGTATGTCGGACAGATAAGAGATTAGCCCACTCACACGGGTAATCGCCTCTATTTACTATGTGATAGATAGAGATGAGACTGTTTTTAAGCTTATTATCTAGGTGATAATCGAGCTCAAGCTTAAAATAAATATGTCGCCTTAACTGAGTGTTAAGATGAGGACATAATGCTTACGATGTCCGAAAGTAAAATAACCCACACATTTTACTTTATCCGTCTAAGATGCCAGATGTGAGTTCGATGAATTTTGTGAATGAGTAAATACGTGAACTCAAGTTAGACATTGGGTATGTCGAACTATCATCTGTACGGTATTGATTGAGTAGACATACGCTCCATGGGAAAGGAGTTAATACCGTAATACGTATTTCATACTACGTATGCATGAGACGACCTATAAGAGTGACAAAAGTTTGATCTCAACTTTTATGACGTGTGAGACTCTTGAGGAAAAGAGTTCCTCAATTTTTAGTGCCCTCATGACTCTTACTTGTTCTCAAGATTTCTATTTAGTGTTTGCTATCTTCGAATGTTGCCAATGGTCATGAGTTGATTCGATCTAATGGGACATTTCTAGAAAAGCAAGTTGAACTGAAATTGAGAGTTTGAAGGAAAGAGGAAGATCGGATTTGTAGAATCACATTGTGGTTTTGTATTCACTGGTCGACCAATTATGACTGTCTTTGGGATAATCATAATTGTGAATACAATATATATATCATTGTTTAAATGAGATTAAGAAAGATATAAATGTGATCGATCGATCTAGGGTACTGCATACTAAATTTACTCGGAAAATGATGCCCAATATGAGCTGCTATATATTCCTAACAGATGTATAGCAACGAGCTCTCAAAGTATTGGTCGCACGGATTATTCACCGGTATGAATATTGAAAGAGGAAAAGAGGGATTTTCAGTTGATGGGCCTAAGTTGGGCCTATCCGCCCATGCTGGTTTTTGAACCAACATGTGCGAGTGGGAGATGAAGGATTTAATCATGGGCCTAAGTCGGCCCGGCCTCGATGGGCCTAAGGGCCCGGCCACGGGAATTAGGCCCGTGGAAAAGGGTACCTATAAAAGGGATGAGAAAGAGAATGAACGCACCTTTTCGCATTTAGTACATTCAGATTTCTCTCCCAAGAATCTCTCTCTCTCTCGAAGGGCAAGAAGCGACGCCATTTCCACTTCATGGCGAATCTTCGACATCGGATCGAACGGGACTGAAATCTCTTCCTCAATACGGCATCGGTGTCTAATCTGTGACCAACAAGGTACGCTCGACTCCGTGGTGTGCTTTTGATCGGTGATACGTTAGATTCCCAGGCTTATCTTCCGCATATGATTTAGGGGGTTCGGTTTAGGTGCCGAATCCGGTTTTTGGGGATCCGACCGATCCCAACAACAAGAAGGTTGATGGACATTTGAATCATAAAAAAATAAAGATGAATTTTTGATAGTTGATTAACAACATTTCTAACTTTTTTCAATATGATGATTTCATGTTGAAATTATGATAAGATATACGTCATTACAATTGCAGTATGATGTGCATATATATTACTTAAGTTATTTTCTTTTTTCTTCTTTAGGGAGTTTAATTAATTATAGGAGAATAATTCCTGATCATTAATGATTCTCTTAAAAGTCACATAATTTTCCTTACTCAATAACACGTAAGAGTCAAATAAAGAATCCTCAGCTCATGTTTAATGAAATTTGATTTATGTACATCACCAAAAATATATATTGTCTTAACATATGCAATGCACGTACATTTTACTAGTTAAGATAAAATGAGTGTACAATGGATAAGGGATGTGGCTCCTTGAGGAATTTACAAAGGTTCTCCGCGTTGATCTTGGCACAACTAATGGACCATGAATTGTCTCAGCTCAACAATGTCGTTGCCTGGACATATGCTTCAATGACGGGAAAAAGTGGTTTGACTTCGGTACAATACTTTCTACTCTTTTACCTTCAATCTTGTCATCTTGTACTTTCTTCCTCTCCTTCGCACGGTTCCTCTTGTTGTTGTCTGCCCCCATTTTTTGAACCAGCTAAATGCAGGGTGTCAAGGGATACTTGTTCATGGAAAAAACAAAATTCCTGCTGAGATGCAGTCCTATTCTAAATAATGTGCATGCTCTTTAGGGTGAAGTGCACCCTCTTCACAAGAGATTGCTCACTTTTTACGCTGAATTGCATGTTTTTTTTAGGGATGATTGGTTTTAGGGTGGATAAGTTTTAGGTTTTGAAACCTATCATATTATAATCGGTTTCTAGTTTTTGGATCCTGGAATTTACTCTATTTTTCTGGCTTGGTTCTAGGGTCTACCCGAGAACCTATTGTATTATTATTATTTTTCATTTTTGGTTCATTTTTTGTAGCATTTACAATTATAAATAATAGAAATCTGCAAAAATAATAATAATAATAATAATCCATAATATGAATACATAGTCATTTACAATTATAAATAATAAAAAGTTTAAATATATAACATAAAATATAAATTATAAAACTCTATTCCCCATTCATCCATAACAATTTAAGGGAATAGGAAAGACTTGAGAGGAGTTATGAGAAAAGACAAATGACGGAGGAGTACTGAGGTTAGAAATTAGAAAAAAAAAGAATAAGATTTTGAATTTTTAACTTATAAAATTGGTTCCAAAATAGGGCGGTTTGGTCTGGTTCTTGAGTGGGTATTCACTCGGAACTTGTTTCTGATTAGGTATTTACTTGGAACCTGTTCCTAAACCAGATCCAAAAATTTGGAACCTGTTATTGGACTGGTTCCAATGGGAATCGGTTCCTGAACTTCATTTTTGGGTGGTTTGGTCCAATTCTTGGGTAGAACCAATTTGGTTGCACACCCCTAATGCTTCTCAAAATAATACATGCTCTCCTTCATGTCAAAGTGCACATTCCTTTGAGACCAAGTGCATCCTTCTTAGGGTGGAGTGAACACTCGTTATGGCCAAGAGTGAGCTCCTTCCGATGTTTGGATGAGAAATGTGCCTTTCGGTGAGGAGCATGCCCCTTAAGTGGGTCAATGTTGATGGGGTACCCATGATATTCCTATCGTTCTATCAACATGGTTGTGGAATTGTCTAGAAAGCCGATGCTTGCTTTCTAATGTTGTAGGAACTGATTAATCCAAACTAGTGGTTGTGTCTAGTACGATCCTTCACAAAATAGAGACAAGAATTTCATTATTTTTATCAGTGGTCAAAATCCAGTATATTCCCAACTAAAATCCCCAACTTAGAGCATCTGGCCCTTTAGTGCCTCAGGTCAAAATTGAAGCAGTGGCCACATCTTGCCAGCAACCTCGAAAGAGGACCTGTATCTCCCAGTTATCATCAATGTAAGTGGTTGCAAGTTAGCCAATGAGTGTCTGCTCAGCCCTCCATCTATGCTGTACTCTGACTCCAGGAAAGGCTAGGATTGAGTGTAACTCGGTCCTCCCTTTTCTCCAACAAATAATGCCTTCTTCTACGGCTCTTTAGATGATCGATAAATGATATTACTTTCTAGAAAAATAATAAAAGTTATAGTTAGATCGATTTGTTAAATTGGAATACTATAGGTGTGTTAAACTTTTCTTAATATACTGCTATGACCTATTCGATTAAAGGTCTATTTGCAATCTGATATATCACTTGATGGATCAATCTATTTGATTGTTCTTAAAATCATCTAGCTTAGTCATCTCTACAAATTGTGAGCACCGGCTAACATCGGTGATATTGATTTGATACTCTACTCCCTCATTTTTTCCATAGTTAAGTAATTTCTTGACCTGGTATGGTGCATAGCAAGATATATCGTCCTTCATACACAAAATTGAAAATGAGAAAATTTATAGGATTTTCACTTCAATCAAATGCTAATTTATCAAACATTGGTTCATTAAAACGACCAAATATAGCCATATAAGTTATGCAGTTTACATAGTGAGTTCGGAAATGTAGCTTGGTCATGAGAACAAAATAAAAGTGTCACCATTTTAAAGTTCCAATATTAAATGTGATATCTTTGAAGTTTCTATCATTTCTTAATTTATTATACTTAACGGGGTAAGATTGAATGTGATTACAATAGGGATTTACATCTCTCATTTTGTTCTTGAATTTTTTTTTTTACCTCACACTCAAGTTAAAATAATATTGGTAATCTAATTAATCAAATTCTCGAGGGGGAAAATGATAATCGTGTTCTTAGCTAGATGTTATATGGGAATCACACTCGATGAATCTCTCCAAAAATTAAACCCACACGTCCACAAAAATAATTTTTGACAATACAACTTGCTTTCAGCTACTCATTATAGGGAGATGTGCTACTGAGCTAGAAAGAAAGCATGCTTATAAAGAGGCACATGAATCATGAAGAATATTTTTAGGACACCCATATATCTAGGTTGAAAGTGTCATTTGTTGCTACACAAAATCACCCCGACAAGTACAATTTCTATATACTAGTGTAACTGCCCATTTGTTTTTGCCATTCATAACCACCATTTTATTATATAAACCATTGGAGTTTGCTTCAATGACTATCCTTCCCATATTAGAAGGGAAAGGTGAGGGGCTTGAATCCCCATCTTCTTAAGAAGGGTTGGGATTTGGACGTTTAGCTTTAGGTATGGTTTTTAAATTATCCTATAAAAAAGTAGAGCAAAAGTTTGAGAGTCAATTGAGAATTAAAATAGAACAGAGAAAAAAACAAAGTTCTCACAATCTCACATTTCATCTACATATTTAAGCCAGAAGTGTAATTTGTTTAACTTTCAGTTTTTAAAATTACCCCTACAATTATAATTTCCATTTTGTGATTAACTCCATATTTTTTTTTTTCTTTTTATGCATAACCACTAATTTGTCTCATGATCTTATTTTTCACAAGTATATAAATTGGTCTAACACTAATAAGTTTTGACCTATACTTTTACAATATTATGATTTTCCTCATATATCACTAAACATTTTAGAATCAAAATTATTAGGTTGGACACGTAAAATTATGGCATTAATAAACGGAAAATATTCGATGTCACGATGGAATTCGATACCTAAATGAGTGAAAATTTTGATTGTGCATGTCATGAGGGCAATCATTATATTAGAACATGTCCTAAAGCACTTTTTAGCAAGTTCCTTTTTGGGGAATTGAATTACTTGAAGGAATGTTTTGACGTGTACTGTGATCCCAATTAGCCAATAAACTAGGCCTAATTAGAATTTACTGTGTTGATGTAAGCGTAATTTACCACATTGGTGACAAGTGGTATGCTCCTTTCTGATACTTAATTCTGCACTCTGTGATTCTTAATTCTCCACATTGGTGACAAGTGGCGGTGCTTGCAGGGAAGCAAGCTGTGAAAAGATAGGTGTCAATACGGGATACGAGGAATTTTGTGAATTGTGTTTAAATTGTTTTCGGCTGGGTTTGTGACAGTTAAATTCATAATAAGCATGTGTCGCGGTTTAATGTTTAGTGTAAAGAAACCTGCTATTGCATAATGGCCCAAGTTATAGTTTGTAAGCGTGAACAATTTAAAGCCTCTGGTAAGACTGTCAAATTATTGCATTGCAAGATTCAACCATCTAGTTCCAACACTGAAGAAAATGTCCGAGAGTGTAAGATGCACCCTAGGCAATTGATCCCACATGTTAGCTAATGATGCTGTTTGTGGGGATAAGAGAAGTGGCTCATAAACCTGCCATCTTGGAATGGCAAGAG
The DNA here is from genome assembly GCA_014182395.1 of Eucalyptus sp. ANBG9806169. Taxonomy (NCBI): domain Eukaryota; kingdom Viridiplantae; phylum Streptophyta; class Magnoliopsida; order Myrtales; family Myrtaceae; genus Eucalyptus; species Eucalyptus sp. ANBG9806169. Next base: position 46,380,778 of record CM024575.1, on the reverse strand, counting down.
TCACAAACACACCCTTAAGAGAAAGGGTTTGGAAACACGGGAAACAGCCTTTCGAAAAATACAAAAAACTTTAAGGTGCGTTTGTTTTGCAAAAAGACTGAATAATAAAGGAAAATACTTTCCTATAAAGTATTTTTCAAGAGTACTGTTAACTTTCATTTGTTTGGTAATATATGATTGAAAATATTTTCTAAGGTTTGGATCTCATTGAAAAATGATTTCAATCTCATGAATTTATTTTAGGCAAAAAAAAAATCAAAATTTTAATTATTTGTTCTCTTTTTTATTTCATTTTTTAAATTGAATTTTTAGTTATTTTTTCTTTTTTCGTTTCTTTCCTTCTCTTTTCTCTAGTCCTTTGTCGCGATTGGCTAGTGAAGGCCACAGGCGAGTTTGAGCTTGCTGGCGTTGCTCACTAAGATCGATCAAGTTGTGAGCTAGCATGGATCTAGCAAGTCTTGGACAGCTTGGGCTTGCTTGAATCGGCCAAGCCTCGAGCTCACCAGCCGTATCACGGTTGGTTGTTGGGCTACCGGCCATCGTTGAGGAATGCGGCCGTTGGAGGAAGAAGGAGAAAGGAAAAAGAAAAAAATAAAAATAAAAAATTCAATTTTTTTTTTGAAAATTTAAAATAACTAAAGATTTGAATATTTTAAAAATTATTTTTATAAGAATATTCATCAACTAAGGACCCTAAGACTATGAATATATTTTGAAAAATATTTTCAGGTTCTTTCAAAGGGAAAATTATTTTATTGATTTTAAGTTTTGGTACGAAATTTTTTTCATTAACTCATTTTCCTAAGTGAACCAAATACCAGAAAATGAGGAAAAATTTTCTCAAAAATGTTTTCTGCCCATTTGTTTCGCGAAAAATGTAACATTTTTGGAAAATATTTCCAAGAAAGTCATTTTTAAAGAAAATAACAATATTTTCCGGTATTTGACTAAGACTGAAACAAAAAAATCTTTTCCTTTGTTTGGTAAAGAAAATCTCGTTTAATTTTCCATGTCATCGTTTGATTGAAAATTATTGATGTGGATACAAATTATATTACGTGGCACTGCCGGCGATGGTTGGAGCCGATGTGAACAATTTTGTAATTTTAAAAAAATTGATATTTTAAATTATTTATTTTATTTTTCTTTCTTTCTTTCTTCTTCTTCCTCCGGCGATTGCCAAGCCTCGGTGATAGGCTCCAAGTGAGGGCTGACCTCGAGTGAGGCTCCAACTCTCCACATCTGGGGAGCTCAAGCTTGCCCGAGGCCGGTGAGCTCAAGCCTTGTCCGATCTCAATGAGCTTAAGGTTGAGGTCAAGTGTTGAGCCCGGCGAGATTGAGGTCGAGCATTGAACTTGTCGAGTGTTGAGGTCCAGGTCGAATGTCGAGCTTGGTGAGGTCGAGTGTCAAGCCCGGTGAAGTCGAGGTCGAGGTCGAGTGTCAAGCATTGATTCCGATGAGGTTGAGGTTGAGTGACACTCGAGGTTGGCCCTCGTTGGGATTTGGCGAGGTTGAGCCTCGCTAGCGCCAAATTTGGTGAGGTGCAACCTTGCTCCAAGTTGGCGAGGCTTAAGCTCGCTGGCCCTCTCCGGCGGCGGGCGAAGGAAAAAAAAGAGAAAAAGAGAAAAATAAAAAAAGAAAGAAAATATCATTAGTTACTCTTTTTTGAATTTGTAAAAATTGTCTGAGCGCAGCCTAGATGGACCGGGCTTGAGTGTTGGGGATCTAGCCCTACTACCAAGGGTTTGGGAATGAGCATTACCGTTCCCATGCTCAAGAGCAGAGTTTCTGGAAAATGATTTTTGATTTTTGAACAAGGAAATCATTTTCTTGAATTTAAGTTTTAGTAGGAAATTTGTTTTGTTGACTAGGAAAACATTTTCCATTGACTCATTTTCCTAAGCGAACCAAACAGTAAAATGTAATTTAAAATCACATTGAGAAGCAACTTTAGCTAAAATGTCGTTTGGAAAAAACTACATTTTGTAAAGCAATTTTACCTTTTTTATTTTTATTTTTAAATAAATGGTTCCCAAACCATTTGTCGATGAAACTCTATTGCAGGCAAGCCAAATTGATTGCCGGCTAGCCTTGCCTAAGCACCCGGCAATGTCACCTAGGTTCCGCAACCTCAGGCATTATCGTCATATGACCCAAACAACTGTCACCTAGATTGCCATGACCCAGGTGATGCCAGCTGAGGTCAAGCAACTTCAGGCAAGGTTGATTGGAGCTAGACCGACTCACTCGCAGCTAGATCTGGCCTTATTGGCAACCTAAACCTTCGCGGTGATGTTGCATGAGGTGGAGACATTTTCACAATTTTGAAAGTTGAGTGAGATAGAGTTGGAAGGAAAAAAAAATTGTATTTGCATTTCAGAAATGCTTAAAGCTCCAAGCTTAAAGCATCTTTAGACCAGCCTTGAGCTAAAGGACTTTAAAAGTATTTGGAAATGCAATTGCGTCTCTTCAAAACTCTCCACAAAATTTGCCAAACCGTATTTACATTGGCCTAGGGCCTTGGGAAAACGCACCCTAAATAAAGCCCCCAATAGCCTCACCTAAGCTTCCGTGAAACGGTGAAAGACACCCGTATCAGGAAATGTTGAACTCAGACAGGTTTTGCTCTGAAATCAAGTAAGGATTTTGATGGACGGGCCTAAATATGTCTATACTGTTCTTGTTTCTTCGCATTAAATCGGCTCACTTCTAAATCCATGCGAATATGGAGGCAACCAAATAGATGCTGGTAAAAGGGCCAAACTAATCACCTTGATGTTCCTATCACCAGGAAAATTGAAAGTCCAAAGTGTCTCTTGCTCTACACTTGTTGCGGGCACTCGTTCTGGAATACTAAAGATAAAAGCAACCTCATTCGGATTGGCAGCTACCAAAGTGATATAATAGCCCTGCCTCGTCCTTTCATGAATGTCTTTGGCTGGATACCGTAAGTCAAATTTCACGGCCTCAAAAGTTTAGCGCAAGAAACAGAATCAGAGCAAAATCTTCCTGTTCCAGACACTTCAAAGGAAAATCTTGCTATGAGGAGTAATTGGGTAGTCCCAGGAAGGAGGAGGAAGAAGAACCTGGTCAGTAAATCTGGGTCTGTTGGACGTAACTTCTGCCCACTGGCTCCCTGAAGTGGCCATGGCGATGTCGTTAAAATATTTGCCCGCTTCTTATTGATCCACTTGAAAGGAAATATGTTGGTAAACCTATCAGACTGCCGAACCTTCTGTGGCCCTATTCATATATCTATAAAAATGGTAAATGGTGAAGTATAGCTTTACTCAGGAGTCATCAAATTAGAAATTAAGCAGTCAAGGACCGACCCTTGGATATTACAACTAAATATCTGCCGTCATTTGCTCCAGCCACTTCAGTGATGTAGTAGTTCTTCGACCATTGTTTCCTAATCCACTCCTTCAAATAAGGAAACAAGCAGTGAAGACAGTCCTAATCGAGAATCCCACAGTACGAGGTTGATGTACCTATGCTCCTAATAGTCAAATACAGAAGTTTTTCCTGGTATGTATTTTGTAACAGGCAACTATTGGGTCTACTATGCTTGAAATTCCAAAGTAAGCCGCTCATATAGAACCTTGGGAAGAAAGTCGCGTGAAAAAGTGGAAATCTGATCAGTGTAGCCGGTGCTATCATCCATTATTATGGCCCATGTCTTAGAGCGAGAACTGTTAAGCCGCACTTGTGACGTACATTCCCTCTGCATGTCCCATCTCAATGCGTAAGAGCAGGTCATCATCGTCCAAATTAGAGAAGCATCTGCAAGGAAGAGGAAGATTATCAATAAACTCAAGGTACCCCGGAAAAAATAATCCAAATTGCATGTCCTTACCTTTGCTTCTTGGGGGGATGCACATCGTAAATGCTCATCCAATTTGTTAGTTTTAACCCCATCCGTGTTCTCATTGCTGGCTCACCGTCATCATTAACCACGCTTGCTTTCCTGGTACCTGATATGTGTGTATCACATGAAGGAGAAAGACATGGCTCAGTTAGAGGACGAATTCGAATCAGAAACTTCGTCAACATCTATTGCTTTTTATAGGAATAGGATACTACGACCTGAGCAACATCAGTGTGGACCAGTCACACGTATGCATCTTCACCAATGATCCCATGGAAGAGAGAAATGTATCTAGCATAGTTTGATTCTTCATCGAATTTCAGATTAAGAACAAATGCGGTGAACTGCAGGTAGGGGTAGGGACAAGTGTTGCACAGTGTGTGTGGAGTGGCCATCTTTTGCTTGCAAACGAGGAAAGCCTCATCCTCTCCCTGAAAAAAACAGTGGCGTTTTAAAGACCGATGCAGGTTTATGGTTCAAGAAATCTTCTCAGGGTATAGGGAGAGAAAGCTGATGTCTTCGCCAAGGCGAACGGCTGCATATAAGATACACGAGCATGTAAATTAGAGACTCTAGGCCCTTTCTTCTGCTACTTGTTCTACTGAGTTAAGTGTGCACACTTGCAAATCAAATTTTTCCTCTGCAAAAATTTTCTTTTGGTGCATGAAACAGTAATTACACAGGTAGGCATGTAGTATGTGCATATGAAGATGTTAACATCATTTTGACTAAACCTGACATCATCCCAAGTTTGGTCGTACTTAATGTGTGAAACAGGGGAGGGATCTTGCCATCTTGTAGCTGGAAGATCATGAATAAACGATGAGACATTTGCATTCCTCCTTTGCAATCACTAATTCCTAGGCCATGAAAGTATTCATGCAATTGGCAGGTACCTAATCCAAGGTCAGTCAGAAACAATGTGCTCTTCAGTAGTTCCTGGAGGACCGAGCTAAAAGTTTTCTGGTTTTATGTCACCATGGATGTACCTGCACGGGAAAGAAGCATACATGAGAAACATCACAAAAAGTCAGACCTGGCATATATTTCCGTTGGTCTGGCCTACCAAAAAACTGATCTGGCCAACTGATGAAGAAAACTCTTAAAGACGTGATTGGAGGCTAGTCATCTATTGCCTTCTACAGTGCAGCTTCTTGAGTATGGATATTGCTTCAAAGGCAATGCATGCCATTGCTTCCAATGGAAGGCTGACGTAGCAAAGAAAAAGCTAATATCAGAAGCTGAAAGAGAATTAGAGATTTGTTTAAGAAAACCTGAAGGGCAAACACTGTTAAAGCTGTCGTTAACTTCACAAGGAAGCATACATCGGGAAGTTGTTGACCAAAGGGGCTTTTAACTAGGTCCAAGCAAATCCATGACCTGCATATACGAAGAAGATCATGGAAAAACTCTGCATTCTAGTGGCACAAGATCCGAGTCAAAGGGAATGCACGTACCATGACATAATAGTCACCTTGTCGCCCCTTGTAAATTTGTAATGTCCTTGTGGCAGTTGTATGCCGTGACTCTCACCCAGATCACTGCACAACATGCAGAACACAGACGCAAAATTCAACACCCTAATTCAGTTTCACATCCAAGAGCATGACATAGCCAAATCTAACATGCAATAATTCTGAAGGACTCACTCATAAACTTTCCACTCATTAGGGATGCTCCCTTCACATCCTTTGCTGTCTTCATGCTCAAATTTTATGGCCGCCTGGATAGTGCCGCATTGATACAAGTAACAGCGCAAATGTAACGTATAGTCTGAAAATGATAAAATTAGACCTCAAAGCCATACCTCTGCTGCTTCCACGCCAGTGCGATCACTTGAAGGACTGATGGCTCGACCGACATAAACTTGCCTGAAACCTCCCTTTGCCAGTTTCTTTCTATTCTGTAAACTGGAGAACCATTGATCTGAACCTGAAACAATCAAATTTTCAGTACGTATTTGGATCTTGCATGGTGAATCACTGAACCGTTTGCATTGTATCTACAAGCGTTACAAGTGTCGGTAACTTATAATCTGATACTGGGATGCATGGAGTTCTCAAATGGAGCAGAAGTAGTCGATGACAGAAAATTAACGGGACTCGCATGGGGATTCTAGTTATCAATCTGAATTAGAGGAAAATCCCCCTTCTCTTTGGCCGATAAAATAGCCGAAGATGACCCACAAAAATCTTTGTCATGTTCGGCCCTTTTGCTCTGTTTAATTGTTCTGAACCAACATAAAAAAACAAGAAAGACACTGATTGCTCCTTGGAAATGAACTTCTCAAACCAAAAAGCAAGAATGGCCCGAAATTCGCAAACTATTGAACATGGGATTTGACTTGCATCTTTCTCCATTAAACCACCCATTTCCAAGAACCATGCAAGGTACCCGTTCTGCGATTAGAGGAGTGTTGTTTCGGTTCTCATCTTGAAGCCTGCTTCTTCGACCTCTGGACGGATCCATATCTACCCTCCCAAGACTTCAATCCAATCTTGCTCGTTCTGAACTGCATCATCTCCGCGAGTCTCAGACCAAGTTTTGATATCAAGGAGATCTTCTTTTGAAAAGAAAGGGACGATCAAGCAGAAATTCTTTCTTTCAGCCTCGTTTATTTATTTTTCTGGAAAAGAAAAGAAAAAGGATTCGGGTTCTTGAAAGAAAAAGGGCCAGGTGAGTCCGTGAGTTCTTGAAGAAAGGAGTTTTGAAAGGGAAGACATGCAAAATGCCGTTATTTCGGTTGACGTCTGATTATAATTTATTGAGAAAATACAGGGCATCCTCGTTTCTTACGCTAATGTCATTGTTCACCCTCTATTACTGAAAATTTCCGGTTTACCCTGAGCTTTGCAGCCAATTTGCATTGCACGACATCGGTAGCTATCAAGGCTCTAACCAGGAACTGCCATTTCCCTCCCTAAAATGCTCCTATCTAAGCTCACACACACTTGGGGATGACCTCGAGGTCATGAGCATGCAGACGCCATGGACGACCTTAATCTAAACTCTTCCACGGCTGTCACTGGTAAAGATCCAGGCAAGATGTAAAGTGGTAGTTTTAGATTTAGTGAGTGCCAAGTGGTATAATGTGAACGGTAGAAATGGGAATCGTTTTTTGCCCACAAGTTAAAATTTACGCGATATAAAATGCTTGATGTAAACGTAGAGTTAAATATCCATTCTTGAAGTTTTTAACCTTCACTGCAGGAATGTCTCCCAAACCGCCTGATCGTTCAACAAACCGAGTAGTGTTTGTATTTGACTCTACAGTCCTGAAGGTCAAGATAACTATTGTTTCTCAGGAAGTGACCATCTTGGTTTATCGCTATTTTGAACAGACTTTTGCTGATCCTTTCTTTGTCTGGTAACAAGCGGATGCAGAATCGAGCACTCAGATCCTTACTTCATCTGCAACTGCCTGGTATACAGAGCAGGGATCATTCCCCTGCATATCCGCTTTGCTGGTGACAGCTCGTTCCAAACCTGATGCTACTAGATTTCTCCTCCCACTGATAGTTTAGTGCATCACTTGAAAATGATCACCAAAACTAAGCTGGTCGACCCTTTCGTTTCTCTCCCTTGTTGTGATCAAGTATTAGTAGAGAACTGATGCGGAACTTCTCTGCAAAATGCGTGGAACTTTTGTCTAGTTACATTTATGCATATATAAGGTCAACCTATGGTAAAAAGTTGATGTCTCCGCTGAAATTATGAATTAAGTCGTGGTACTCTGACTGGTCTGGTTTCCGAAACTCCAACCACACAAGATCCACAATCCAGAACGTCTGAGTCCTAACGTGTACTGAAGTTTTTGTGGAGAAGTGTTGCATCTTGTGTATGGAATTTGGTTACCTCTTGGCAAAATTTACCAAATGGAGGCCTAATTCTTTCTTTGTTGTTGTTGGTAAGCTTAAGAGGTTTCAGAATCAATACTAGAACTTTCCTGCAGAAGAGTGTGACAAAGAGGATACAATTAATTCCATACGGAATCAGACGAAGTGGCCATTATGCAATTCTATACTGGCTTGATCAGTGACTTGTTGAAAGTGCTTCCTAAGAAATGGGCAATCGACAGCTAAAAAGGCATGCAGAGTGTTTGTGTCATTTGCGAAGGCGTCCTCGATTGTGCGTATATTTGTTAGCTTAAGCAATGGTTCAACCATAGCAAAGAGAAGAAATATAGTAATTCCTTGCCCACTTCTCCTGCAGAAGATGAGAACAAGTGCTTGGTGGAGCAAAGCTAATGCAACCAAATAGATGCTGGTAAAGGGGCCGAACTGGTCACCTTGGTCATTTTATCATCAGGGAAAGTGGAAGTCTGAAGCGTCTCTTGCTCTGCATTTGCAGTTGCTGGCACTCCTATATTGCTAAAGATAAAAGCAACCTCATCCGGAGTGGTATAATAGCCCTGCTTGGACCTTTCACGAATGCCTTCGGCCAAAGTGATATAATAACCCTGCTTGGACCTTTCATGAATGCCTTTGGCCGGATACTGGAAATCGCTTGAAGGCCTTTAAAGTTTAGTGCAAGAAACCGAATCAGAGCCAAATCTTCTGGTTCCAGACACTTCAAAGGAAAATCTCGAAGGGAGGAGAAATTGGGTAGTCTCAGAAAACGAGAAAGAAAGAAGAACCTGGTTAATAAATCTGGTTCCTTTGGACAAAACTACAATCCACCACCAACTCCCGGAAGTGGCCATGGCAGTGACATGAAAACCTTCAGCCCACTTCTTCTTGATCAACTCGAAACAAAAAGTACTGGTAACATGATAAGACTGCCGAACACTCTTGATCCCTACGTCTATATCAAGAAAAACTAGTCAAAGGGTGAAGTTTAACGTTATTAAGTAGCCATTGAAATAGAAATTTAGCATTCACGGACCGACCCTTGGACATTACAGCTAAAACCTGCTGCCATCTGCTCCAGCCACTGCAGTGATGTAATAGTTCTTCGACCAATATTCCCTAATCCACTTCTTCAAAGAAGGAAATAAGCATTAAAGACTGTCCTAATAGGTCTAATACAAAAATTCTTCCTGGTTACGTATCATCAGGATTTAACATGCAACGATTCGGATCTACCATGCATTGAAGTCCAAAGTAAAGCCACTCACATAGAACCAAGGGCCATGTGCAAAGGCATAAATCTGAGCAGTGTAGCCGGCGCTATCATCCATTTTTAGGGCCCAGGACTTAGAGGGAGAACAGTAAGCCACACTGGTAATATACAGTCCCTCTGCCTGTTCCTTCCGAATGCGTACGAGCAGGTCGATATCATCCAAGTTAGGGAAAAATCTGCAAGAAAGAGGAAGGTTATAAATATATTGAAGGTACCAAATATAAAAAAATTCTGAAATGCAAGTCCTCACCTTTGCTTCATGGGTGGATGCACAGGGTAAACGCTTATCCATTGTGTTAATTCTAACCCCATTTGAATTTCCTTTGATGGCTCGCCATGATCATTTAACTGCGCTTGCCTAAATATGGCTCGATCAGATGATAAGCTTGAATCAGACATTTTGTAAACATCTATTGCTTTTTATAGGAATAGTATACTACCTCCTGAGCAATATCGGTGTGCACGGGCCAAACGTGTGGATTTTCACCAATGATCCCATGGAAGAGAGAAATGTATCTAGCATAGTTTGCTTGCAAACAAGAGTCGTATCAACTCCCTGAAACTCAGCCTCAAGGGTTTGTTTCCTACGCCCACAGGCTCAGAACGCGGCCCTCGTTGTGGGCCCCGACCGGACGCACCGCCATCCCTCTCCCAAGCCCAAGCCAATATATTGTCCTCTTTAGATATTATATTGTCTCTTTAGATATCAGAGTGCGCAGCACTCCCTTTCAAGACTTTGTTTCCTACGCTCACAGGCTCATAACACGTATGTACGGTTAGAGGGCCTATTGCCTTATAAAGCAGCCCAGAATTTCCTCCCTAGGCGATGTGGGACAAGAGAGAGAGGGACTCTGGGGACCGAGGCGCAGACACACTGCCATCCCTCCTCCCCGCGCACCACCGTTCGGGCCGTCACAGTTCAAGTACTCTTCTGTGGGTATAGGGAATGAAACCCGATGTCGTTGCCAAGGCAAATGACCGTGGATAAGATAAACGAGCATGTAAACCAGAGACTCAAGGTCGTTTCTTTTGCTACTTGTTCTACCAAGTTGAGTGTACACACTTGCAAATCGAGTTGTTCCTCTGTCTCAATATTTTTTTTGGTGCACGGAACAGTAATTACACAGTTAGAACATGTGGTATGTGCGTATAGAGCACATTATGTTGTTGCCTTGGTCTGATGCCTGATCCAAGCTTTTTAGACTTGTAATGAAGGTTAGCTGAGCCTCTCTGAATGTGCAAGCTGAATCAGGTGTTATGCTTGATAAGATTGGGGGATGTGTAATTTGATTATACAACTCAATGGAAACATGCTTTGACAGAAGTTGTCTCCGCCTGCTTCTCTTCTCTCTCTCTCTCTCTCTCTCTCTCTCTCTCGTTACAATCTTCGCACCATTTTCCAAAAGTGTCTTGAGGTTCCAGCCGGCGTGCTATGGCAGCTAAATTTTTTGACAGACTTGAGAGCATCTACGTTGCCGATTCAGAGAAATGTGTGGAGCCAAAAAGGTAGGGAAAATGACATTGCTGCATCAGAAGATTCAAGCAGCTTCTGAAACCTAGCTAACAAATTGAAATCAGGCCTTTATTTGCTCCTCGGATATAAGACTAGGTTATAGATATTCATAGACACACTGGAATAGTACTTTAGAGGAAGCTCAAAACTGTCTAGATCGAAATTAAGAAGCCCACTTGAGATTGAAGTACAAATTATGAAGGGTGCGGTCCAACTTTGTAAGTTGGAAAACACTTGAGAAGCTAGTGTTGAGGTTCGTCTCCAAGTAAATGAAATTACACCATATGTAGTAATGAAAGGTCAGCATATTGCAGCAGGCACACGGGAAGGAATTGTCCTTTGCAAATGAGCCACATTTCAATACCGCCTTCAAAATCCCCATCCAACAACAGTAATCGGCCTGCAAGATAAAGCAAAAGCCTCGACAAAAAGGAATCCCTCGTCCTACATTAACCCTTTTCGTGGTACTTAGCTCCCTGGATGGGATGAAATGATAAAAAGACACCCCACCTTTTGGTACTGAAGAACATAAAAACCCAAGCTCCTGACTGCCGTCCTGAACACGAGTCCACCACTTCTAAAGGCTGGTGGAGCAATCATGCACAATCGGTGGATCATGCTACGAGTATCAAAATCCACATGATTATTGTAGAGATATTGGCGACATGATAAGAGACATGCTCAATCAGACTCTCCTCCCTCTCTAGACTCGACATAAGTACTCAATTCTGATAGCAGGAGGAAGTAACTCAACAACCAACATATCTTCCAATAGAGTTATAATAAAGCATATCACTTATGATGGGTACACTCCCCCCGGAGATTCGGGCGCATTAATTTTAACAGTGTCACACAAAGGGAAAATAAAAACCCAGCCTGAGATATCCAGAGATGTCTTCCAAACAATAAGGTTCAACATGAAGTTAAATTTAAAAAAAAAAAGAAAAAAAAAGACCACACTAGAAGCACCAGAAAGCAGAATACAGGTCTTAAGGGGTCCATCTTTTGAATCACAGCAGCAGGAATGTCCATAATACAGGTTTGGTCAGGTCTTTACACAGCCTCAGTTAACTATGAGCAGACCTGTGGAATGTAACTGATATATCAGATCAGAATGACAGTATAACAAAATAGCAAAGAAAAAGTCTTCTCCTCCTATGCCACTTATCATACAAAAAAAAGAAATCATCGGCAGCCAAGGAAAAAACGGAATTTCGGCCAATTTATGAGTAACCTAACTTATAGACCAACAACAACGAAATGCTTAACACTAGCTTTTGAAAAAAAGAGAGAAGATTGACCTGCTTGAATTACCAGCTCAGCCTACAAAGCAGCAGCTTTATCCTCCCTGGCTGGGCTCCGAAGAAGAGAGGTATCTGCTTCCAGTTCTTTGAGCTTTGCCTCAACCTTATCCTGGAATTACAAAGTGATTAGAGATAAGTCTGGACTTTCCGGCAGGTTGTCTGAGATCCACCGAATCAGTGATCAAAAGCATAACTAAAATCAAACAAAGTGTGAGGATGGTAACCTCATCAAATGGAGTTGACAATGAATTGTGAATTTGTTCCGTGTTTGCCGTTAGTTCATGAGTCTCACCCATGGTCTTGTACCATCATCATTCTTTCTGTGAAAAAATAGACATCAGTAAACTCCACGGGCAAAAGAAAGCACCATAATGGAGCCCAGCTACTTCAACCTCAAGAAACTGCAATAAGAAAGTGCTGCCACATTGCATAGAGAAACAAATATCAACAAAATTAGTATTCCGAATTCAGAAAGGAAAACAAAAGTAAGACATACTTCTGCATTTCTTGCATTGCTTCTGTTCCAATTCTCAGAGCATCCACAGTTTCAGTTGTTGCTTTTACTCCTTCCAACTTTATTATCTGGACCATTCACATATCAGTCATCCAATCCTAGAAGCAGATATCAAGGAAGTTCTGAATCATTGAATCTTGATGGCTCACCTGTTGCTCGATCTGAAATTGGGAATTCCCAAGCAGCTCAATCTGCTGTTTATACAGGCTCTCCCTCTTCAAGCATAATTTTGCAGCTGCATTCCCAAAGGCACAACTTTACGTCAATAAGATAGCAACTAGCCGACTTCCATAATTGATAAATGCCATCATATAGCTTCAAGTATCATATGAAAGTAAAAAAAATTCTTGCATAGTTGCAAGTCAGAGTTACAAAGGAAAAGAAAACAAGCAATGATAGAAAATAATGTTGTGGCCACAAACAACAAAATGTAATGGTAAAAGGATTGATTGTGCTAAGATTGCTATCCAGTAGTAAGGTCACAATTATACAAAGGAAGTACAGATCAGAATGCAATGACAAATTAAAGTGCTTTGGCTGCCACAAACAATGAATTAATGAAGGTAAGGACAAGTTTATGTGGATTTGCACTAAATTATCGTGTACAAAACTCCATTCTAATAACCAGTGGACAGGTTGAGCAAATGAAGAAACTCCGAGAAACAAAATAACAAAAGCAAAGGTGTGAAAGGTATCTATCCAGGAAAAAGTCGAACTGAATGACCGTACCCTTCCTATCTCCTGCTCTTATAAACTCCTTCGCTTTCTCAACTTCTTGAGAAGCATTCTTTTCGGAAGCCTGCGCCTGTTTCTTCAGCTTTTTGAGTGTCTGTACAGAAAGGAGGACAGAGGTCCAAGTGAACCGGTTACATAAACAAAGGAGGTTGGACACCTGAGAGTGCCATAACTTCAGCACGGAGGGACACTTAAGCCGCCATAACTTCAAAATGGTACACTTAAGTGCCAATATCGGAGTAAAATGGAACACAAGTGTGCCACTCCGGCAAAAATCCCCAAATGGCCGACGTGGCAACTTTCCGGCGAGTTTGGTCCAAAACGGCGTCGTTTTGCACGCCGACGTGGCGGAGAAATGCAAAAACGACGCCGTTTCGTGTCTTATCTATAAATAATTAATATAAAATTAATTAAATTAAATTAAAACTTAATTTTATTTAAAATATTCTAAAAAATTAAAAAATTTAAAAAAATTTAAAATTTAAAAACTTAAAATTTAAAAACATAAAATTTAAAAAAACTTAATATTTAAAAAATTAAAATTTAAAAAACTAAAATTTAAAAAAACTTAAAATTAAAAACTTAAAATTAAAAACCTTAAAATTAAAATTTTAAATATTTAATATTTAAAAAAATTAATATTTTAAAAACTTAAATTTAAAAAAAAAAAACTTAAAATTAAAAAAATTAAAATTAAAAAACTTAAAATTAAAAAAATTAAAATTAAAATACTTAAAATAAAAAAATTAAAATTAAAAAAACTTAAATTTTAAAAACCTTAAAATTAAAAAAAAAAAAAAATTAAAATTGCCACCTCAGCTGTCCCCTTGGGCCCCCCCCTTTTAAAAAATTTAATTTTTATAAATTTTAAGTTTTTTTTAAAATTTTAAGTTTTTTAAGTTTTTCATTTAATTTTTAAATTTTAAGTTTTTTTAATTTTAAGTTTTTTTAAATTTTAGTTTTTAAATTTTAATTTTTTAAATTTTAAATTTTTTTAAATTTTAATTTTTTAATATTAATTTTTTTAATATTAATTTTTTAAAATTTTAATTTTTTTTAATTTTGATTATTTTAATTTTAATTTTTTTAATTTTAATTTTTTTTAATTTTAGGTTTTTTAATTTTAAGTTTTGAAATTTTAAGTTTTTAAAATATTAATTTTTTTAAAATATTAAATTTTTAAAATTTTAATTTTTTTAATTTTAAGTTTTTTAATTTTAAGTTTTTTAAATTTTAGTTTTTAAAATTTTAATTTTTTTTTTTAATTTTAAGTTTTTTAAATTTTAAGTTTTTAAATTTTGAGTTTTTAAATTTGAAGTTTTTTTTTAAAATTTTAAGTTTTTAAAAGTTTTTAGTTTAATTTTTTAATTTTAAGTTTTTTTAATTTTAAGTTTTTTTTAAAAAATTAAGTTTTTTAAGTTTTTAATTTAATTTTTTTAATTTTAAGTTTTTTTAATTTTTTTAATTTTTTAATAAAATTAATCTTTAATTTTAATTTAATTAATTTTTATATTAATTATTTACACATCGGACGTGAAACGGCGTCGTTTTGGACATCTCTCCGCCACGTCGCCGTGCAAAACGACGCCGTTTTGGACCAAACTCCCGCCGGAAAGTCGCACGTCAGCCCATTTGGCCGGATTTTTTAGCGGAGTGGCACTTAAGTGTCCCATTTAAGTTCAAACCGGCACCTCAAGTGTACCGTTTTGAAGTTACATGACTTAAGTGTCCTCCGCCAAGCTTATGGCACTTGGGCTGTTCTTTGCCCATAAACAAATGATATAACCTGCCATAATTATTTGTATAGACTAAAGTTCAATCTTTTTTAAGCCTACAATCGAATTAAATAAATCTACATCTTAATATAGAAAAATGCAGATGCATGTGTTTTACTATTAGACGTACTTTAAGTATGCATTTCTTAATTACTCACAACATCAGGGGAAATGGAAATGAAAAAGACTCTCCACATAAAAGAATGGACTCTTTGGGAAATTTTTACAAAAACGGATAGTCTTCTACCCGTTACGTAATTAGATCAAAAATTTTGGATGCACTGAATAAATATGTGATTTTGTTAGGGGTGATCGGGTCTAGACCTGGACCTGTACCCGATCCTATTATAATCAATTCATCTTTTTTGGACTCTATACCCGACCATGTTTGTATTGAACCCTGTACTCGATCCACCCTGTTTTTTTGGTCCGGTTCCGGGGTCAACCTTGTTTCCATTGGAACTTGTTTTGCAATCTCCCAACATCCTATACAACTTCGAATTTTATATTAACACGCAAGAAAATAATGTAATCCTCTTAATTTGTATCGAAACATTAAGCACTGGTGATAAATAAATATATGAACTTTTTGACTAAACGAAAAAGTAAGGATTTACAAGGCTAATTATAATAAATAAAATCATAAGGCAAATAATTAGCGACAAACATGGGTCTAATATTAGTCTTATTCTCATAACTACTATATGAAGCTACTAATTTATGTAAGCATAACTCTTTCTATAGAAGAGAAATTAGGCGAATCAATTCACGTGGTACATAAGAATTTGATAGCGACGAACATCGTCTGTCTGTCGGACGGTGCGAGAGAGAGCCAATGAGGGAGGGAAGTAAGTGAGGAAGAGGAAGAGTTGAAGTAAAGTGTGTGCTTTGTGTATCTCTCTCATGGCTTTCTAAAACTCTCTTCTTCTTCGGCCTGGTAGGATCTCTAAGAAATGCAGCTCGGTAGGTTAGAAACGTTATCTTCCTAGCATCTTTGAGTGTCTCTAGGCTCTAAACTTGCTAAAAGGCTGTTCCTGAAGGGCTTGAATATGAGTTGTTCGCCTACTGTGGAAAGGCATACTTGTAGAAAATTAACTCTTCTTTCCTTGGTTCTAGGTCTAGGTCCATTCATACGCCATGTGATTGCAGGAGGAAAAATAAAAATAAGGGAAAAAAAACAGGTTCTTGGATGGGTAATTAATCGAACCTTGTTCCCAGACCAGTTTTAACCGATTTCAAATTTTGGGAACCGGTTCTCGGACTGGTTTCAATGGGAACCAGTTCTTGGCCTTGTTTTCCGGGTGGGCCGGTCCGATTTCCGGGTATACCCAATCCGATTGCACACCCATAAATTTTGTGCCTTGGTTGAACTTAGCACATATAGCCACAATAACATCCCATGTACAAAAGAACAAGAGCCTAAGAGGGGCAAAATCAGCCGGAAAGGTTATGAATCACTATGAATATGCAGCCTATTATTGAAGTACATGGAGACTCGACTATCGAAAGCGAAACTTTCGCCAGACGGCTAAGAGCCCCCAGCACAGGTCCCTATCGAGAGCTCAAGCGTAATCCCCGTTGCTAAGGGATTGGGGTCTGGGTCGGGATCGGGGTCGGATCGAGATCGAGGTCGGGGATCGGGGAAGAAAGGACATAAACAAGCGCAAGAACTGTACCTCCTTCAAATTATTCATCGGGCCGAGAAGATGAGCCTTGATCCGCCGCTTAAGTTTCTTGAAAAGCCGGCACATCCCGCAACACATGATCGATCACTGCCTAAGGAAAAGCCTGGATATCCTATCAACGGCAGAAAGAACGAACAAGATCGATCCGTTCAAGCGCGATCGATCAGCAGAAACAAAGAGGACAGATCAAACGGCGGAAAAACAAATACGAACCTCGGACAACTGACGGTGAAGCTCGACACCGGGCTGCGGGATCGGACAGAGAGCGACAGCGAGATCGAGGTCGAGACGAGTACGGCGATGGCGGCAATGGGGGTCGCTGCCCCGACGGGCGAGGCTTATAAAAATGCCTTTTCATCTCTGTCATCGGCTTCAAGTTTCTGAAGAACTTGGAAGTTTTTTTTTTTTTTTTTGGTAAGGAAGAACTTGAAAGTTTTGCTGTTTCTGAATTTCAAGTATTGCTGTTTCTGGAGACTTTTTTTATGAAAAAAATAGCAAGGAATTAAAGACGATTGGGCGGCAAGTAATTAGCATTTTATAAGTTCTCAACTTTTATCCAACTAATTAAGGTTTTGCATCTTCTATCAAATGAATATGCAAGTAACTGCAAATCAAGAATGTTCTCCCATCAATTGATGACAATATGCTGTTTCTGAAGAACTTGATTTTATTGGCTTCCATGGTCATTGCAGGGCTATCAAAAAACCAATTGCTTCCACGAGAAAGGTGAGAAGGACCCGTGTCACATCAACAGCAATCCTTACATCATTGCGTTTGGCATCGTTGAAATCATTTTCTCTCAGATCCCCCACTTCGATCGGCCGTGGTGGTGGCTGTCGATCTTCGCCGCCTTCATGTCCTTTACTACACCATCGTTGAACTTGGTCGTGAAATTTTTTCTTGCTAAACTGCTCTATTTATGTTTCTAAGCTATCTCCATTGGTGATAGAACCCAGTCGAATTATGAAGTTCTGATTTAGTGTTCTCTTCTGGTTTGTTTTATCTTCAGAGACAGGGAAAATTAAGGGAAGTCTCACTGGAATCAACATCGGGGCCTTGACCTCAACGCAGAAAATATGGAGGAACTTCCAGGCGCTTGGTGACATCGCCTTTGCCTATACGTACTTCGTCATCCTCGTTGAAGTTCAGGTGACCAGAGCTCTCTCAAATGCATGACACAAGAAAGTACTAGTTATGGTTAATAGTTCTGATGAATTTAAATCATTGACATGATGAGTTTATATTTGTTTTAGGACGCCATCCGGTCCTCTCCATCTGAATCAAAGACGACGAAGAAGGCGAGTCTTATCAGCATTAGCAGCCACAGCCTTTGGCGATATGGCACCCAAAAACCTCCTAACTGGGTTCGGCTTCTACAACCCATACTGGATGGTTGACATTGCAAACGCCGCAATCGTGATCCACCTTGTCTGCGCGTACCAGTTCAACTTCCCACCCCTATTCGCCTATGTTGAGAAGACCTTGGATGAGAAATTTCCCAAAAGCCAGTTCATCAAGAGGAAGATCGAAATCCGCATCCCCGGGTGCAGCCCTTACAAGCTCAAACTCTTCCAATTGGTCTGGAGGACGGTCTTCGTGATGGGACCACCTTCATCTCCATGCTCCTCCCATTCTTCAACGACATTGTTGGGCTGCCCGGAGCGGTAGGTTTTTGGCCCCTCACGGTCTGTTTCCCGGTTGAGATGTACATTAAGCAGAAGAAAATACCCAAGTGGAGCACCGAGTGGGTGTGCCTCCAGATTGTAAGTGTGGGCCTTATTATCACCATTGCTGCTGCCGCTGGCTCTGTCGCCAATGTATTTCTCGACCTCAAGTCCTTCAAGCCATTCAGTACCGACTACTAAATAACGTGCAGCTGACAGGCATGTCGCAAGTAAGGAAAGGAAAGAGTGGTCAGAAGAAAAGGAAAGCAAAGTCCAATTTGACTAGCCGCAACGAGCAGGAGACAAAGCACGCAAGCTGAATTTTATATTATCTTCTGTACACTTAAGTCGGTAGAACAAGGTGGTAACTCACGCCTATAAATAGACTTGTACTTGATCATTTGAGAGTGTGTGAGGTCCATCGTATGTGGGAAAACCCTCCACCCTGAGAGGTCTTAGACCTCCACCATGATCATGTGGAGAGTGACTATTAACATCTCCATCAAATTATTTTGTTTAACTAATGAAACTATTTTCCTCATATCCTATGACTTATATCATTCAATTATCTTATTTTATTCCTTGTCCATTTACTATAAATTATACCATACACTTGCAAACATCACTAATAAAAAATTATAACCAATACCAAAATCATGCTTCTGCAGCGCACACATCCAAAATTTTTAACTTTTTTTCTTTTTTTCGACTTTAACTGTTTTTATTTATTTAATTTGGAAAAGTCCCTTTCAACTCAAGACTGGCTCAGTGGGTCTTTGTCTTGTTTAGCAGTTATAAAACTCCATGGATAGTTTATAGGTCTTTGTCTTGTTTAGCAGTTATAAAACTCCATGGATAGTTTATAGGTTCAACCTCAGGATCCCAAAACCCTCGGAGAGAACCCAAGAGAGAGAGGGAGCGAAAATGGCGGATGAACAAATTGATCAACTCACAGTGGAGCTATACGAAGTGGGAAGGAGAATAAGCACTCTCGAGCATCGGCTGCGTGTCAACAATAGGCTTTTGTTGCGTGATATCGAGGAAGGGAATGTCCAACGCGTGAACGTGGCGAGAGTCAGAGTACAGGTGATCGGACAAGAGCTTGCTCGGGCTACGGAGGAGCAAAACGGGCTGATGGTTAAGATGTGTTAAAAAATTTGGATGTGTTAAAAGGGCCGAACTGGTCACCTCGATCATATTTATCATAAGGGAAAGTGGAAGTCTGAAGCGTCTCTTGCTCTGCTCTCGCATTTGCAGTTGCTGGCACTCCTATATTGTTAAAGATAAAAGCAACCTCATCTGAAGTGGCTGCAACATAAGTGATATATTAGCCCTGTTTGGACCTTTAACGGATGCCTTCGGCCAAAGTCTCACCTGCTTTGAACATTTCAGCATTTTCGGCATGCTGGTCTAGGGGATCAATGAATTTTTGCTAATTACCTATTTTATCCTTAAAATTTTAATAAACGTCCACTTTTACCCCGTACTAAAAAAAACCCTAACTTTTTCCACGTTTTCCTCTCTTCTGCAGCGTTCTCCATCGACGACGGCTCTCTTCTCGTCTCTCTCTCTCTCCCTGCAACTCGCACCACTCCATCCCGATTTGAATCCGAGCACCACTCCATCAAGGCCGAAGTTCGTCGCACGAGCGAGCGAGATCTGGATCTTCTACCCTCTTGACGAGCGAGCGAATCCGAGATCCGAGCAATCCGAGCACCACTCTATCTGGATCATCTCTCACCCATTGCTGTGATCGGAGGTCCTCCTCTCGCGGCTCCGCTTTGCGACGGCGACGGCGACGGCGACGGCTTCGGCTCTGCTTCCTGCTCCTGCGACGGCGACGGCGACGGCGACGGCTCCGGCTCTGCTTCCTGCTCCTGCGACCGACCTTCTGACCCAGCTGAAGGAATTCAAGTCCGAGCTCGCCCTCCTCCGCATCGCCAAGGTCACTGGTGGCACCCCGAACAAGCTCTCCAAGATGTACGTCTTGTTCTTACTTCAGTTTTAGGTGAGTGACTCTAGGGTGTGCTGGGGGTGGGAATCGACGACCAGGGTTTTGGGTTTTTCGCCTCGGTTATTGATTGGGGTTTGCTCTTTTTTATTGTTGTTGTTGGAATTCTAGAGATTGGGGGGAAAGACATGCTCTTTTCTGATGATCTTGGTAGGATTTGTGGTCATTGGACAATTTGTTTTACCATGATAATCCTTTCCCCTTTTCGTAATCCGAAGCTTGCTTTACCAATCAATCTCGCGACACTTGAGATTGCACAGTGTTACTTCTATGAAGAAGAACTAAAATTAACACGTGCTGAGCATCTTCAAATGTGGGGAAACGAGAAGGTTGAGATCAAAGGGAAGTGTGTTTCAAAATGAACCCGATCTTAATATCCAGTTCGAATGCCTGAGAGTCAATTCCAATTTGGTTCCAGTTCAAAACGTTTTCGAGCTAATTTGTAGTGTTGTAAAGCAGTTATGTGTACACCAAGACAGGTTTAGGCAGACAATGCAAAGCTCTCTTATCAGTAATGGCAGCACTGAGCTTTGTTTCTGATCAGGGTGGCGAATCGTACGAATATTACATTAATAGCTTGGAGTTCTTGCACTGATCAAATGTCAGTTCCCAGTCTAACATTTTCTCTAAAAAAAATTTCGCAGTGTAATAGGAGAAGTGTGAAATCTCTTATGGAAGGAACCTTTTCAACTGAGATACTCAGAAAGACATTGGAAGGATAACAGTATAGAAGAAGTCACAAAGTAAAGAGCAATAGGTCCGTGCGGGTTAACTCTGAAAAATCTAGATCACACGTTGCTAGTTTCGTGGATCATAGCGATATTAGAGTGTGACTTTGCACTGAATGAATGGCTACTTCCGAACAAATTCAAACCAGCGTCTCACAGATATGGCAATGATTCACTTCAAATTACCAGCAAAAAGGTGATGCCATATGCCAAGACCAAGTGCAAAGTAGAAGAAAAGCGTATCTAAAGCTTAACGAGATCACCGGCAGCAGTCACCTTATTTTCCAAAGTACTATAGTCTAACATCAAGTCAGCTTTGACTTCGAGGTAAAATGATGGTTAACACCCGCCTAATCATGATTATCCCGCTTAGACCGCACGGCATGCCCAATGCGAGGACCGTAAGCACCCTTCATGCGAGACTATCAAAGATCAAATTTTGAAGTGAATAGTAATCATTTTCCTTTACCATTGTGACAGAAAGGGCCACCCTTAGGAATATAAAGCACATCTGTCTTGCCGTAAGGAATGTAAGCCCTAAAAGGGATAACATGCCTCCTTTTTCTTTTATCACAGTAGGAGTGTGGTGATATGGCATGACATACGATGGTCCAAGACAGGACCCAAGATCGAATATCAATTTAGGTCCAATTGGTTGACAAGTCGCACTTGACTAGGGATTGGGTATAAAATGAAAAAGATAAGAAAAAAGTTAATGTACTCAAGGACCAACATAAATTTTGTGGGTTTGCCCTTCTGTTCATTGGAATAACATGGCCCTCATCTGTAGGACAAAGACAAACAACCTTTTCTTGTGATGAACTGTAGAAAAGCAACCGGCTTGAACCTTAAGACACCAGAGTCTTTGATTGTATCGGGAATATGTCAGCAGATATGCACCAGAAAACATGAAGAATTCCAATGAACTACATATTTCCAAGTTCCAACACCCTTTAGTTCAGAGCCTAGGGACACCATGAGAACCAGGATGGAAGCGCTTCTAATCTATCCGAGCTGCATTTCCTAGTGGATTCTACCAGGCTGGAGAAGAAGAGGAGTTTTTAGAAGGCCATGGAGAGGTTTTTACAAAACACTCACTTTACTTCAGGGGACTCTGCCCAACACATTACACCCTCCTTGCCTTATATAGACAATAAGAGGTCACAAACAAACAAGGACCAAGCTCATGGGTTCGGAAACAAACAGAGGCACCGGAAACTTCCGGGAGGGAATTATTCGCACAATATGAACAGTAACCGTACTGTGAACAGTACTTTCCCTAGCCTAGTGCTACAGTAAAAGTGAACAGTACTATGCTACAGTGAATCTGTACGGACAGCGGCTTTTCAGCGGTCTCTTCCGTCACGAGCATTGTAGTCATAGTCCGGGTCATCCGAGCTGTGTGCTGTTGCGAAAAGATGTGCTTCATACTTCTGCTCAAGAGCTTCAAGGTCTTCTGGTGAGAGGATCTGTTTTAACTGATATGATGATGATGCTTCTTCATGAGCCCAGTGTGATGCTTCTTCTTGAGCCCAATTTGTATTGTCATCTTCTGTGGTGTTGGCAGGAATGCTTGGCTGAGGCCAATGGGATGGCTGTGAATAGTGGGAAGTGTCTATTTGAGATAAGGACAATGGCTCTTGGTCATAGGGATCTTGGGAAAGAGGACCTCCCCAATGTGCATAGGGGTCCTGGTTAGATTGGACAATGTCACGTGCACTTGTCATTTCATTATCTTAGGATGATTCAGCCTGTTTGAATTGCTTGAGTGCTTCCTTAGCCTCTGGAGCTAGGTCATAATGATCCCATGCAGTGGGTACATTATAATTCCATACACCTTCAAAAATGGTTTTGTTTTCTTGGCACAGAATTCTCTAGAGTTCTCGATACTGGAGTTGGCAGGATACGACAGATCTTGGATAAGATTTGTGAATCCAAGCTTCTCTGCTATCCAAATGTGGTTTATAGGATGTGGTTCCTATCTCCAGGGGAACATTGATAATGTTGCCATTATTTCGGCAAAAATGCCATGGACGTTTGAAAAACAGAATGGTATGGACTTCAGGATTTGGTGTTGTGGTTCTTAGTTCCTTTTCTAAGAGATGTTTCCAGTGAGTAGGAGGATAGAACCAATTGAGAAAGTCTAAAAGGTTTTGATCACTTTCTCTTTCAACATTTCTTCCAAGTAAGAATATCCTGGTGAGGTTGGCCACGAATCTTCTGGTTGGGATTTCAATGGCTATTAAGTACTTATTAGTTAAGTACCATAATAGCGTCTTGAGCTGATCAGGGAAATCATCTTCCTTCCAGATAAGAGGATGTATGAATGGATAATCCGAATTTAATCCACAAGGATAAAGAATCGAACCTGCATTGAATCTGAATAGATCTGTGTGACTTTGCCACATGAGGTTTTCTAGATTTTCTGTGAGATTGTCATTCTGGATTTGTTCAATAATCTCCTGGGGGTATTTCCAGCTTGGCAAATCTTTGATCTTCTCAATCTTGTATTTTACGCCATGATTGAGCATATGAAAAGCGGGTCTTTTGATGTACATGTTGTTTTCGGCCGGTGCCTTTGGCCTTGACAAGAAATCAGCAAGAACATTCTTTTTTCCTGGAATGTGTTTGGTTTCAAATGAATATTTCGAAAACCATTCAGCCCATTGAAGCAGTTGGGAATTTGGAATGCTTCATTTAAACTTGGTCATCCGAGGAAAAGATGCCATGTCTAATTCTACCGGAAGTGATGGCCGATGAGATGGAATTCAAACTTCTTGATTCCATTCTTTTCTTTGCTAAGATTTCTTTAAAAGTGGAATGGTAATGCATTTCGGATTGAGAAAACTTTCCACTTTTGTGAGCACAAAGGTGTCTCTTACCATCAATTTCTTCAAGTAAAATGGCTGTCTAGTATTCGTCACTGGCATCAGTCTGAAGAATTCTTTTACCTGTTGATGGTATTTTCAGTGGTGGGAGATTCTTCATAACCTCCTTAAGCTCAGCAACTGCTTTTGTCTGAATTTTTCCCCAAGGTGGGGGATTCTTCTTTAGCATGGATTGCAAAGGAATCAGGAGTTTTGCAATATTTGGGACAAAATCCCTGAGATAATTAATTATCCCAAGGAATTGCTGAACTTCTTTCTTTGTGAAATTTTCTTTCGGAAACTTTAGCAGTTCCTGAGCAATATGTGGCCCCGGATAGTATGTACCATTGTTGAGGTGCATACCAAGAAATTCGATTTCTGTTTGGGTAATATTCATCTTTCGCTGGGAAAGCATGATGCCATGCTTTCTGACAATTTCTGCAAATTGTTCAAGGAGTTGGCAGTGTGACTGCTCATAAGGACTGTAGAGCAGGATATCATCGATATATACTGCAGCACTTGAAAGGATTGGTTGGAAGATGCGACACATGGCCTTTTGAAAAAGGGATGGTGCTACCTTTAGGCCAAACGGAAGGACTTTCCACTGGAAGTGCTGGTTTGGAATACAGAATCCTGTTTTGGATCTGTCTTCAGGATGGATGCCCAATTGCCAAAATCCGGCTTTGAGATCGAATTTGGAATAGATATGGGCCTTTGTTAATCCAGTAAAGAGAGAAACTCTGGATGGTAAAGGGAATTTGTCATCCTGGAGGAAAAGGTTGAGGGGTTGATAGTTGATTACCAATCTCATTTTTCCTCTGTTCTACTCAGCGCGTTTGTTGACATAAAAGGCTTCACAAGCCCATTGAGAATTGGAGATTTCAATAAGGCATTGTTGCAATAGTTCTGAGCATTCCCTTTGTGCTAAAGCCAAGTGTTCTGGCTTCATTCCCATGTGACTCGCCTTGGTTGGATTTATATCTTCATTTTTCTTGAAAGGAAGGCAAACGAAGAATTCTGGATTTTCCCATAAAGGATGGGAACACTTTTGAGCAAATTCTGCATGGGATTCTGAACATGATTCTAACAGTTTTTGCATGATTGGGTCTAACAGGCTCATCTGAATGGAAAAGAGTCTCTGAATATTGACGAACTCAGAGAATTGGTCCTTATATCTAAGACCTTTTCCAGGAATGATACGAAGCTGTGAGATCTGAGTCATGACATCCCAACCAATGATTAAGTCTTTGTTGGGAAGATTGGAACCAAAGAATTTTGTGGTGACTGAACATTGAGGGAAGAACTGAACAGTCACAGGAGTAGTTCTCACATTTGTGGAGAAAGTATCTCCTGAGGCAGAGTTGAAATATCGGGCATAAGGAGTCCAATATTCTTCAGGAAGAACCTTGGTATCTAATATTGAGCAACTTGCTCCAGTATCAATGAGAGCAATAACAGTGATTGGTTTAGCAAACTTTGAGGTGAGGAATTTTACAGGAAAATGAGGACAGTGGGTTTGGCTTGAAAATATGTCAGGGTTTTGTTCTGCAGATGTGGATGATATGTGAAAAATGTCTTCAGATTATGAATCTGAATCAGTTTCACTGGAATTGTTGTAACATGGAATGATACAAAGAGTTTGTTCAGTTTGTTCCTCATCAGCAGAGAACAATGATTCAACATCATCATTTTCAAGAGAGATACCTGTTTCATTCTCAATCTGGTGTATTAGATGATATTGGCCCTTTCTGGCTTGAGGACAGTTTTTGGCAAAATGTCCTTTCTGGTTGCAGATGTAGCAACGATTCGACTTTTTATGACCCGTGTGATCCTTTCTTTTTTGTAAGTATCGCCATTTCTTCTTTCTTCGGAAGTTCTTGTTGCCATGTTTGGACTTGTTCATTGAGAACTTCTTGAAGTGTTTCTTCTTTCGAGAATACTTTCCACAAGTGCCATCACAATCTTTTTTAGAACATTTGATCTTCAGCTTGTGGTGAGAGCATGCTGTCTCGAGGCTTGGATCACTGTTGATATAGGATTTGACCATCTGGCGCTTTAGACATATTTCTTCAAGGCATAGATGGATTTCTTGTTGTATCTCTCCCAGGGGCATATCCTGAACTCTCTTTTGTCTCCCAAAAAATGATCTTTCAACCATTTGGGATAGTTCTTTGGGGACGGAAGTCAGGAAGATATGCTTCAGATTTGAATCTGCTCCAATTTGGTAAAAGAGCTGGAGCATTATTCGATAATGTTTATCAAGATGTTTCTTTTGGAGAGAACAACATTTTCTTTCAAAAAACTCTCTTCTTTTCATCTCTATGAGGTCGGTGGGTTTTCCACAAAGAAGTGGTATAGGATGGTAATGGCTTGGCTAAAATTTGGTGACATCGAAAATGAATTTGGTCTTGTTCGATCGATTTCCACCAAAGTTTAAGACTTCTGTGAACCTAGTAACAAAGTTGTAAAGGACATCATTCATATCATGGTTGGTGAGGGACTGAGTGTTTAACCAAGTATGAAATTCCTCAAATCTTTCTGGCCATTTGTGGTAAGGAATGTCATCGATGGTGAAAAACTGCTTTGATGCCATGGACACATGATTCTTGGGGTTGTCCCTAACAACTTCTGGGTCAGAGTAAATTGACTCCATTCCCTGATCTGGAGGATCAGCCATAAATATGGAAGAAGTTATTGGTACAATAGGAGGGGAATCAGGTTCAAGAATTGAAAAGGATGAAGAGGATGAGGATGATACTCAATCAGATTGAGTATCAGAAGTGGTAGGATCAGTTTGTTCTAGAGTTTGACCATCTGGAGGAGTTGGATCAATTTTTGTGGACAGGATCAGGATGTTCTTGGACACTCAAATCCTTTAGAAATGATTCTAATGGATTTGCTAGCATCATCTGATCTGGCTTTTCTCTTATGACCACCAAACATGATTCGATAGGAATTTTCTATTTTCCTCTTTCCTTTTGGATTCGATTCAACTCTTTGATGCGTTCTCGTATATCTAGTTCCTTTTTGGAAGGATCTTGTGGAATAGCAGCAAAGATAGACGTTTGGGGTGGCGGAGGTAAGTATCCAGTTCTTACTGGAGTCGCGAATGGATCAAAAGGTCTGAATCTTCCTTCTTCAAGGAGTTGGATTTGCCTTTTGAGTTTTTCTATCTCCGGCTCTGGGCTTTCTAGATAATGGTAACCTAGACGTTGCCCTGATTCCAAGGCATTTAGCCTTTTCTGGAATTCATAAACCATTTTCTTGGTAGCCTCATCATACCTTCGGAGATCTTGTTGCACAATTCCAATTTTGGAATCAATTGCTTTGAAAGCATTGTTTTGTGCCAGCAGAGTCTCTGATTGCCAATTTAAAACAGCTTCAGCGGCAGAAGTCTTTTTCTGTTTCCCATGTTCATCCACATCAGTGGGGGTAGGTACTTTAGGAACATGGCGATATCTGTTTTGTGGATCAATGAATTCCTCTGAGGCAGGGATTGAGAGTTTAGAACCTTCTTTGACAAGAGGGGGAAAGTCAGAATCGTGAAACATGGCAATGGAGGAAATAGGTGGTGTTTCTGCTGGAGCTTCAAGTGGGTAGGAGTGCTTCTTGGCCCACTTTAGGATTGGCTTGTAAAACGGGGAGAGAGCTTGTTTTTTCTGAGGTGGTGATGATGGAGGTGATCTTGGTCTTGGTGGTTCTGGTGGTACTTGGGGTGTACTGACTTCTGGTGGCGGAGGTGGTGCATAAGATACCATGAACTGGTATTTATCGCATTCACCAAGAGTATCAACTGAGGGGTCTCCGTCTAAGTATCTTTGATACACCCTATCCTTTGGCCTTTTCCGTCTAGGTGGGGGTCTATCATATGGATTTACCTCATCAGGAGAATTCATACAATAGGAACATTGGCAAAAAGGATCCCAAAAACAATGACCATATTTGTCTTTATAGTAATGGACATGATGCCCATCACCATTAAAGTGTCGTACAAGTTTTTTTGGATCTGGCTTTGAAATTGATTCAGGAACACATGGTTCGATCATGAAGAGGGTTTGGAATATAGAAGGACTTTCTTCCTTTTCTTTGCCAAATTTGATGGAAACAATTCCATCTGTTTTCCGAACGAACTCAGAGTCCGTAGACTGGAAAGGCTTGTTATGTTGATGTAGCTTTTCGTAGTTGGTGATCCAAGTCTCTGGAAGGAGCTTGGCCAACGTATCCTTGGGGATCCGTCGAGGAACATGGATGCACGATGCTTGATCATTCTGCATGGAGATAAACAAAGCATCTTCATTACCATTGTTGAAGTTTAGATCAAGAGCATGGTTCTGCACTCGATAGACCATCTGGTAATGCAAGGTTGCAGCTATAGAGTCAGCAGTTTGGGGAGCTCCAGTGAGCTGGACTTGAACTTTTAGAAAAGAGAGTAGCTGGGGGTCTGATAAAGCGATGTTGAAGTTGGGATATAAAGTTACAAAGACTGTTCCGGCATTCAGAGTAGTCTGAACAGTACCGATGCAGGCATGCCGGTATTGTAAAAATCTGGTATCCAACAACGCAATTCTTGCCACAACGGGCAAACCTTTTCGGCCATGAAAAGTAAGAGCAAGACAAACAGCGCCATAATGAACATGAGTGTATCCCTGTTGAGCCCATTGTCTGGGGAATTCTGGAGGGATCTGAAGAGTAACGAAGTACTCTTTTTCAGTAGCAGGAATGGGGTGCTGGTCGAATTTGGAGGACTGGACGTACTCCTTTACTTGCTTTGGAGTTTGGTGAATAAGTTGGCGGATGGAGCGGATGGGTGAGAATGACGAGTTGGGTTTAGCAAAAGCGGAATAAGGGTTCATGAGAGGGACCTGGGTTTCAGAGATCTTGGTTTCATCACTAAGAGAGACTTCGTAAAGATAATCTATCTTAGAAGCATTGGAAACACGAAATTCTAGGGGTGTTGAGGATGATGTAGAAGGAGTAAGAGTAACAGGTGCTTCGAGAATTTCAGGTTCATGATGTGAAAAGATCTTCTCAGCACTGGATTCACCTACTAGGCGCATGGAACGGATAATATCAAAAACGAGACCATGGCTCTGATACCATATTTGACAAAATGCTGAGTTATCGACACGTTTGATTGCGAGAACTTACCACCCAACTATGGATATTTAGTTGACCTTGATAATGCAAATGAAGGGGTGGGTGCTTCAAATTCGTATGCATGTTCGGACATGGCACGTTTACGTAATGAAATAGCCATAAGTTTACAAAGTCGTTGAGATTTGTAATACTAAGTATAACGTATTTTTTTTTCTAGACATATATGACCATGTTTACTATCATGAAATGACTCTTTCTAGTCAAATTTGTATGAGATGAACTTGGTTTTATTTTTCTTAATGAGTACCTCCATTTTTATATGCGATGCTTACTAAAAAAAAATAGCATCTACAATCGGTCGCTTTATCATTCACCAAATAAGTTTACCTTTTTTTCGCTATATCATTGTTATCTTTTGACAATCGATAAACCAACTATTTATTAATATACTAGAATGATAATTAATTAACGAAGATGATTAATACTATAATAATTAAAAAAAAATTATTCAAAGTTGAAAACAAACTTAAAAGAACCCTAAGCCAAAAGTTGAGCTTTGCATCTAATCTATAATAAAATTCTTTTAATATAATTTTTAAATAAATTTATTAATATGTATATTTTACATTACTCTAAACATGAAAATGTAAAGGTTATATAGCCATTGTTTCTTTTTTGCAATTTTAAAAATACTAAAACTAAAAAACTTAATTTAGTTACATCAAAGGGGCTTTTCAAATATATATTTACCAAACAGTCTTGCATTTCCCTAAAGCACTTTTCAGTTACAGTTTACCAAACAGTCTAGCATTTTGAAAGGTATTTGCATTCTCCAAAAGGCATTTCTCCAAAGCTGAATCAAACGGGCCCATAATAGCCCTTCTTGGACCTTTCATGAATGCCTTCGGCCAGATACTAGAAATCTAGCTTGACGGTCTTAAAATTTTAGTGCAAGAAACCGAATCAGAGCCAAGTCTTCTGGTTCCAGACACTTCAAAGGAAAATCTCGAAGGGAGGAGTAATTAGGTAGTCTCAGAAAACGAGAAAGAAAGAAGAACCTGGTTAATAAATCTGGTTCCTTTGGACAAAACTACAATCCACCACCAACTCCCGGAAGTGGCCATGGCAGGGACATGAAAACCTTCAGCCCACTTCTTCTTGATCAACTCGAAACAAAAAGTACTGG
Source organism: Eucalyptus sp. ANBG9806169 (assembly GCA_014182395.1). NCBI lineage: Eukaryota > Viridiplantae > Streptophyta > Magnoliopsida > Myrtales > Myrtaceae > Eucalyptus > Eucalyptus sp. ANBG9806169. Next base: position 46,350,710 of record CM024575.1, on the reverse strand, counting down.
TAACATGATAAGACTGCCGAACACTCTTGATCCCTACGTCTATATCAAGAAAAACTAGTCAAAGGGTGAAGTATAACGTTATTAAGTAGTCATTGAAATAGAAATTCATGGACCGACCCTTGGACATTACAGCTAAAACCCTGCTGCCATCTGCTCCAGCCACTGCAGTGATGTAATAGCTCTTTGACCAATATTCCCTAATCCACTTCTTCAAAGAAGGAAATAAGCAGTAAAGACTGTCCTAATAGGTCTAATACAAAAATTCTTCATGGTTACGTATCATCAGGATTTAACATGCAACGATTGGGATCTACCATGCATTGAAGTCCAAAGTAAAGCCACTCACATAGAACCTTGGGGAGAGAGCCATGTGCAAAGGCATAAATCTGAGCAGTGTAGCCGGCGCTATCATCCATTATTAAGGGCCCATGACTTAGAGGGAGAACTGTAAAACACACTGGTAATATACAGTCCCTCTGCCTGTTCCTTCCATATGCGTACGAGCAGGTCGACATCATCCGAATTAGTGAAAAATCTGCAAGAAAGAGGAAGGTCATAAATGAATTGAAGGTACCAAATATTAAAAATTCTGAAATGCAAGTCCTCACCTTTGCTTCAAGGGTGGATGCACATGGTAAACGCTTATCCATTGTGTTAATTTCAACCCCATTTGAATTTCCTTTGATGGCTCGCCATGATCATTTAACTGCGCTTGCCTAAATATGGCTCGATCAGATGCTAAGCTTGAATCAGACATTTTGTAAACATCTATTGCTTTTTATAGGAATAGGATACTACCTCCTGAGCAACATCGGTGTGCACGGGCCAAACGTGTGGATTTTCACCAATGATCCCATGGAAGAGAGCAACGTATCTAGCATAGTTTGGTTCTTCATTGAATTTCAGATTAACACAAATGCGGTGAACTGCAGGTAAGGCTCAGGACAAATGTTGCACAGGGTGTCTGGAGGAGAGGCCATCTTTCACTTGCAAACAAGAGTCGTATACAGTTAGATGGCCCATTGCCTTATAAAGCAGTCTAGAACTCCCTTGGCCTCAAGACTTTGTTTATGCCCACAGGCTCAGAACGCGTATGCACAGTTAGAAGGCCTATTGCCATATAAAGCAGCCCACAATTCCCTCCCTAGGCGATGTGGGACAAGAGAGAGAGGGACCCATTCCTTGCGCACGTCCAGGGACCGAGGCGCGAACGCACTGCCATCCCTCCTCCCCGCGCACCGCCGTTCGGGCCCGTCACAGTTCAAGTACTCTTCTGTGGGTATAGGGAATGAAACCTGATGTCGTTGCCAAGGCAAATGACTGCAGATAAGATAAACGAGCATGTAAACCAGAGACTCAAGGTCGTTTCTTTTGCTACTTGTTCTACCAAGTTGAGTGTACACACTTGCATATCGAGTTGTTCCTCTGTCTCAATATTTTTTTTGGTGCATGGAACAGTAATTACACAGTTAGAACATGTGGTATGTGCGTATAGAGCACATTATGTTGTTGCCTTGGTCTGATGCCTGATCCAAGCTTTTAGACTTGTAATGAAGGTTAGCTGAGCCTCTCTGAATGTGCAAGCTGAATCAGGTGTTATGCTTGATAAGATTGGGGGATGTGTAATTTGATTATACAACTCAATGGAAACATGCTTTGACAGGAGTTGTCTCCGCCTGCTTCTTCTCTCTCTCTCTCTCTCGTTACAATCTTCGCACCATTTTCCAAAAGTGTCTTGAGGTTCCAGCCGGCGTGCTATGGCAGCTAAATTTTTTGACAGACTTGAGAGCATCTACGTTGCCGATTCAGAGAAATGTGTGGAGCCAAAAAGGTAGGGAAATGACATTGCTGCATCAGAAGATTCAAGCAGCTTCTGAAACCTAGCTAACAAATTGAAATCAGGCCTTTATTTGCTCCTCGGATATAGGACTAGGTTATAGATATTCATAGACACACTGGAATAGTACTTTAGAGGAAGCTCAAAACTGTCTAGATCGAAATTAAGAAGCCCACTTGAGATTGAAGTACAAATTATGAAGGGTGCGGTCCAACTTTGTAAGTTGGAAAACACTTGAGAAGCTAGTGTTGAGGTTCGTCTCCAAGTAAATGAAATTACACCATATCTAGTAATGAAAGGTCAGCATATTGCAGCAGGCACACGGGAAGGAATTGTCCTTTGCAAATGAGCCACATTTCAATACCGCCTTCAAAATCCCCATCCAACAACAGTAATCGGCCTGCAAGATAAAGCAAAAGCCTCGACAAAAAGGAATCCCTCGTCCTACATTAACCCTTTTCGTGGTACTTAGCTCCCTGGATGGGATGAAATGATAAAAAGACACCCCACCTTTTGGTACTGAAGAACATAAAAACCCAAGCTCCTGACTGCCGTCCTGAACACGAGTCCACCACTTCTAAAAGCTGGTGGAGAAATCATGCACAATCGGTGGATCATGCTACGAGTATCAAAATCCACATGATTATTGTAGAGATATTGGCGACATGATAAGAGACATGCTCAATCAGACTCTCCTCCCTCTCTAGACTCGACATAAGTACTCAATTCCGATAGCAGGAGGAAGTAACTCAACAACCAACATATCTTCCAATAGAGTTATAATAAAGCATATCTGTTAAAAAGTGATCCATTTTTGGAAAGATCTGGGCTATACTAGACTTAATGGAGAAAGAAAAAATGGCGGCAACAATTTGTAGAACAAAGGTGAAGATTCTTGTACGTTGTAGAAATTTCTAGTACACAAGTGTCACGGGCCGATCGATCAACTCTCGATCAACTCTCGATTCACCCGTGCGGCCTTAAGGTTTTCCCTAAGCAGCCTTTCAACACTCGACTCACAAGACACTTTGTAGAGAGAGAAACAACTCTAGAGAGAGAAGCTCTGGATTTTCATATAACTTGTGAATGAAATATACAATGGGGGAGGGCACCCCTTTTTATACAAGTATAAGGCAAACCCTAACCGTAGATCTCCCTTAGATCTAACGGTGGAGATTGCACCTCCCCATCTACCAACTACCGGCATTCATTGCCTACTACCAGCTACTCGCATTTATATCGTATGCGTACAAATACGGTATCACCCGCCCCTAGGAGAATACTGTACATCTCGGGAACATAGATCGAGGGTCATCACGTGTCACGCCCGTGCCATGGAAACCTCTTGGAAATGCTATCTTTCGGGCCGTGACATTCTCCCCCACCTATTCGGGCGACGCCTCGTCGCGTCTTCGGCATGAAAATCTTCTATCGCCTTCTTGAATTGCCAAAGACTCTCCTCGGGCTCCCAACTAGCTTCGCTCTCCGGAAGACCTTTCCATCGGATCGATACTCGCGCTTGGCCGGGCAATACCTCTTCCGTATGACTCGATCCGCCAAGATGTTCTCAACTTCTCGATCGTACGAGGTCTTTGCCCCGGCGGCGCTCGATGTGACTTCCCTCGATCCGGGTCTTCTTCATCAATTTGGAAGGGTTTGAGCATACTTACATGGAACACCGGATGCACCTTGAGCTTTGGTGGTAGCTCCAGCTTGTATGCGACTCTTCCAACCTGTTGTAGCACTCGGAATGGCCCTTCGTAGCGACGGATCAACCCCTTGTGCACGTCCTTGTATCGAAGAACTACGTGCAGCTTGGCTAGCACTTGATCTCCGACTTGGAACTCCACGTGCCGTCGCTTCTTGTCCGCCCATTTCTTCATGCGTTTGGAGGCTTTGTGTAGACACGCCCGGGCCAAGTCCGCCTCTTCTTGCATGTTTTGGCGTACTTGTACGCGGGTGGACTACTCCCCGGTAACCCGAAGCAATAGTGCTCGGGGTGTTCGGTTGCTGCCCCGTTGCAACCTCGAACGGACTTTGGCCGGTCGACTCACTCCGCTGCAGGTTGTATGAAAACTGGGCCACGTCGATCAGCTTTGCCCAATTCGTCTGCGTCGTGCTCACATAGTGCCGGAGATAGATCTCCAAGAGAGCATTGACCCGCTCCGTCTGACCGTCGGTTTGGGGATGCAAACTCGTTGACATGTTCAACTCCGACCCAAAGCAACTTGAACAGCTCCGACCGAAGCGTCCCGTGAAGCGAGGATCCCGATCGCTCACGATCGTTCGTGGCACCCCCGTACTTCACCACATGCTTCATAAATGCGAGTTTGGCCGCCTCCTCGGCCGGGCAATCCTTTGTCGCAGTACAAAGGTTGCGTACTTTGAAAACCGGTCGACTACTACCATTAGAGTCCGGCACCCTTCGGACTTCGGTAGGTTGACGATGAAGTCCATGGAAATGCTTTCCCATGGACGAGTTGGGACGGGAAGTGGCTCCAGCAAACCCGGTGATGACCGTTGCTCCAGCTTGTCTTGTTGGCAAACCGGACAAGTCTTCACAAATGCCTCTACATCGTCGCGCATCTGTGGCCAATAGTACTGATCTTTGACGAGGGCCAACGTGCGGTGGATCCCAGGATGACCCGCCCACTTCGAGTCGTGGCACTCGCGCAAGATTTCCTTCCTCAGCTTCCCATAGAAGGGTACATAAAGCCGTCTTCCCTTGGTGTAGAGGAGCTCGTCCTCACACCAAAACCGGCCGGGTCTTACCTTCCTTGGCATACCCGATGAGGGCTTGGGCTCTTGGATCATGCTCCAGCCCTTCTTTGATGCGGTCGACCCATGGACAGCTTGGTCGACTCATCGTGTGGCTCATCGGCTCCGTCCTTCGACTCAACGCGTACGCCACGGAGTTGGCCTTCCCCCGGCTTGTACTCCGGCGCGTAGTCGAACTCGCTAGAAAATCCTGCCATCGAGCTTGCTTCGGACTCAATTTCTTTTGGGTCCGAAGTAACTCGTGGCTACGTTGTCCGTCTTCACGACGAACTTCGATCCCTGGAGATAATGTCTCCACGTCCGGGAGGCAATGGACCACCGCGGTCATCTCTTTCTCTTGGACGGTATACCGTCGCTCTGTATCGTTCAGCTTACGAGACTCGAACGCCACCGGATGGCCTTCTTGCATAAGGACACCTCCTATGGCATAATCCGATGCGTCGGTCTCCACCTCGTACGGCTTGGTGTGGTCGGGCAACGCCAACACCGGCTCTTCGGTCATGGCGGTCTTCAATCGGTTGAAAGCTCTTTGCCACCGATCCGTCCACTCCCACGCCTTTTCTTTCTTCAGTAGGTCCGTGAGTGGCACGGTGATGCTCGAGTAACTCCGCACGAATCGTCGGTAGTGGTTGGTGAGGCCCAAGAATGACCTCAACAGGTACCTTCGTCGGCGGCTCCCATTCGACGATCGATTGAATCTTTGCCTTGTCCATCCGCACCCGTCCGCTCCCGACGACGTGCCCCAAGAACGGGACTTCTTTTTGTGCAAAGGCACACTTCTCGCGCTTGACGAACAGCTCGTTCTCGCGCAAGACTTGGAAGACTTGCCTCAGATGCTCGACATGCTCTTCCAACGTCCGACTATAGACCACGATATCATCTAGATAAACCACTACAAATCGATCTAGAAAAGGGTGGAGTACCTTGTTCATCATTGTACAGAAAGTGGCCGGAGCGTTGGTCAAGCCGAACGGCATCACCAGGAACTCGTAGGATCCATACCGCGTCACGCAGGCGGTCTTCGGCTCATCCCCTTCGGCGATCCGAACTTGGTAGTAGCCCGATCGGAGATCCTTGGTGAACCATTGAGCTCCCCAAGTTGATCAAAGAGATCCGCAATGAGTGGGATCGGGTACTTGTTCTTCACCGTCAGTTTGTTCAGCGCCCGGTAGTCGATGCACATCCGGAGTGACCCATCGTGCTTCTTTTGGAATAGGACCGGTGCACCGAACGGGGCCTTTGACGGCCGTATGTAACCCGCGTCGAGCAGCTCCTTGAGTTGCTTCCTCAATTCTTCCAGCTCGGGTGGTGCCATGCGGTAAGGTGCCATGGCAGGCGGTCGAGCGTCGACACAAGCTCGATCCGGTGATCCACCTCCCTCTTGGGTGGCGGCTTCTTCGGCGGCTCCGAAGGCATGACGTCCTTGAACGAGTTGAGGACTTGGGTTGCTTCCGTCGGGACTTGCTCCCCTTCACCCTTGCCGTCCTCGATCTTCAAGGTTGCCAGGAAGGTCACCTCACCCTTCCTTGCTCCTTTGGTGAGTTGTATGGCCGAGATCATCTTTCGATCACGCTCCGACTCACGATGTACCGGAACCACGCATTGGTTACCCTTGTCCAACACGCATATACATTCCGCAAAGGGCATAACAGCAGCATGGATTCTATCTAGGAACTTAATTCCAATGACAAGATCGTAGTCGTCAAGTGGAATTACCTCTAGAGTTTCCTTGCCTCTCCATGATCCGAGTTGTAGCTCCACGTCCTTCGCAACCCCGATCGCAGGGACCTCCTTCGAGTTTACCGTCTTGAGCCAACCGGCTCCCTTCTCAACTCGCAAGTTAAGTTTCTTCGCGGCTTCCTCCGAGATGAAGATGTCGGATGCTCCCGTGTCCACAAGTGCACTCACCGTGGTCACCCCGATCTTCACGTCCGCGAACATTAAGCCCTTAGGCTCCTTCGCCTTCTTGGCCTTGATCGTGCCAAGGAGTCGCAGTGATCCCAACCGCGCTTCCTCCCTAGGCTCGTCCTCTTTGCAAAGGGCAGCCAGCTTGGCTTTGTTCGGGCAATCCCGCGCCATGTGCGGACCGTCGCAAAAGAAACAGCTATACGAGCGTACCTTTCTTTGCCCACCTCCGTGTTGTCCCGCATTAGCCCGGTGAGGGGGAGGACCATTCGGCGGTCTAGCTCCAGTCGGGCGATTGTTGAATCTACCCCGATCTCCCTCACCAGTGCCTTTGTCCCTTGGACGGTTGTCCGTTTGGGATGTGGAAGGCGACGCCTTGTACTCCACGAGTGACTCGGCTACGGTCATGGCCGTAGTGAGATCTCCCACGTTGTATCGCTTTAGCTCTTGCTTCGTCCATGGCGGACCACCCATGAACCGGTGAAACGCTTCGACTTCATTCATCGAGGGGATTTGGAGTAGCAACTCCGAGAACCGCTTGATGTAGTCGCGCACACCGCCCTTCTGCTCGAGACGCTTCAGCTCGTCACGAGCTTCCTCCTCCGCATAAGCGGGAAAGTAGTTCCGTCGGAACTCTTCGACGAAACCAACCCAGGTCGTGATAGGATTCCCGCACCTATCATCCGACCGACGACGCCACCACAACAATGCACTATCAGCTAAATACATCGATGCAGTGTTTACCCGTGTTTGGTCGTCGTTGATTCCCATGGCTTGGAAGTACCGCTCCATGTACCATAGAAAGTTGTCCACGTCCTGGCCACCCGCGAGCCCCGGAATTCCTTTGGCTTCGGCGTGTCCACCCGTGGACCTTGCACCGTGATCACTCCGTTCACGCGTGCAGCTTGTGCTTCAGCGAGCTTACCCGTAAGCTCCGCAATCTCCGCGCGCATAGCCGCCATTGTGGCCTCCAAGGGTTCGTACCGTTGTGCGAGTTCCTCCTGTAAGGTCCCCAGCAACTCGTGGCGGAGTTCTCCCATGCCGGTCTTGAGCTCTTGCACATCCGCAAACAGCTCCTCCCTTCCGGCGTCAACTCCGTCCACGGTCTGGGTCAGGTCGTCGACCGATCCTTGCACATCGGTGACGAACAACTCTAGTTTCGCCATCCGCTGTGCAAGATCCCCCGTCGGATCCTTCGAACCACCCCGGGACTTCTTCCCCTTGGTATTAACCTTCTCGGCGTTCCGCCCACGATCAGCACCATCACCACCCATGGTAATCGCCTCGTCAGATCGTGGATCAGTCATTGTACTTGCGCTTGGATCGCAAATCAGCTCTGATACCACTTGTCACGGGCCGATCGATCAACTCTCGATCAACTCTCGATTCACCCGTGCGGCCTTAAGGTTTTCCCCTAAGCAGCCTTTCAACACTCGACTCACAAGACACTTTGTAGAGAGAGAAACAACTCTAGAGAGAGAAGCTCTGGATTTTCATATAACTTGTGAATGAAATATACAATGGGGAGGGCACCCCTTTTTATACAAGTATAAGGCAAACCCTAACCGTAGATCTCCCTTAGATCTAACGGTGGAGATTGCACCTCCCCATCTACCAACTACCGGCATTCATTGCCTACTACCAGCTACTCGCATTTATATCGTATGCGTACAAATACGGTATCACCCGCCCCTAGGAGAATACTGTACATCTCGGGAACATAGATCGAGGGTCATCACGTGTCACGCCCGTGCCATGGAAACCTCTTGGAAATGCTATCTTTCGGGCCGTGACACAAGCATGCAAGCAAAAAGCAAGCCTAGAAGACTCTCAAATGCTGAAGAATTTTTTGGTACGTGGGCAGCAGAACACGTGGACAGCAAAAAGGCCAAAGAAAAGTCAACAAAAGCTGCAGAATAGAAAAATGCAGAAAAAATGGAGAAGCCACCGGAAGATGCGGAAGAAGCCACACAAGTACGAGAAAAATAAGCAGGCTGTAATTTTATATCAATTTTTTTGTACTCAATGTCGGTGAAAGAAGGCGGTGCTCACGCCTATAAATAGGAGTTAAGGTGTGTGTTTTATGTAGCTGAAAAACCAGCATACTCCTTCCTTTGTAATACAAATTTTCATAATAAAAGTTCTGTTTTTTTTACCTATACTCCCTTGCCATTGTAGTCCACTTTTATTCACATACACACTTGCGCACACGCACACACGCTTCCGCAAATACCAACAGTGGTATCAGAGCCACGTCTTTTGGTTGGTATTGGGCGTTTGTCCTACCTACCCATTTCTAAAACTACCATTTCGAAATACCCACTAACTAAACCATGGCCAACTCTACCTCATCCTCATTTCCCATTCCCATTTTTGATGGGAACAACTATGACTTTTGGAGCATAAAAATGACTACATTCTTGATGGCCCAAGACTTATGGGACATCGTGGAAAAATGTTGCGAGGCTCCGCCAGAAGGTGCAAGCGTTTCAAAGTATCAACTACAAAAGGATGCAAGGGCGCTATATTTTATCCAGCAAGCACTCTCGGAAACCGTATTTCCGAGAATAATTGGAGCAAGGACTGCAAAAGAGGCTTGGGATATACTACGAGAAGAATTTCAAGGATCGGAAAAGGTACGCACTATTCGCCTTCAAACTTTGAGAAGAGATTTTGAGAATTCTAAAATGAAAAATTATGAGACCGTACAAGAATATTGTGGAAAATTAAAGGAACTCGTTAATCAAATGAGAGCCTATGGAGATGGGATAACGATCAAAGGGTTGTTGAGAAAATATTGGTGTCACTTACCAAAAAATACAACTCTATAGTTACAACTATAGAATGAACTAAAGACTTGACGACCCTATCAATAAGTGAATTAATTGGCTCTCTAGAAGCATATGAGAAAAGACTAATGGCACAAGAGGAAGATTCAATTGAAAGTGCCTTTCAGTCTAAAGTAAATATACGGTCTCATCAAACTAAAAATGGTGGAAGGAGCTTATGGAAAAACAAAAGAGGAGGAGAAACTATAAAAAAGGAAAATTATCCACCTTGTGGTATTTGCAAAAAAACAAATCATTTGGAGAAAGATTGTTGGTTTAAAAATAAAAAACAATGCCGCTTTTGTAAAAGATATGGCCACGTAGAAAAGATTGTCGCTCGAAAACAAATAATCGAGCAAACTATGTAGAAAAAAAGAAAGTGAAGAGAATACATTTTACGTAGTCCAAGCGGCAAATAACAATAAAAGTGAAACATGGTACATCGATAGTGGGTGTAGCAATCACATGACGGGGACGAATCTATATTCACTGATATTGATAAGTCGGTGAAATCCCAAGTAAAGTTGGGCAATGGTGCATTAGTAGATGTCAAAGGAAAAGGCACCATCACCGTGGAAACGAATAAAGGCCCAAAATATATACATAATGTATATCTAGTCCCTCGTCTTGCACAAAATCTCTTAAGTGTGGGCCAAATGATACAAAGTGGGTATTCTCTATATTTTAATAGAGATACCTGCGTTATCTATGATAAATATAAAAATATCATTGCCTCTATTAAGATGAAAAATAACAATTTTCCTATTCAATGGAAATATGTCAAAGATATAGCCATGAAAGCTCAACTTGATGATTCATGGCTATGGCATCGAAGATTTGGCCACTTCAATTTTGCTGGGCTAAAAATTCTCCATCAAAAAAATATGATGAGAGATTTTCCAGTCATCACAGAAATTTCAGATGTTTGTGAAGGCTGTCTTCTTAGAAAACAACAGAGATAGTCCTTCCCATCTGGAGGTGCATGGAAAGCTAAGAAGCCATTAGAACTTGTCCACACGGACGTGTGCGGTCCGATGAGGACACCTACACCCAGTCAAAATAAATATTTCATCCTATTCATTGACGATTACACAAGAATGACGTGAGTATACTTTCTTCGAGAAAAATCTGAGGTTTTCTCTATTTTCAGAAAATTCAAGAACCACGTCGAGAATCAAAGTGGCCAAAGAATCAAAGTCCTAAGGAGTGACAGAGGCACGGAATACAATTCAAAGGAGTTTAATAAATTTTGTGAAGATGAAGGAGTTCATCATCAACTAACTGTTGGCTACGCCCCAGAACAAAATGGAGTAGCTGAAAGAAAAAATAGAACGGTCATGGAGATGGCAAGGTCTATGCTAAAGGAGAAAGGCCTTCCCAACACTTTTTGGGCAGAAGCAGTTTATACTGCAGTATACCTGTTAAACAGGTGTCCAACTAAAGCTGTTCAAAATAAAACTCCAGTCGAAGCATGGAGTGGACGGAAGCCTTCAGCAAAGCATCTCAAAGTGTTTGGATGCATTTGCTATGTCCACATCCCTGCTAAAAAAAGGAGTAAACTAGATGAAAAGACAGAAAAGGGAATATTCCTTGGCTACAGTGACCAATCAAAAGGATATCGAATTTACAACCTAAGAACTAAAAAGCTTATGATTAGTCGAGACGTCGAGTTCGATGAGAATGCTGCCTGGAATTGGGAGGACAAGAAGATCGAGAAGAAGTATATCACCTTGCTAGACATACCACCTGCTCAAGAGGAGTCGATGTCACAAGAAGAAGGAGAAGTACCGGATTCCACCACTCACGACATAACTCCACCAAGCTCTCCAAGAGTGATGCAAGAAGAATCTACTCCAGAGTCTCCAGTACTAAGGGTAAAAGCCCTTAGAAGAATTTACGACACATGCAACTTTGCTATTTTGGAACCAAAAAACTACGAACAAGCATCCAAAGATGAAGTCTGGATAAAAGCCATGGAGGAAGAGATCAAGATGATCGAGAAAAATGAAACTTGGGAGCTTGTCGATCGACCTGAAGACAAAGAGATCATTGGCGTCAAGTGGGTCTACAAGACAAAGCTCAACGCGGATGGATCAATTCAGAAGCATAAAGCAAGGCTTGTGGTGAAAGGATACTTGCAACAACCAGGTATTGACTATACTGAAACTTTCGCTCCTGTTGCTCGCCTTGATACTATTCGAGCACTCATAGCTCTAGCATCACAAAAAGAATGGAAGATCCATCAACTAGATGTAAAATCAGCATTCCTAAATGGATATCTTCAAGAAGAAATTTATGTAGCTCAACCAGAAGGCTTTACAGTCAAAGGCAATGAAGAAAAAGTCTTAAAGCTTAAGAAGGCCCTATACGGCTTAAAACAAGCACCACGTGCATGGTATAGTAAAATCGATGAGTACTTCATCAAGCAAGGATTCAGGAGGAGTATGAGTGAGTCGACACTCTACATCAAGACCCAAGGTAAGTCCGACACTCTCATTGTCTCTCTATATGTAGATGATCTCATATATACAGGAAACAATGAGACAATGATCCGAGAATTAAAGAAGAAATGATGAAGACATTTGAAATGACGGACTTGGGCTTGATGAACTATTTCCTCGGTATTGAAGTCAATCAAGATGAAGGAATTTTCATCTCGCAAAAGAAATATGCAGAAAAGCTCCTTGAAAGATTCAAAATGAGTAATTGCAAAACAGTGGCAACACCACTTGTGATGAATGAAAAACTACTGAAAAATGATGGAGCTGAAAAAGCAGATGCTTCACTCTATAGAAGCCTAATTGGGAGTCTACTATATCTTACAGCTACACGGCCAAATATTATGTACGCGACAAGTTTACTATCACGGTTTATGCAGAGTCCAAGCCAAATTCATTTTGGAGCAACCAAAAGAATTCTAAGATACTTACGAGGAACCACTGATTATGGTATTTGGTATCGACCTAGTGCAACAACTAAGTTGATCGATTATACTGATAGCGATTGGGCAGGATCATCTAATGACAGGAGGAGCACAACTGGTTATGCATTCACATTAGGTTTTGGAATATTTTCATGGACATCTAAAAAACAAGACTCAGTGGCACAATCCACTGCAAAAGCTGAATATGTTGCGGCTGCTACAACTACTAGTCATGCAATATGGCTCCGAAGAATTCTAGAAGACATTGGAGAAGCACAAATGGAATCAACGCCAATATTTTGTGACAACAAGTCCGCGATTGCTATATCAAAAAATCCAGTCTTTCATGGAAGAACTAAACATATAGACATAAATTACCACTTCATTCGTGAAGTGCAAAACAAAGGAGAGATCGAGCTAAAATATTGCAAAATTGAGGAACAAATAGCGGACATCTTCACTAAAGCATTATCGCGAGCCAAGTTCGAGACATTGAGGGAAATACTTGGAGTATCACAAAAATAGATCAAGGAGGAGTGTTAAAAAGTGATCCATTTTTGGAAAGATCTGGACTATACTAGACTTAATGGAGAAAGAAAAAATGGCGGCAACAATTTGTCAAACAAAGTTGAAGATTCTTGTACGTTGTAGAAATTTCTAGTACACAAGCATGCAAGCAAAAAGCAAGCCTAGAAGACTCTCAAAATGCTGAAGAATTTTCTGGTACGTGGGCAGCAGAACACGTGGACAGCAAAAAGGCCAAAGAAAAGTCAACAAAGCTGCAGAATAGAAAAATGCAGAAAAAATGGAGAAGCCACCAGAAGATGCGGAAGAAGCCGCACAAGTACGAGAAAAATAAGCAAGCTGTAATTTTATATCAATTTTTTTGTACTCAATGTCGGTGAAAGAAGGCGGTGCTCACGCCTATAAATAGGAGTTAAGATGTGTGTTTTATGTAGTTGAAAAACCAGCATACTCCTTCATTTATAATACAAATTTTCATAATAAAAGTTCTGTTTTTTTTACCTATACTCCCTTGCCATTGTAGTCCACTTTTATTCACATACACACTTGCGCACACGCACACACGCTTCCGCAAATACCAACAATATCACTTATGATGGGTACACTCCCCCCGGAGATTCGGGCGCATTAATTTTAACAGTGTCACACAAAGGGAAAATAAAAACCCATCCTGAGATATCCAGAGATGTCTTCCAAACAATAAGGTTCAACATGAAGTTAAATTTAAAAAAAAAGAAAAAAAAAAGACCACACTAGAAGCACCAGAAAGCATAATACAGGTCTTAAGGGGTCCATCTTTTGAATCACAGCAGCAGGAATGTCCATAATACAGGTTTGGTCAGGTCTTTACACAGCCTCAGTTAACTATGAGCAGACCTGTGGGATGTAACTGATATATCAGATCAAAATGACAGTATAACAAAATAGCAAAGAAAAAGTCTTCTCCTCCTATGCCACTTATCATACAAAAAAAAGAAATCATCGGCAGCCAAGGAAAAAACGGAATTTCGGCCAATTTATGAGTAACCTAACTTATAGACCAACAACAACGAAATGCTTAACACTAGCTTTTGAAAAAAGGAGAGAAGATTGAATGCAGCAGCTTCATCCTCCCTGGCTGGGCTCCGAAGAGCCTCCGAAGAAGAGAGGTATCTGCTTCCAGTTCTTTGAGCTCTGCCTCAACCTTATCCTGGAATTACAAAGTGATTAGAGATAAGTCTGGACTTTCCGGCAGGTTGTCTGAGATCCACCGAATCAGTGATCAAAAGCATAACTAAAATCAAACAAAGTGTGAGGATGGTAACCTCATCAAACGGAGTTGACAATGAATCGTGAATTTGTTTCGTGTTTGCCGTTAGTTCATCAGTCTCACCCATGGTCTTGTACCCATCATCATTCTTTCTGTGAAAAAATAGACATCAGTAAACTCCACGGGTAAAAGAAAGCACCATAATGGAGCCCCAGCTACTTCAACCTCAAGAAACTGCAATAAGAAAGTGCTGCCACATTGCATAGAGAAACAAATATCAACAAAATTAGTATTCCGGAATTCAGAAAGGCAAACAAAAGTAAGACATACTTCTGCATTTCTTGCATTGCTTCTGTTCCAATTCTCAGAGCATCCACAGTTTCAGTTGTTGCTTTTACTCCTTCCAACTTTATTATCTGGACCATTCACATATCAGTCATCCAATCCTAGAAGCAGATATCAAGGAAGTTCTGAATCATTGAATCTTGATGGCTCACCTGTTGCTCGATCTCAAATTGGGAATTCCCAAGCAGCTCAATCTGCTGTTTATACAGGCTCTTCCTCTTCAAGCATAATTTTGCAGCTGCATTCCCAAAGGCACAACTTTATGTCAATAAGATAACAACTAGCCAACTTCCATAATTGATAAATGCCATCATATAGCTTCAAGTATCACATGAAAGTAAAAAAAAATTCTTGCATAGTTGCAAGTCAGAGTTACAAAGGAAAAGAAAACAAGCAATGATAGAAAATAATGTTGTGGCCACAAACAATAAAATGTAATGGTAAAAGGATTGATTGTGCTAAGATTGCTATCCAGTAGTAAGGTCACAATTATACAAAGGAAGTACAGATCCGAATGCAATGACAAATTAAAGTGCTTTGGCTGCCACAAACAATGAATTAATGAAGGTAAGGACAAGTTTATGTGGATTTGCACTAAATTATCGTGTACAAAACTCCATTCTAATAACCAGTGGACAGGTTGAGCAAATGAAGAAACTCCGAGAAACAAAATAACAAAAGCAAAGGTGTGAAAGGTATCTATCCAGGAAAAAGTCGAACTGAATGACCGTACCCTCCTTATCTCCTGCTCTTATAAACTCCTTCGCTTTCTCAACTTCTTGAGAAGCATTCTTTTCGAAAGCCTGCGCCCGTTTCTTCAGCTTTTTGAGTGTCTGTACAGAAAGGAGGACAGAGGTCCAAGTGAACCGGTTACATAAACAAATGATATAACCTGCCGTAATTATATGTATAGACTAAAGTTCAATCTTTTTCTAAGCCTACAATCGAATTAAATAAATCTACATCTTAATATAGAAAAATGCAGATGCATGTGTTTTACTGTTAGACGTACTTTAAGTATGCATTTCTTAATTACTCACAACATAAGGGGAAATGGAAATGAAAAAGACTCCACATAAAAGAATGGACTCTTTGGGAAATTTTTACAAAAACGGATAGTCTTCTACCCGTTACGTAATTAGATCAAAAATTTTGGATGCACCGAATAAATATGTGATTTTGTTAGGGGTGATCGGGTCTAGACCTGGACCTGTACCCGATCCTATTATAATCAATTCATCTTTTTTGGACCCTATACCTGACCATGTTTGTATTGGACCCTATACTCGATCCACCCTGTTTTTTTTGGTCCGGTTCCGGGGTCATAACTAACATCAAACAAAATGTGAGGATGGTAACCTCATCAAACGGAGTTGACAATGAATCGTGAATTTGTTTCGTGTTTGCCGTTAGTTCATCAGTCCCACCCATGGTCTTGTACCCATCATCATTCTTTCTGTGAAAAAATAGACATCAGTAAACTCCACGGGCAAAAGAAAGCACCATAATGGAGCCCCAGCTACTTCAACCTCAAGAAACTGCAATAAGAAAGTGCTGCCACATTGCATAGAGAAACAAATATCAACAAAATTAGTATTCCGGAATTCAGAAAGGAAAACAAAAGTAAGACATACTTCTGCATTTCTTGCATTGCTTCTGTTCCAATTCTCAGAGCATCCACAGTTTCAGTTGTTGCTTTTACTCCTTCCAACTTTATTATCTGGACCATTCACATATCAGTCATCCAATCCTAGAAGCAGATATCAAGGAAGTTCTGAATCATTGAATCTTGATGGCTCACCTGTTGCTCGATCTGAAATTGGGAATTCCCAAGCAGCTCAATCTGCTGTTTATACGGGCTCTTCCTCTTCAAGCATAATTTTGCAGCTGCATTCCCAAAGGCACAACTTTATGTCAATAAGATAACAACTAGCCAACTTCCATAATTGATAAATGCCATCATATAGCTTCAAGTATCACATGAAAGTAAAAAAAATTTCTTGCATAGTTGCAAGTCAGAGTTACAAAGGAAAAGAAAACAAGCAATGATAGAAAATAATGTTGTGGCCACAAACAATAAAATGTAATGGTAAAAGGATTGATTGTGCTAAGATTGCTATCCAGTAGTAAAGTCACAATTATACAAAGGAAGTACAGATCAGAATGCAATGACAAATTAAAGTGCTTTGGCTGCCACAAACAATGAATTAGAAGGTAAGGACAAGTTTATGTGGATTTGCACTAAATTATCGTGTACAAAACTCCATTCTAATAACCAGTGGACAGGTTGAGCAAATGAAGAAACTCCGAGAAACAAAATAACAAAAGCAAAGGTGTGAAAGGTATCTATCCAGGAAAAAGTCGAACTGAATGACCGTACCCTCCTCATCTCCTGCTCTTATAAACTCCTTCGCTTTCTCAACTTCTTGAGAAGCATTCTTTTCGAAAGCCTGCGCCCGTTTCTTCGGCTTTTTGAGTGTCTGTACAGAAAGGAGAAAGGAGGACAGAGGTCCAAGTGAACCGGTTACATAAACAAATGATATAACCTGCCGTAATTATATGTATAGACTAAAGTTCAATCTTTTTCTAAGCCTACAATCGAATTAAATAAATCTACATCTTAATATAGAAAAATGCAGATGCATGTGTTTTACTGTTAGACGTACTTTAAGTATGCATTTCTTAATTACTCACAACATAAGGGGAAATGGAAATGAAAAAGACTCCACATAAAAGAATGGACTCTTTGGGAAATTTTTACAAAAACGGATAGTCTTCTACCCGTTACGTAATTAGATCAAAAATTTTGGATGCACCGAATAAATATGTGATTTTGTTAGGGGTGGTCGGGTCTAGACCTGGACCTGTACCCGATCCTATTATAATCAATTCATTTTTTTTGGACCCTATACCCGACCATGTTTTTATTGGACCCTATACTCGATCCACCCTGTTTTTTTGGTCCGGTTCCGGGGTCATAACTAAAATCAAACAAAGTGTGAGGATGTTAACCTCATCAAACGGAGTTGACAATGAATCGTGAATTTGTTTCGTGTTTGCCGTTAGTTCATCAGTCCCACCCATGGTCTTGTACCCATCATCATTCTTTCTGTGAAAAAATAGACATCAGTAAACTCCACGGGCAAAAGAAAGCACCATAATGGAGCCCCAGCTACTTCAACCTCAAGAAACTGCAATAAGAAAGTGCTGCCACATTGCATAGAGAAACAAATATCAACAAAATTAGTATTCCGGAATTCAGAAAGGAAAACAAAAGTAAGACATACTTCTGCATTTCTTGCATTGCTTCTGTTCCAATTCTCAGAGCATCCACAGTTTCAGTTGTTGCTTTTACTCCTTCCAACTTTATTATCTGGACCATTCACATATCAGTCATCCAATCCTAGAAGCAGATATCAAGGAAGTTCTGAATCATTGAATCTTGATGGCTCACCTGTTGCTCGATCTGAAATTGGGAATTCCCAAGCAGCTCAATCTGCTGTTTATACAGGCTCTCCCTCTTCAAGCATAATTTTGCAGCTGCATTCCCAAAGGCACAACTTTATGTCAATAAGATAACAACTAGCCAACTTCCATAATTGATAAATGCCATCATATAGCTTCAAGTATCACATGAAAGTAAAAAAAAACTCTTGCATAGTTGCAAGTCAGAGTTACAAAGGAAAAGAAAACAAGCAATGATAGAAAATAATGTTGTGGCCACAAACAATAAAATGTAATGGTAAAAGGATTGATTGTACTAAGATTGCTATCCGGTAGTAAGGTCACAATTATAAAAAGGAAGTACAGATCAGAATGCAATGACAAATTAAAGTGCTTTGGCTGCCACAAACAATGAATTAATGAAGGTAAGGACAAGTTTATGTGGATTTGCACTAAATTATCGTGTACAAAACTCCATTCTAATAACCAGTGGACAGGTTGAGCAAATGAAGAAACTCCGAGAAACAAAATAACAAAAGCAAAGGTGTGAAAGGTATCTATCCAGGAAAAAGTCGAACTGAATGACCGTACCCTCCTCATCTCCTGCTCTTATAAACTCCTTCGCTTTCTCAACTTCTTGAGAAGCATTGTTTTCGAAAGCCTGCGCCCGTTTCTTCAGCTTTTTGAGTGTCTGTACAGAAAGGAGAAAGGAGGACAGAAGTCCAAGTGAACCGGTTACATAAACAAATGATATAACCTGCCGTAATTATATGTATAGACTAAAGTTCAATCTTTTTCTAAGCCTACAATCGAATTAAATAAATCTACATCTTAATATAGAAAAATGCAGATGCATGTGTTTTACTATTAGACGTACTTTAAGTATGCATTTCTTAATTACTCACAACATAAGGGAAATGGAAATGAAAAAGATTCCACATAAAATTTTTTTACAAAAACGGATAGTCTTCTACCCGTTACATAATTAGATAAAAAATTTTGGATGCATTGAATAAATATGTGATTTTGTTAGGGGTGATCGGGTCTAGACTTGGACCTGTACCCGATCCTATTATAATCAATTCATCTTTTTTGGACCCTATACCCGACCATGTTTGTATTGGACCCTATACTCGATCCACCCTGTTTTTTTGGTCCGGTTCCGAGGTCAACCTTGTTTCCATTGGAACTTGTTTTGTAATCTCCCAACATCCTATACAACTTCGAATTTTATATTAACACGCAAGAAAATAATGTAATCCTCTTAATTTGTATCGAAATATTAAGCACTGGTGATAAATAAATATATGAACTTTTTGACTAAAAGAAAAAGTAAGGATTTACAGGGCTAATTATAATAAATAAAATCATAAGGCAAATAATTAACGACAAACATGGGTCTAATATTAGTCTTATTCTCATAACTACTATATGAAGCTACTCATTTATGTAAGCATAATTCCCCTATAGAAGAGAAATTAGGCGAGTCAATTCACGTGGTACATAAGAATTTGATAGCGACGAACACCGTCTGTCCGTCGGACGGTGCGAGAGAGAGCCAATGAGGGAGGGAAGTAAGTGAGGAAGAGGAAGAGTTGAAGTAAAGTGTGTGCTTTCTGTATCTCTCTCATGGCTTTCTAAAACTCTCTTCTTCTTCGGCCTGGTAGGATCTCTAAGAAATACAGCTCGGGTAGGTTAGAAACGTTATCATCCTAGCATCTTTGAGTGTCTCTAGGCTCTAAATTTGCTAAAAGGTTGTTCTTGAAAGGCTTGAATAGGAGTTGTTCGCCCACTGTGGGAAGGCATACTTGCAGAAAATTAACTCTTCTTTCCTTGGTTCTAGGTCTAGGTCCATTCATACGCCATGTGATTACAGGAGGAAAAATAGAAATAAGGGGAAAAAAAACAGGTTCTTGGATGGGTAATTAATCGAACCTTGTTCCCAGACAATTTTAACCGATTCCAAATTTTGGGAACCGGTTCTTGGACTGGTTTCAATGGGAACTGGTTCTTGGCCTTGTTTTCGGGTGGGCCGGTCCGATTTCCGGGTATACCCGATCCGATTGCACACCCATAAATTTTGTGCCTTGGTTGAACTTAGCACATATAGCCACAGATAACATCCTATGTAAAAAAGAACAAGAGCCTAAGAGGGGCAAAATCAGCCGGAAAGGTTATGAATCACTATGAATATGCAGCCTATTATTGAAGTACATGGAGACTCGACTATCGAAAGCGAAACTTTCGCCAGACGGCTAAGCCCGTTGCAGCTAAGAGCCCCCAGCACAGGTCCCTATTGAGAGCTCAAGCGTAATCCCCGGGATCGGGGTCTGGATCGGGATCTGGATCTGGGTCGGGATCTCCCCAGCACAGGTCCCTATCGAGAGCTCAAGCGTAATCCCCGTTGCTAAGGGATCGGGGTCTGGGTCGGGATCTGGATCTGGATCTGGGTCGGGGTCTGGGGTCTGGGTCGGGATCTGGTTCGGATCGAGATCGAGGTCGGGATCTGGATCGGGGATCGGGGAAGAAAGGACATAAACAAGCGCAAGAACTGTACCTCCTTCAAATTATTCATCGGGGTGAGAAGATGAGCCTTGATCCGCTTGAAAAGCCGGCGCATCCCGCAACACATGATCGATCACTGCCTAAGGAAAAGCCTGGATATCCTATCAACGCCAGAAAGAACGAACAAGATCGATCCGTTCAAGCGCGATCGATCAGCAGAAACAAAGAGGACAGATCAAACGGCGGAAAAACAAATACGAACCTCGGACAACTGACGGTGAAGCTCGACGCCGGGCTGCGGGATCGGACAGAGAACGACAGCGAGATCGAGGTCGAGACGAGTACGGCGATGGCGGCAAATGGGGGTCGCTGCCCCGACAGGCGAGGCTTATAAACATGCCTTTTCATCTCTGTAATCGGCTTCAAGTTTCTGAAGAAGTTGAAAGTTTTTTTTTTTGGTAAGGAAGAACTTGAAAGTTTTGCTGTTTCTGAATTTCAAGTATTGCTGTTTCTGAAGACTTTTTTTATGAAAAAAATGGCAAGGAATTAAAGACGATTGGGCGGCAAGTAATTAGCATTTTACAAGTTCTCAACTTTTATCCAACTAATTAGGGTTTTGCATCTTCTATCAAATGAATATGCAAGTAACTGCAAATCAAGAATGTTCTCCCATCAATTGATGACAATATGCTGTTTCTGAAGAACTTGAAAATTTCTGAAGAACTTGATTTTATTGGCTTCCATGGTCATTGCAGGGCTATCAAAAAACCAATCGCTTCCACGAGAAAGGTGAGAAGGACCCGTGTCACATCAACAGCAATCCTTACATCATTGCGTTTGGCATCGTTGAAATCATTTTCTCTCAGATCCCCCACTTCGATCGGCCGTGGTGGTGGCTGTCGATCTTCGCCGCCTTCACGTCCTTTACCTACACCATCGTTGAACTTGGCCTTAGTATTGCCAAACTTGCAGGCAACGTGAAATTCTTTCTTGCTAAACTGCTCTATTTATGTTTCTAAGCTATCTCCATTGGTGATAGAACCCAGTCGAATTATGAAGTTCTGATTTAGTGTTCTCTTCTGGTTTGTTTTATCTTCAGAGACAGGGAAAATTAAGGGAAGTCTCACTGGAATCAACATCGGGGCCTTGACCTCAACGCAGAAAATATGGAGGAACTTCCAGGCGCTTGGTGACATCGCCTTTGCCTATACGTACTTCCTCATCCTCGTTGAAGTTCAGGTGACCAGAGCTCTCTCAAATGCATGACACAAGAAAGTACTAGTTATGGTTAATAGTTCTGATGAATTTAAATCATTGACATGATGAGTTTATATTTGTTTTAGGACGCCATCCGGTCGACGAAGAAGGCAAGTCTTATCAGCATTAGCAGCCACAACCCTTTTTTACATGATCCGTGGGTGCATGGGCTACGCAGCCTTTGGCAATATGGCACCCAAAAACCTCCTCACTGGGTTCGGCTTCTACAACCCATACTGGATGGTTGACATTGCAAACGCCGCAATCGTGATCCACCTTGTCTGCGCGTACCAGTTCAACTTCCCACCCCTATTTGCCTATGTTGAGAAGACCTTGGATGAGAAATTTCCCAAAAGCCAGTTCATCAAGAGGAAGATCGAAATCCGCATCCCCGGGTGCAGCCCTTACAAGCTCAAACTCTTCCAATTGGTCTGGAGGACGGTCTTCGTGATGGGACCACCTTCATCTCCATGCTCCTCCCATTCTTCAACGACATTGTTGGGCTGCTCGGAGCGGTAGGTTTTTGGCCCCTCACGGTCTGTTTCCCGGTTGAGATGTACATTAAGCAGAAGAAAATACCCAAGTGGAGCACCGAGTGGGTGTGCCTCCGGATTGTAAGTGTGGGCCTTATTATCACCATTGCTGCTGCCGCTGGCTCTGTCGCCAATGTATTTCTCGACCTCAAGTCCTTCAATAACGTGCAGCTGACAGGTATGTCGCAAGTAAGGAAAGGAAAGAGTGGTCAGAAGAAAAGGAAAGCAAAGTCCAATTTGAATAGCCGCAACGAGCAGGAGACAAAGCACGCAAGCTGAATTTTATATTATCTTCTCTACACTTAAGTCGGTAGAACAAGGTGGTAACTCACGCCTATAAATAGACTTGTACTTGATCATTTGAAGTGTGTGAGGTCCATCGTGTGTGGGAAAACCCTCCACCGTGAGAGGTCTTAGACCTCCACCATGATCAGTGACTATTAACATCTCCATCAAACTATTTTGTTCAACTAATGAAACTATTTTCCTCATATCCTATGACTTATATCATTCAATTATCCTATCTTATCCCTTGTCCATTTACTATAAATTATACCATATACTTGCAAACATCACTAACCAAAAATTATAACCAATACCAAAATCATGCTTCTGCAGCGCACACATCCAAATTTTTAACTTTTTTTCTTTTTTTCGACTTTAACTCTTTTTATTTATTTAATTTGGAAAAGTCCCTTTCAACTCAAGACTGGCTGGAGCCATCTCTCATTTGATTCTCCATAATGCATCCCCAAGCGCAAGTGGCCAATATTTTCAGTGGGTCTTTGTCTTGTTTAGCAGTTATAAAACTCCATGGATAGTTTATAGGTTCAACCTCAGGATCCCAAAAACCCTCGGAGAGAACCCAAGAGAGAGAGGGAGCGAAAATGGCGGATGAACAAATTGATCAACTCACAGTGGAGCTATACGAAGTGGGAAGGAGAATAAGCACTCTCGAGCAGCGGCTGCGTGTCAACAATAGGCTTTTGTTGCGTCATATCGAGGAAGGGAATGTCCAACGCGTGAACGTGGCGAGAGTCGGAGTACAGGTGATCGGACGAGCTTGCTCGGGCTACGGAGGAGCAAAACGGGCTGATGGTTAAGATGTGTTAAAAGGGCCGAACTGGTCACCTCGATCATATTTATCATCAGGGAAAGTGGAAGTCTAAAGCGTCTCTTGCTCTGCATTTGCAGTTGCTGGCACTCCTATATTGTTAAAGATAAAAGCAACCTCATCCGAAGTGGCTGCAACAGAAGTGATATATTAGCCCTGCTTGGACCTTTAATGGATGCCTTCGGCCAAAGTCTCACCTGCTTTTGAACATTTCAGCATTTTCGGCAGGCTGGTCTAAGGGATTAATGAATTTTTGCTAATTGCCTATTTTATCCTTAAAATTTTAATAAACGTCCACTTTTACCCCGTACTAAAAAAAACCCTAACTTTTTCCACGTTTTCCTCTCTTCTGCAGCGTTCTCCATCGACGACGGCTCTCTTCTCGTCTCTCTCTCCCTGCAACTCGCACCACTCCATCCCGATTTGAATCCGAGCACCACTCCATCAAGGCCGAAGTTCGTCTCACGAGCGAGCGAGATCTGGATCTTCTACCCTCTTGACGAGCGAGCGAATCCGAGCACCACTCTATCTGGATCGTCTCTCACCCATTGCTGTGATCGGAGGTCCTCCTCTCGCGGATCGGCGACGGCTCCGCTTTCTGCGACGGCGACGGCTCCGGCTCTGCTTCCTGCTCCTGCGACCGACCTTCTGACCCAGCTGAAGGAATTCAAGTCCGAGCTCGCCCTCCTCCGCATCGCCAAGGTCACCGGTGGCACCCCGAACAAGCTCTCCAAGATGTACGTCCTGTTCTTACTTCATTTTTAGGCGAGTGACTCTAGGGTGTGCTGGGGGTGGGAATCGACGACCAGGGTTTTGGGTTTTTCGCCTCGGTTATTGATTGGGGTTGCTCTTTTTTACTGTTGTTGTTGGAATTCTAGAGATTGGGGGGAAAGACATGCTCTTTTCTGATGATCTTGGTAGGATTTGTGGTCATTGGACAATTTGTTTTACCATGACCCTTTCCCCTTTTCGTAATCCGAAGCTTTCTTTACCAATCAATCTCGCGACACTTGAGATTGCACAGTGTTACTTCTATGAAGAAGAACTAAAATTAACACGTGCTGAGCATCTTCAAATGTGGGGAAACGAGAAGGTTGAGATCAAAGGGAAGTGTGTTTCAAAATGAACCCGATCTTAATATCCAGTTCGAATGCCTGAGAGTTGATTCCAATTTGGTTCCAGTTCAAAACGTTTTCGAGCTAATTTGTAGTGTTGTAAAGCAGTTATGTGTACACCAAGACAGGTTAAGGCAGACAATGCAAAGCTCTCTTATCAGTAATGGCAGCACTGAGCTTTGTTTCTGATCAGGGTGGCGAATTGTACGAATATTACATTAATAGCTTGGAGTTCTTGCACTGATCAAATGTCAGTTCCCAGTCTAACATTTTCTCTAAAAAAAATTTCAGTGTAATAGGAGAAGTATGAAATCTCTTATGGAAGGAACCTTTTCAACTGAGATACTCAGAAAGACATTGGAAGGATTACAGTATAGAAGAAGTCACAGTAAAGAGCAACAGGTCTGTGCAGGTTAACTCTGAAAAATCTAGATCACACGTTGCTAGTTTCGTGGATCATAGCGATATTAGAGTGTGACTTTGCACTGAATGAATGGCTACTTCCGAACAAATTCAAACTAGCGTCTCACAGATATGGCAATGATTCACTTCAAATTACCAGCAAAAAAGGTGATGCCATATGCCAAGACCAGTGCAAAGTAGAAGAAAACTGTATCTAAAGTTTAACAGATCACCGGCAGCAGTCACCTTATTTTCCAGTACTATAGTGTAACATCAAGTCAGCTTTGACTTCGAGGTAAAATGGTGGTTAACACCCGCCTAATCATGATTATCCTGCTTAGACTGCACGGCATGCCCAATGCTCAGGACTATAAGCACCCTTCATGCAGACTATCAAAGATCAAATTTTGAAGTGAATAGTAATCATTTTCCTTTACCATTGTGACAGAAAGGGCCACCCTTAGGAATATAAAGCACATCTGTCTTGCCGTAAGGAATGTAAGCCCTAAAAGGGATAACATGCCTCCTTTTTTCTTTTATCACAGTAGGAGTGTGGTGATATGGCATGACATACGATGGTCCAAGACAGGACCCAAGATCGAATATCAATTTAGGTCCAATTGGTTGACAGGTTGCACTTGACTAGGGATTGGGTATAGAATGAAAAAGATACGAAAAAAGTTATGTACTCAAGGACCAACATAAATTTTGTGGGTTTGCCCTTCTGTTCATTGGAATAACATGGCCCTCATCTGTAGGACAAAGACAAACAACCTTTTCTTGTGATGAACTGTAGAAAAGCAACCAGCTTGAACCTTAAGACACCAGAGTCTTTGATTGTATCGGGAATATGTCAGCAGATATACACCAGAAAACGTGAAGAATTCCAATGAACTACATATTTCCAAGTTCCAACACAGTTGACAAAATGCTGAGTTATCGACATGTTTGATTGCGAGAACTTACCACCCAACTATGGATATTTAGTTGACCTTGATAATGCAAATGAAGGGGTGAGTGCTTCAAATTCGTATGCATGTTCGGATATGGCACGTTTACGTGATGAAATAGTCATAAGTTTACAAAGTCGTTAAGATTTGTAATACTAAGTATAACGTATTTTTTTTTCTAGACATATATGACCATGTTTACTATCATGAAATGACTCTTTCTAGTCAAATTTGTATGAGAGGAACTTGGTTTTATTTTTCTTAATGAAGACCTCCATTTTTATATGCGATGCTTACTAAAAAAAATAGCATCTACAATCGGTCGCTTTATCATTCACCAAATAAGTTTACATTTTTTTCGCTATATCATTTTTATCTTTTGACAATCAATAACCCAACTATTTATTAATATACTAGAATGATCATTAATTAACGAAGATGATTAATATTATAATAATTAAAAAAAATTATTCAAAGTTGAAAACAAACCTAAAAGAATCCTAAGCCAAAAGTTGAGCTTTGCATCTAATTTATAATCAAATTCTTTTAATATAATTTTTAAATAAATTTATTAATATGTATATTTTACATTACTCTTAACATGAAAAAGTAAATGTTATATCGCCATTGTTTTTTTTTTTTTGCAATTTTAAAAATACTAAAACTTAAAAACTTAATTTGGTTACACCAAATGGGCTTTTCAAATATATGTTTACCAAACAGTCTTGCATTTCCCTAAAGCACTTTTCAATTACGAGTTTATCAAATACTTTAGCATTTTGAAAAATCCCTTTACTTAAAAGGTATTTTTTTTTTTTGGTCAGTTCCATTAATTCTATTCCTATTCTACACTCACTCTCGGACTTTTTTTGCAAGAGGCGGGCGTGGGAGTCGAAAACCCACTCTTGAAACTTACGCGTCCCCACCCCATCCCCCTAAGAAGGTGGGGATTTGAACCCCTCACCTCCCCCTTCCATGTTGGAAGGGTGGCCACTAGGACGAATCCCAGTGGTTACCTAAAAGGTATTTGCATTCTCCAAAATGCATTTCTCCAAAGCTGAATCAAACGGGCCATAATAGCCCTTCTTGGACCTTTCATGAATGCCTTCGGCCAGATACTGGAAATCTAGCTTGACGGTCTTAAAATTTTAGTGCAAGAAACCGAATCAGAGCCAAGTCTTCTGGTTCCAGACACTTCAAAGGAAAATCTTGAAGGGAGGAGTAATTGGGTAGTCTCAGAAAACGAGAAAGAAAGAAGAACCTGGTTAATAAATCTGGTTCCTTTGGACAAAACTACAACCCACCGACTTCCGGAAGTGGCCATGGCAGCGACATGAAACCCTTCTGCCCACTTCTTCTTGATCAACTCGAAAGGAAATGTACTGGTAATATGATAAGACTGCCGAACACTCTTGATCCCTACGTCTATATCAAGTAAAACTAGTCAAAGGGTGAAGTATAACGTTATTAAGTAGTCATTGAAATAGAAATTCACGGACCGACCCTTGGACATTACAGCTAAAACCCTGCCGCCATCTGCTCCAGCCACTGCAGTGATGTAATAGTTCTTCGCCCAATATTCCCTAATCCACTCCTTCAAATAAAAAAAAAGAAGCAGTAAAGACTGTCCTAATAGGTCTAATACAAAAATTCTTGCTGGTTATGTATCATCAGGATTTAACATGCAACGATTGGGATCTTCCTAATACAAAAATTCTTGCTGGTTATGTATCATCAGGATTTAACATGCAACGATTGGGATCTTCCATGCATTGAAGTCCAAAGTAAAGCCACTCACATAGAACCAAGGGCCATGTGCAAAGGCATAAATCTGAGCAGTGTAGCCGGCGCTATCATCCATTTTTAGGGCCCAGGACTTAGAGGGAGAACAGTAAGCCACACTGGTAATACACAGTCCCTCTGCCTGTTCCTTCCGAATGCGTACGAGCAGGTCGATATCATCCAAGTTAGGGAAAAATCTGCAAGAAAGAGGAAGGTTATAAATATATTGAAGGTACCAAATATAAAAAAATTCTGAAATGCAAGTCCTCACCTTTGCTTCATGGGTGGATGCACAGGATAAACGCTTATCCATTGTGTTAATTCTAACCCCATTTGAATTTCCTTTGATGGCTCGCCATGATCATTTAACTGCTCTTGCTTAAATATGACTTGATCAGATGATAAGCTCGAATCAGACATTTTGTAAACATCTATTGCTTTTTATAGAAATAGGATACTAACTCCTCAGCAACACCAGTGTGCACGGGCCAAAAGTGTGGATTTCCACCAATGATCCATGGGAGAGAGAAATGTATCTAGCATAGTTTGGTTCTTCATCGAATTTCAGATTAAGCACAAACACGGTGAACTGCAGGTAAGGCTCAGGGCAAGTGTTGCACAGGGTGTCTGGAGGAGTGGCCATCTTTCGCTTGCAAACAAGAGTTGTATCAACTCCCTGAAAGAACTGTGGCGATCAAAAGACCGATACAGGTGTTTTGTTCAAGTACTCTTCTGTGGGTATAAGGAATGAAACCTGATGTCGTTGCCAAGGAAAATGACCGCGGATAAGATAAACGAGCATGTAAACCAGAGACTCTAGGTCATTTCTTCTGCCACTTGTTCTACCAAGTTGAGCTTGCACACTTGCATATTGAGTTGTTCCTCTGAATCAATATTTTTTTCTGGTGCACGGAACAGTAATTGCACCGTTTGAACACGTGGTATGTGCATATAAAGATGCTAATAATTTTAAAGGAACCTGAAATCATCTGGAGTTTGGTTGTACTTAATGTGCAAACCAGTGGAGGGATCTTGCCATCTTGTAGCTGCAAGGTCATGAATAAACAATGAGACGTGCATTTCTCCTTCATAATCACTAATTTCTAGGGCATAAAAGTTCACATGCAATTGCCAGATACCTAATCCAAGGTCAGTCAGAAATAATCTTTTCTCTTCGGGAGTTCCTGGAGGACCAAGCAAAAAGCTACTTGGTTTTATGTCACCGTGGATGTACCTGCCAGGCAAAGAAGCGTAAATGAGAAACATAACAAATGCTGAACCTGGTATATATTTCTGATACTCTGGTCTAGCAAAACCTTAAGTGACTGCTCGATAGAGAAGACGCTAAAGAACATGTGATTAGAAGCTAGTCAGCTATTACCCTCTAGAGTGCAGCTTCTCAAGTATAGAGATTGCTTCAATGGCAATACATGCAATTGCTTCCAATGGCCGGCTGAAGTAGTAAGGAAAGAGAAAACATTAGAAGCTGAAAGAGAATTGGGGATTGTTTAACAGAACCTGAAAAGTAGACACCGCAAAAGCTGTTAATGGGGAAATATACGTTGGGAAGTTGCTGATTAGAGGAGCTTTTAAACTAGGTCCAAGCAAATCCATGACCTGCATAAACAAAGAAGATCATTAAAAACTTTGCATTGTAGAATTACAGAATATGAGTCGAGGGAAATGCACATACCATGACATAATAGTCACCTTGTTGCCCATTGTAATGTACTCGTGGCAGCACTATGCCATGATTTTCGCTGAGATCACTGCACATTAAGCAGAACTCATATGTGAAGTTCAATACGCAAATCCAATTTCACATGCAAGAGCACTACATGGCAAAATCGGTAGTGCAATTATTCTAAAGGACTCACTCATAAACTTTCCACTCATTAGGGATGCCACCTTCACATCTTTCGTTGCCTTTATGCTTGAATTTTAAGGCCACCTGAATAGTGGTGCATTAAATCATGTAGAGTACGGTGCAAATGTGACGCATTAATTGAAAAAAGTTGTTGCTTAAAGCCGTACCTCTGCTGCTTCCACACCTGTTTGATCACTTGAAGGACTGACGGCTTGACCGACATGAACACACCTGAAACCTCCCTTTCCCAGTTCTCTTTCTACTTTGTAAACTGGAGAATCATCGATCTGAACCTGAGACCATCAAATTTTCAGTAGATATTTTGAAGTTGCAAGATGAATCAGTGAACCGATTGCATTGTACCTAAAAGCTTTACAAAGGTTGCTGACATATAATTCGAAATGGTGATCCATGGAGTTGTCAAATGGAGCAAAAGAAGCTCATGTCAGAAACTGAATTTATGGAATTTGCATGGGGGTTTGAGTAATCAACCTGGTTTAAGTGAAAATTTCCCCTTTTTCTCTTTGGCAGATAAAATAGCCGAATCTTTGTCATGTTTAACCCCTTTGCTCTGTTTAATTTTGCTGAATCAACTCAAGAACAAGAACGACACTGATCACTCCTCCAGAATGAATTTTTCAAACCGAAAAGCAAGAACGACCCAAAATTTGTGAACTATTGAACATCGGATTCGACTCGCATTTTTTCATTCTAGCCTCCATTAAACCACCCATTTTCAAGAACAATGCAAGTACCCGTTCTGGGATGGGAGAAGTGTTGCTTCGGATCTCATCTTGAAGCCCCTCCTCTGCTCCGCGACTTCGACTTCTAGACGGATCCATATTTGCCCTCCCAAGCTTTTAATCTAATCTTGCTCGTTCCGAACCAGTCATCCCCTTCGGTCTCAACCGAGCTCTGGTATAGAGGAGATTCTTTTGAAGAGAAAGGCACGATCAAGCAGAATTGCTCCTTTAAATCTCGTTACTTCTTTTCTTGGAAAGATGATGTGGGTTCTTGAAGTAAACAGGTTGGCAGCGCGAGGTGAGTCTGCTAGTTCTTTGGCGCGAAGATAAGCAGAAATGCCGTTATTTCGGTTCACGGGTGATTGCTTGTGATGGTTCATTGGGACATTACATTAGGGCATCCTCATGTTTTATGCTAATGTCAATTTTCACCCTCTATTTACTAAAACTACCAGTTCGCGTCCTGAATTAGGGCTACCAATTTGCGTTGCACCGTACATTAGTAACCCTTATGGTTTTTCTTTCAAAATCACCATTTACCACCCCAAAATATTAGTTTCAAATTTAGCTCACAAAGCGGTATGACGTCAAAAATTAAGAATGACAATCGTTATTTTTCCTTTTCTTAAATTAAACCTATGCGATGCAAAATGCTTGATGTAACATACTATGGTTAAATATCCATTTTTTTTCAAAGTTTCAACCTTCGGTGCAAAGAAGACAGGATAATAGCAATGGTGAAGTAACGAGAGACGGTCTTGTCAGGGAATGTCTCTCAAACCGCTTGATCATTCAGCAAACTTGAGTAGTTTTCGTGTCTTGGCTCTAAAAACTGAAGCTGGAGTTGAGACCCCACAGCAAGTGGACATCTACACCGTATCCGGTCGACGGTGAAACTTCATGCAAGCAGAGCGATGATCATGTGAAAGTCCATAGCATGCACCACGGCCATAGCAGATGATGGTAACGTGTTCATTCATCGCATTATGGTTGTAATAACTATGATCGTAATTCACAGTCTATGCAGCCAAATTTTTGAGGATTATATGCATGGCAGAATGGTACGGCCCCGAGAAATGAAATTGGTCCCCTTGCAGATTATGCTCACCAACTTGTGTCTTGACCGCATCTCGCGACATTATTGCTCTGAACTAAGGGCAGACCTCAAATGATGACTGTTACTCGTCGGAAAGCAACCATCTCGGGTTATCGCTCTCTATTTTCAACTGCTTTTTTCGCTGATTAAGCTTAAATGACACAATGGAGCGAACAAGCAGATACAAATTGGAGCATTCAGATCCTCACTTTGTCAGCAATTGCTCGATAGCCAGAGAGGGGTCGTTCCTCTGTATATATATACATCTTTGATGCCAGCTCCTTCCAACCCGGATGCTCCTAAATTTCTCCCCACGCTGATAGTTCAACAGATCACTTGAAATGATCACCGACACTATAAGCCAGTTGACCTTTTTTCTTTTCTCCCTTGCCGTGATCAAACTAGTTTAGCAGAAAAAAGATACTGAACTTATCTTGGAAAATCAGGAACGTTTATCCAGTTGCATTTATGCATGTGTAAGGTCAATGTGAGGTCAACTTCTAGTACAAAGTCAACGTTTTTGCTGAAGTTACGAATTATGTCGTGATTGTTCACCTAGTCTCGTTTCTGAAATTCCAATCATACAAGACCAACAATCCCTACGATCGAGTCCAAATGCATACTGCAAACATCGTTATGCAAACATTGCTATGAACTGTTGCCTGTCATGGAGAAAAGTTGGTTATCTCCTGGAAAAATTTCCCAACTGTAGGCCTACTTTTCTTTTTTAAAGCTTGAAAAGTTTCAGAATCAATACAAAAAACTTACTTGCCCAAAAGTATGACACAGAGGTTTCAATCAATTCCTTACGGCATTAGACGAGACTTGTTGAAGTTGCTTCCTATGAAATCGGCAATAGAAGACAAAAAACACATCCAGAGTGGTCGTGTCTCTTGCTAAGAAAATCTTGGTTGCACATGTACTTGGTAGCTTAAGCAAGGGTTAGACCGAAGCAAAGAGAAGAAATATAGTAATTCCTTGCGTGCTTCTCCTGCAGAAGACGAGAACAAGTGCTTGGTGAAGCAGAGCAAATGCAACCAAATAGACGCTGGTAAAGGCCAAACTAATCACCTTGATCCGAAAATCTACAGGAAAACCGAAAGTCAGAAGCGTCTCTTGCTCCACACTTGCAGTCGCTGGTACTCCCTCTGATTTACTAAATATAATAGCAACCTCATCCGGAGTGGCCGCAACCGAAGTGATATAATAGCCCTGCTTCGCCCTTTCATGAACGCCTTCCTCAGGATACTGAAAGTCTAGCTCTACGGCCTTTGAAAGTTTAGTGCAAGAAACTGGATCAGAGCAAAATCTTCCGGTTCCAGACACTTCAAAGGAAAATCATTAAATGAGGAGTAATCAGGTGGTCTCAGAAAAGGGGAAGAAGAAAGAATAACCTGGTCGGTAAATCTGGCTCCACTGGACAGAACTACTGCCCACCGGCTCTTGGAAGTGGCCAAGGCGGTGACATGAAAACCTTTTGCCCACTTCTTCTTGATCCACTCGAAAGGGAATGTATTAGCAACATGAAAATCCTGCCGAGTGATATGGGTCCCTATGTGCGTATCAAGAAAAACTGGTGAATGGTCGAGGGTGACATTACTAAGGAGTCATCAAAATAGAAATTAAGCATTCACGGACCGACCCTTGGACATTACAAGTAAAAATCCGCCCTTATCTGCTCCAGCCACTGCAGTGATGTAGGAGTTCTTCGACCACTCATTCCTAATCCATTCCTTCAAATAAGGAAATAAGCAGTCAAGACAGTCCTAATTGAGAATCCCAAAGAGGTTGATGTATGTATGTTCTTAGTGGGTCTAATATAGATGAAAGTCCAATGTAAAGCCGCACAAATAAAACCTCGGGAGGAGTGCGTTGTGAAAAACCAACAAGCCATTGATCAATGTAGCCGGTGCTATCATCCATTATGATGGTCCATGAATTTGTGATAGAACAGTAAGCCACATTGGTGACATACATTCCCTCCTCATCTCCCTTCTCAAAGTGTGATTTGAGGTTGGCATTGTCCAAATTATAGAAATATCTGCAAGGAAGAGGAGGAAGATCATCAATAAACTTAAGGTACCACAGAGAAAAATAAATGAATCTGAAATGCAAGTCCTTACCTTTGTTTCATGGGTGGATGCACACAGTAAACGATTATCCATTGTTTTACTTTCAACCCCGTCCGTATAAACTGTGGTGGCTCACTGTCATCGTTTAACCGTGCTTGCTTATGTGGTACCTGATATGTGCGTATCACATGAAAGAGAAAGACATGGCTCAATTAGAGTACGAGCTCAAATGAGAAATTTCAGTAACGTCTATTACCTCATGAGTAACATCGATGTGCACGGGCCAAACGTATGGATTTTCACGAACGATCCCGTGGAAGAGACAAATGTACCTAGCATAGTTCGGATCTTCATCGAATTTCAAACGAAGCACAAACGTGGTGAACTGCTGGTAAGGCTCAGGACAAAATGAACACAGGGCGTATGGAGGAGTGGCCATCTTTTGCTTGCAAACAGCGAAAGCTTTATCTCCTCCCTGGAAAAACTGTGGCGATGAAAAGACTGATACAGATGTATGGTTCAAGAAATCTTTACTGAATATAGGGATGGAACCTGATGACTTTGCCAGGGCAAATGACCGCGGATGAGATAAATGAGCATGTAAACCAGAGACTCTAGGTCATTTCTTCTGCTACTTGTTCTACCAAGTTGAGTGTGTACACTAGCAAATGGAATTGTTTCTCTGCTGCAAATGTTTTGCGGTGCATGGAACAGTAATTATACAAGTAGGCCATGTGGTCTGTGCATATGAAGATGTTGACATTATTTTGACTGAACCTGAAATCATCTGGAGTTTGGTTGTACTTAATGTGCGAACCAGTGGAGGCGTCTTGCCATCTTGTAGCTTCAATGTCATGACTAAACCATGAGACATGTGCCTTTCTCCTTTTTCAATCACTAATATCTGGGCCATAAAAGTATTCATGCAATTGGTAGGTACCTAATCCAAGGTCACTCAGAAACAATGTTTTCTTTTCAGGAGTTCCTGGAGGACCAAGCAAAAAGTTACCTGGTTTTATGTCACCATGGATGTACCTGCACAGGAAAGAAGCATACATGAGAAACATCACAAAAAGTCGGACCTGGCATATATTTCTGATAGTCTGGCCTACCAAAACTTCAAGTTGACCATTCAATAAAGAAAATTTGAACAAACATGCGATTGGAAGCTAGTCAGCTATTACCCTCTAGAGTGCAGCTTCTCAAGTATAGAGATAGCTTCAACAGCAATACATGCAATTGCATCTAATGGAAGGCTGTAGTAGCAAGAAATGAGCTAAAATCAGAAGCTGACAAAAGAATCAGAAATTGTTTAAGAAAACCTGAAGAGCAGACACTGTAAAAGCTGATGACTTTATGGGGAAATATACGTTGGTCTATTGTCGTCCAAAGTGGCTTGTAAACTAGGTCCAAGCAAATCCATGACCTGCGTATCCGAAGAAGATCATTGAAAACTTTGCATTCTAGTAGTACAAAATCCAAGTCGAAGGGAATGCACATACCATGACATAATAGTCACCTTGTTGCCCCTTGTAATGTAATCGTGGCAGTGGTATGCTGTGACTTTCACCCAGATCACTATGCAATATGCAGAACACAGATGTGAAGTTCAACACCCTAATTTAATTTTACACGCAAGAGCAAGATATAGCGAAATCTAACATGCAATAATTCTGAGGACTCACTCATAAACTTTCCACTCATTAGGGGTGCCACCTTCACATCCTTTGCTGTCCTTATGCTTGAACTTTATGGCCACCTAGATAGCACTGCGTTAAATCATGTAAAGTAATGGCGCCAATGTAACGAATTATCTGAAAAAAGATAAAATGAGAGCCATACTTCTGCTGCTTCCACACCAGTTTGATCATATGGAATTGAAGGACTGATGGCTCGACCAACATAAACTTGCCCGAAGCTTCCCTTTCCCAGTTTTCTTTCTATTCTGTACACTGGAGAATCATCAATCTGAACCTGAGATAATCGAATTTTCAGTACATATTTGGAACTTGCATAGTGAATTACTGAACAAATTGCACCGTACCTAAAAGCTTTGCAACTGTCGGTAACATGTAATCTGATATTGTAATGCATGAAGTTCTCAAATGGAGCAAAATTGTCGCTGACAGAACTTTCATGGGCATCTTAGTTATAAACCTGTAATAGATGGAAATTTCCACTTTTCTCTCTTCGGCCGATAAAATGGCCAAAGATGACCCACCAAATTCTTCGTCATTTAGCTCTGTTTAATTTTTGCTGAACCAATGCCAAAGCAAGAACGACACCGATTGTTCCTTGGAATTGAACTTCTCAAATCTAAAAGCAAGAACAGCCCAAGATTTGCGAACTATTGAACATGGCATTCGGCTTGCATCTTTATACTTCCTCTACTAGACCACCCATTTCCAAGAACAACGCCAGTACCTGTTCTGGGATTTGAGGAGGGTCGCCTTGACGACGTCGACTTCTAGACCGATCCATATCTACCCTTTCCAGCTTTAATCCAATCTCGACTGGTTCTGAACTGTCACACCCCGATTCACAAGAAAAAGGGGCATGACACGGCCGTCCTTTTTCCAAAGGACGCAGCCTCAACATAACCAAAATACAACATATATATATCCACATATATATGTATAACAAAAAGGGTATTTGGTTACAATATCAGAGTATATCTATAATCCACAAAAGATCAAAACATAAACCTTTTAACTATGCACAAGTCATACCCAAAAATTTCACCACAAAAGTCCTCCCGAACGAACGCTCACGCCTATTCGCGACTCGCTGAAGAACCCTGAAAGACAAGTAGATGAGAGGAGTGAGCTACCACGGCTCAAGTGAGTAACACATTTCTTCTAAGCGGATCGAGAAATCACTATGCACATTTTAAAACACAAATACAACTCAAATACCGAAAGTACCAATGGTCGAGTCCATTAGTCAATCTCATAAAACACGTATCAATGGTCTATTCCATTGATTAATCTCATCAAATCACATCGATGGTCCATTCCATCGACTAAACTCAATTCACACGTCAATGGTCTACTCCATTGACAAATTCATGCTCAAATGTCTAATCATGGTCACGCGTAACGCCCGTGACGAGACGACCAAGATTCCCCCATTGGCAAGGTCTCCACCTATTATTAGCCGGTGGCTCGGCCCACAAGGATATCCTAGATTAAGTATGCACATACCAACACACCTCTCAGGGTTCACAGAGACATTGAGCACCAACCACAAATCACAATATCCAAGAATCCAACGTCGAAAGAAAGTCATATCATAACTCAAGATTTGATATATATAAATATCAAAGCATTCTCCAAACCATTTCAAGATATTTTCATAAAGAATTCCACAAACCATTTTCAACAACCATTCGAATTGAATTCGAAATATAACTCGTCTTTCAAATAACGAAATGGCAAAAGTAATAACTCGATCCTATTTTATGCAACAAAAGATGCATTTTATCAACTCATAAAGTATATAATTCATCATGTTTCTCAAAACATGAGTTTAAAATACAAAGAAGAAATAGTGTCACTCACCGGGAAAAAGCCAAAAATCAAATACGACGCTTACTCGAATCACGCACTCGGATCCCTAACAATTAACGGAAAAACAATATCAAAAGGCCGAGTAAAAAGGAATATTCTTACAACGACTCGCCTAAACTAGGCCTATTAGTCGATAAAACGACACCTACGCGCCACAAAAACACACAAAAAGCAGAAACCCAACAATTTCAGCTAGGCGCGGTCCATGCGCCAACTTCGTCACGCCATAACTCCCTCCACAAATTTCCGTTTCAAGCCATCTTGCAGTCTTTAGAAAGCTCTTTTAACGTACAACAACAACCCCAACTCAGCTGCCCCAAAACAGAACCGAAAACGACAAAAAAGAGGCTCGAAGCTACTGCCGCTACAGTACCAGACTGCGTCCCCAACTTCAAAATTCCGTTCCGGACAAACCACAAGCTCAAATCACGATCCGTAAGATGCTATAGCTTCACAACGTCCCAAAGTACCATTTCTATAAAAATATACAGCTTAACGACTCAAAAAAATGGGCTTCGCCACACAAATATCCAAGAAATCCGAACTTCGAGCCCTAATTGCGGCGATTGCTTGAAGTAGATGGTTAAAAGCTTCGATTCCTTACCGGTGTTGCAAAACACACTTGAGTCGGCTTGATGAGGCGTTCGGATCACGAGCGCGCCAAAATTTTTCCCTTTTTCCTTTTTCTTTCTTTTCTTTTTCTCTTCTCCCCTGTTTTTCGTTTCTGCCCTGCTTCTGCCGATACTCTTCTGTTTCTCTCCCTCTTTCTCTCTTTTTATATCAGCCTCCCTTTTTTGACTTTTCAACCCTTTATTTTTCTTTTCTTAGTTAAAGCCCATATATTACATGAACCGCCTCGTCTCCACCAGTGTGGGCCTGAGTTGATATAGAGGAGATCTTCTTTTGAGGAGACGGGCACGATCAAGCAGAGTTTTAGTCCTCCCAGTTCTTGTTTCTTCTTCTCCGGAAAAAGACGATTCGGGTTCTTGAAGAGAATGAGCGGGCAGTGCGAGAAGAGTTTGTTAGTTTCTGGGGGGCCAAGAACGAACTTTTGAAAGCGGAGATAGGCAAAATGCCGTTATTTCGGTTGACCTCCGAATGCTTATGATAACCGAATGCAATTTAGCGCAAAAATTGGAACGAAGGGCAATTTAGTCTTTTTACTTGTAAGCATCTGCATGTTTAAGCCGGAAATGGGTTTTGTCTCTGCTTTAGTGGCTTCCGAGGATACCCTCTAAATAATTTATGTTCCATCAAGTTTTGGCTGAAAATGTAGATCAATTGGGGAAGTGTTAGGTTAAGAAACTTCCAACTCCTGCTATATTGGAATAGACTAATGCGTTTCTTTCTGTGTATGTGGCATGTGAATTTATTTGGGAGAAATTGTAATGCCTGTCTTGCACAAAAGCAACAAAGGCTAGAAGCACTCTGCACGTGCGCAGCGTGCCCGCGGGATCTAATTATCTCTAAAGCCCATACCTCGGACCCCAGTTTGAGATTTTCCCTCTTGCCTTGCTAGTGATTACAAGTACAAAACGATGTTGTCGTTTTGAAAGTTGACTGGTAATGGCATGACCTTGTAATTAGATGTGCCTTATTTGCGTTGCTGCTTCAGTAGCAACAGGGCAAAAGATGGCAGACTTATCATAAATGGAGTTTTGAGGCCAAGTCATCAGAAGATGGGGCATGGTAATAGCTCAGTCATCTGGCAAAGTTGCCTTGGGAAGATAATTCTTCTTCTCGGATACATTCACTTATCACCATCCTCATTTTATCATCTGATATATAGGCTTATTGCCAACGATTATCTGTTTCTCTAATCGGATTGTGAACATTATCTTTTGAGGCATGAACGTTCAATGCATAGCTATTAGCTAGAAAGTCGATTGTGGGATGGTGAGCGTAACAGTACTCTCTTGACAAGGCTGTTTTTTCATTTGATACCTTGGCAATTAAAGTGAAGCTAGTAGTCTCCTGGGAGAGTAACAGTACTCTGTCTCCTGTTTGATCTCCAGGTGCTCTGCAGACGACAAACTTGTCGTTGCCTTGCACCAAGACGATGCCAGCCACCGTAGCCTGCTCCTTGCTGCCTGCATTGCAAACTGCGAGAGCTGCTGCTGCTGCTTGCTGATCCACTGGCGACATCATATGTCGTCGCCTTTGCCCCAACAATGCCGTAGCATTGTCTTCAGCCACGTGACAAAGCTGCCGCCCTCTCTTCAAGATGTCCATTGTCACTGTTCTTGCGCGACAGAGAGTTCCCTGCCCGTTGGCACCCTCGTCCCCATCCAGCCAGCTTCGCTTCAGCCGTCCCCGTTGCATCTTTGTCCGGTCGTTGTCGTTGTCTCTGTTTTGCAGGTTGATCCGCGACTATCCAGCTGAGCTGAATGCCACCTTGAGCAGTCCTTGGCCAAGACACCAACACGGTTAGTCTTGCCGTGAGTAATCACCATGATAAGCCCACTTAGCCGAGCACCACCGGCGGGCACATCGCAAGGCACCGCTGGCCACCTCCACAAGTCCACCGGCGGGCACATCGTAGAAATAAAGTATTATCCCACACTTAGCCTACACTTAGCCTTATCCCCTAACATGCCAGGAGTGATTAGAAACCATGCAAAGTGTGGGAGAATACTTTACTTCTACAAACCAAAAATTAAATGAATTTGAAGACTTGATTATGCTAGATTATTCCAACACTCTTTCGATACTTTTTGTCTTTTTTTTAAGAAATAAAGTTTTGTTAGGTAACTTGGATTGATTTTAACCTTATCCACTAATATGCAAGGGGTGATTACATGGACGCACAATCAATCAAATTAACACTTAATAATAAAAAAACAGTAAATAAGGGCCTGTTTGTTTTCATTCTTTTTTTTTTTTTTTTTTTTGTTTTTGAACAATTTTTCTGTTCACGGGAACAAAAAGAACGTAAAAACGTGTTTGGGTGCGTTTTTGTTCCAAAATTTTTTTGTTTCTAGAAACACATCCAATGTAAAAGTTAAAACAAAAAAATTATTTCTTGTTTCAAAACAAAATTCAGAAACACTTATCTCTTTTTTCTTCTTCTTTTTCTTTCTTTTTTTCTTTGGCCGGCGACCTCGCCGGAGTGTCACCCCCCGGCGAGGCCGAGCGTCGCCGGCCCTTGGCGAGGCTCGGCCTCGCTTGGCCGGGCGAGCTCGAGCTCGCCCGGATTCGGCGAGCCCGAGCTCGCCCAGCCATCGGCGAGGCTCGGCCCGCCGAGCCACCTCCAAGCCGGCGTCGAGCTCGCCCTGATCCGGCGAGCCCGAGCTCGCCCAACCAAGGCGAGGCCGAGCCTTGCCCAACCACGGCGAGGCTCGGCCTCGCCGGGGCCGGCGAGCCTCGCCGTGGCCGGGCGAGCTCGCCGGCCCTCGTCGGCCGTCGCCGGCCATGGCCGAGGTCGGCGACCGGCCAAAAGAAGGAAAAAAGAAAAAGAAAAAGAAATAAAAATAAAAATATTAAAAAATTAAAAGAAATAAAAAAAAAATACAAATTTACCAAACTTGTTTCTGTTCATTTTTTATTCCCGGAATAAGTTTACCAAACCCTTTTTTTTGTTAAAAAATTGTTCCCCGGAATGAAACACTTTTTTCTATTTCGTTCCCTAGAACAATTTTTAAACATAAATGTTACCAAACGCACCCTAAATTACTAGAGTAGAGAAGAAATTTACTTACCTCGAAGCAACAATGTTAATTGAAAATGAATATCTAGCCTAAGCATTCTATTTAAATGTTTATGCAATCTTAACTAATCCTTTTTGGGGATTTCCTTTTTATGAAAAATAATTATATGCTATTCTAATATAGGTGAACATAGATGATGTACTATAGACATGCAACTTAACCTAATTCTAACACGACATGCAATTCTAATTAAATGACATAAACCTGCAATCCTCAAATGACATGGCATTGATGACATGGAATATATGATATGGTATATATAGTGACATGGCAATGACGAGGAATTTATAACATCTAATCCTATATGATCTGCACATAATATTTTTGTTATTTTCTATTCAAATAATTATCCCAACTAGATAGATATTATCTTTGTATGCAATCTAATTTAAAGAATAAAATCTATCTATGTGCAATTTATATAAAAAAATCTATTCTAATCTAACAAGCAATTTTTTTTATATTGTTAGATAAGGAAAACAAATCAAAAGATAAACACTTAATCATCAAAGATAAGCTAAAAGATAGCAATAACTGTCCACTCAATTTGAATATGGAAGCAAACAAAATCAATAACTTCATCTTAAGCCTTAAAGATCAAATAATCAATTTTCCGTGCAATCCATAATTCCATCTTAAGCCTTGAAGACCGAGTTCTTCACTGGAGGTTCGACTGGCGGTCGCTGTGACAAGGTGTTGGACTGTAGGAACGCCGATGATTCGTCGCTGGTCATAGACAAAGTCGCCCAGTAAATCAGTACTAACATAGATTCGGGGAGTGTCGGATAGCAACGTCGTCTAGGAATCTGCAAGGAAAAACTTAAATTGTAAGGGCAGGATTCGGCGTGTGGGCCATAAGGAGCTCGCTTTCGCTGATATTCCGACGCCGCATATTGTTGGAACAGTAGTTGTAGCACCGTCGGGATCGACTGGAGGCGGCGCGAGGAGGGTGCAGGTCACTCCGGCGGACACGTTGAACTGGAGTAGCACCGCGACTAGGAAGTAGGAACACTCGCCGCAGTTGCTGTGTGACTATCACCAGTGCTGGAACGATGCAAGGCAGCAGCAACGAGCCTATGCCAAATTCAATTATCGGCTTGACTCTCATAATTCTTGTGGGCATATTTTCGGCCACATTAAAAAACTAATAGGCTTGACTTCAAGCTCAAAGCCTGGTCCAATTAAAATTCAATTTATCGATTCTAACTCCAATGTAATCTACATTAAATTAATGAAAATTTAATTCTTTTAGGGGCTGGGGTCGTTCCATAATTTTCTGTACAATTAGTTTCTAAATAGATTTGTCAAGATTTAGGTGTCAACAATGAAGCAATAGTGTTGGTTTCTCCTATTTTCCTTTTCATCTTATATATATTGTCAAGCAAGCAAAGTTTTAGCCTTCATTGCAAAGAAGATGGGATAATTGCAATGGTAAAGTAGCAAGAGAAATGGTCTTGTGCAGGAATGAACCATTATAGCCTCCACAGCAAGTGGAAATTTATGGTATATCTGGTCAAAGGCGAACTTCACACGAAAGTCCATAGCATGCACTGTCCATAGCAGAGGGACGGTAACATGTTCATCCATCATGTCGTAGCTATAATAATTATGATCAAAATTCACGGTCACTGCAGCTGAATCTTGAGGTCTATATGTGCATGGCAGCATGATACGGCCCCGAAAACAAAATTGTTCTCCCTTGCAGATTAGCTTACCAACGCTGTGTCTGGACTGCATCTCGCAACATTATTGCTTTGAACTAAGAGCAGCCCCAAACTGATAACTATTGTTTGTTGAAAGGCGACCATCTCGGGTCATCTCTCTCTATTTTTAACATATTTTTGCTGATTAAGCTTAAACAACTACTGTAGCAGACAAGCAGATGCAAAACCGAGCACTCAGATCCTATCTGTTTGCAATTTGCTTGGTATTCAGAGAAGGGTTGTTCCTCTCTGTGTATACCTCCTCGATGACAGATCCATTTAACGCTAATGTTCCTAAATTTCTCCTCCCCTGATAGTTTAATGTATCACTTGAAATGATCACCAACACTGAGCCGGATGACTTTGTTTATTTTTTTCACCCTTGTTGTGATCACCGTATTGGCTGTGGCTGAAAAATGATTTGGCTTGGCATGTCCTACTCTGTACGGGTGGGAAAGATGATCATCTCTCATGGCTATTGAGAACGAATCAAATCAGATGTTTCTCGGGCCAGATGGAAATTGGCCCTCAAGTGCAAAGGCAGAAAAAAGCTAGACTGCATTTGGGGAAATTCATGAATTTGTCTAGTTGCATTTATGCATATATAAAGGTCAACCCTAGGTCGACCTCTGGTACAAAGTTGATGTTTTCACTGAAGTTACGAATTCTGTCATGGTTCCTTGGCTGGTCTGGTTTCTGAAGATCAAATTGTACAAGGCCAACAATCGACAATATCAAGTCCTAATGGCTACCGAAAATTTTGTCAAGAAATGTTGCATCTTGTGGAGAAAAGTTGGTTATCACCTGGCAAAATTTACCAAGTTGTTAAGCTTGAAAGTTTCAGAATCAATACAAAAATTTTCCTGCACAAAAGTATGGTAAAGAAGTTACAATGAATTCCATTCGGTACTAGAGGAAGTGGCTATTATTCAACTTTGTACTGGATTGATCAGTGACTTGTTTAACCTGCTTCCTAAGAATTGGCCAATAGATGGCAAAAGACACATCCGGAGTGGTCATGTCACTTGCCGAGACATCCTTGATTGCACTTATACTTGGTAGCTGAAGCAATCGTTCAACCACAGCAAAGAGAAGAAATATAGTAATTCCTTGCCCACTTCTCCTGCAGAAAATGAGAACAAGTGCTTTGGTGAAGCACAGGTAATACAGCCGAATAGATGCTGGTAAAAGGGCCAAACTAGTCACCTTGATCTCACTATCATTAGGAAAATTGGAAGTCTGAAGCATCTCTTGCTCTACACTTACGGTTGCTGCTACTCCTCCAGGAATACTGAAGATAAAAGCAACCTCATCCAGATTGGCTGCAACCGAAGTGATATAATAGCCCTGCTTCAACCTTTCATGAATGCCTTCGGCTGGATACTGAAAGTCTAGCTCTATGGCCTTAAAAGTTTTGCGCAAGAAACTGAATCAGGGCAATCCTCTGGTTCCAGACACTTCAAAGGAAATTCTTGAAATGAGGAGTAATTGGGTAATAGTAGAAAGGGAGAAGAAAGAAGAACCTGGTCGATAAATCTGGTTCCTTCGGTTGAAACTACTACCCACTGGCTTCCGGAAGTGGCAATGGCGGTGACGTAAAGACCTTCTGCCCACTTCTTCTTGATCCATTTGAAAGGAAATATTTGAAAAACACAACAAGACTGCCGAATATTCCAGGTCCCTATGTGTTTATCAAATAAACCGGTGAAACAGCCATTCATGGACTGACCCTTGGACATTACAACTAGAAATCTGTCGTCATCTGCTCCAGCCACTGCAGTGATGTAGAAGTCCTCTGACCATTGTTTCTTAATCCATTCCTTCAAATAAGGAAATAAGCAGTCAAGACAGTCCTAATTGAGAATCCTTCCATAAGAGGTTGATGTATCCATGTTCCTAATGGGTCTAATACAAAATTTCTTCCAGTTATGTATTATCAGAATTGTAACACGCAACTATTGGGATCTACTATATATGAAAGTCCAAAGCAAAGCTGCTCAAACAGAACCTTGTGAATAGAGCCGGATGAAAAAGCATAATTCTGAGCAGTGTAGCGGGCGCTATCATCCATTATTAAGGCCCATGACTTAGAGCGAAAACTGTAAGTCACACTGGTGATGTACATTCCCTCAGCATGTCCCTTCTCAATATGGAAGATCAGGTCGACATAATCCAAATCAGAGCAGTATCTGCGAGAAAGAGGAAGGTCATCAATGAGCTCAAGGTACCCCAGAAAAACTAAATAAATCTGAAATGCAAGTTCACACCTTTGCTTCATGGGTGGATGCACATCGTAAACGCTTATCCATTGTGTTAGTTTCTGTATTTTCTTTGATGGCTCGTCGTCATCATTTAACTGCACTTGCTTCCATGGTACCTGATACGTGCGTATCACATGAAAGAGGAAGACATGGTTCAATTAGAGGAGAGCTCGAATGAGAAATTTCATTAACATCTATTGCTTTTTACTAGAACAGGATACTACCTCCTGAGCGACATTGGTGTGCACGGGCCAAACATATGGATTTTGACCAATGATCCCATGGAAGAGAGAAATGTATCTAGCG
This sequence comes from Eucalyptus sp. ANBG9806169, assembly GCA_014182395.1. Classification (NCBI taxonomy): domain Eukaryota; kingdom Viridiplantae; phylum Streptophyta; class Magnoliopsida; order Myrtales; family Myrtaceae; genus Eucalyptus; species Eucalyptus sp. ANBG9806169. The sequence continues at coordinate 46,305,894 of CM024575.1, read as the reverse complement.
TAGTTTGGTTCTTCATCGAATTTCAGACTAAGCACAAATGTCGTGAACTGCAGGTAAGGCTCAGGACAAGTGTCGCACAGTGTGTCTGGAGGAGTGGCCAGCTTTTGCTTGCAAACAGGGAAAGACGTATCCTCTCCCTGAGAGAACTGTGGCAATCAAAAGACCGATACAGGTTTATGGTTCAAGAAATCTTCTCCAGGTATAGGGAATGAAACCTGATGTCCTTGCCAAGGCAAATGGCTGCGGATAAGATAAATGAGCATGTAAACCAGAGACTCTAGGTCGTTTCTTCTGCTACTTGTTCTGCCAAGTTGAGTATGCACACTTGCAAATAGAATTGTTCCTCTGCAGTAAATTTTTTTTTTTTCCAGTGCACAGAACTGTGATTAAAAAGGTAGGGCATGTAGTATGTGCATGTGAAGATGTTTAACATCATTTTGACCAAACCTGAAATTTCCTGGAGTTTGGTTGTACTTAACGTGTGAACCAGTGGAGGGATCTTGCCATCTTGTAGCTGCAAGGTCATGAATAAATGATGAGACATGTGCATTTCTCCTTTGCAATCACTAATTTCTAGCATAAAAGTATTTATGCAATTGGCAGGTACCTAATCCAAGGTCAGTCAGAAACAATGTTTTCTCTTCACGAGTTCCTGGAGGACCAAGCAAAAAGTTATCTGGTTTTATGTCACCATGGATATACCTGCCCAGAAAAGAAGCACACATGAGAAACATCGCAAAAGGTCGGAACTGGCATATGTTTCCGATAGTCTGGCCTACCGAAAAACTGATTTGACCAACTGATAAAGAAAATACTAACAAACATGCGACTGGAAGCTAGTAATCTATTACCCTCTGGAGTGCAGCTTCTCAAGTATAGATATAGCTTCAATGGCAATACATGCAATTGCTTCTAATGGAAGGCTGTAGTACCAAGGAAAAAGCTAACATCAGAAGCTGAAAAAGAATTAGAGATTGTTTAAGAGAGCCTCAAGAGCAGACACTTTAAAAGCTGTTAACTTTACAAGGAAACATACGTTGGGACGTTGTTGACCAAAGTGGCTTGTAAACTAGGTCCAAGCAAATCCATGACCTGCATATCCGAAGAAGATCATTGAAAACTTTGCATTCTAATAGTACAATATCCGAGTCGAAGGGAATGGGCATACCATGACATAATAGTCTCCTTGTTGCCCCTTGTAATGTACTAGTGGCAGTGGTATCCCGTGACTCTCACCCAGATCACTGTGCAATATGCAGAACACAGATGCGAAATTCAACACCTTTATCCAATTATACATGCAAGAGCAAGATATAGCCAAATCTAGCACGCAATAATTCTAAAGTACTCACTCATAAACTTTCCACTCATTAGGGATGCCACCTTCACATCCTTTGCTGTCTTTAAGCTCGAATTTTATGGCCACCTAGATAGTGCCGCGTTAAATGATGTAAACTGTCGGTGCCAATGTAACAAATATCTGAAAATGATAAAACTAGAGCTCGGAGTTATGCCTCTGTTTTTTGTGCACGAGTTTGATCACTTGAAGTTGGACTGATGGCTTGACCAAAGTAAACTTGCCCGAAACCTCCCATTCCCAGTTTTCTTTCTATTCTGTAAACTGGGGAATCATCGATCTGAACCTGAGAAGATCAAATTTTCAGTACATATTTCGAATTGCATGGTGAATGGATGAACTGTTTTCATTACAACAGCCAGTAATTTATGATCCGACACTCTGATGCACGGAGTTCTTGAATGGATAAAAAATAGCCGATGACAGAACATTTATGGAACTTGCATGGGATCCTAGTTAGCAATCTGAATTAGATGAAATCTTCCTCTTTTCTCTTTGGCCGAAAGAATAGCCAAGGATGACCCACCAAAATCTTGGTCATGTTTTCCTTCTGCTCTGTTTAAGTTTGCTGAATCAACATCAAAACAAGAAAGACACTGACTGCTTCATGGGAATGAATTTCTCAAACCCAGAAGTCAAGGACGGCCAAAACTTTGCGAACTAATCAACATGGGATTCGACTTGCATGTTTTACTCTTTCTCCAATGCAAATACCTGTTCTGGGATCGGAGGAGCGTTGCTTTGGTTCTCATCTCGATGGCCCTCATCGCCTTCACAACTTCCGCTGCTAAACTGGTTCATATCTACCCTCCCAGCTTTAATCAAATCTTGATGGTTCTGAACCGCGTCGTCCCCACCGGTCTCAACTGAGCGTTGAAATTGAGGAGAACTTCTTTTGAAGAGAGAGGGAAGATCAAGCAGACTACTTACCTTCAATCTTGTTTCTTCTTCTTCTCTTTCTGTTTGAGAAAACGATCGGGGTTCTTGAAGAGAATGAGTGGGCGGTGCGAGGTTGAGGGTGTCAGTTTTGGCGCGAAGGAAGGCAAAATGCCGTTATTTCGGTTGACCTCTGATTGCTTTATGATAATTTTTGGGTAAGTTACACAAAGTCATCCTCATTTCTCAAGCCAATATCTCTCTATAAAGATTGCTTATGAATTCCTTTTTATTGCTTTTCTGACCAAAATTTGGACTTGCGACCACAAATAGTAGCTGCACTTCATTTGGTTTTATTTCGTACTTGAATTTTGCTTTTGGGTTCAAGCTCGAGACATATCTTAGTAGTGTCGTATAATATAAAAAATTAGAATGACAATTGTTATTTTTCATTTTTTTTAATATTTTGAACCTGTGCAAAAAAAAATTATCAAGTAGTTAAATATCCATTTTCAAAGTTGTAACCTTCATTGCAAGGAAGATAGGCCAATTGCAAGAGTACAGTAAGAAGAGAGATGGTCTTGTCCAGGAATGTCTCCACAAAAGCTTGATCATTTGACAAATGACTAGTCTTCGTATCTGACTCCACATCCTGAAGTTGGAGTCGAGCCATCACAGCAAGTGGACATCTATACTGTATCTGGTCAACACGAACTCCATGGGCGCAGTGCAATGATCACATGTTAGCCACTGCAGATGATGGCAACATGTGTATGGAATCGCACACCGCTTTACTTGAAGATTCGTGTCCTGATTGGTTTCGTTTCGTCGCACTAAACTTCAGGGTTGTAGAGCTAAACCATTGTCCCTTATTGAAGGTATTCATGAGAGGTGAGATGTGGAGCCAAAGGTATCGGACCTCATCCTGGTAGCGTTACTCTGAATCAGGTAGCCTTTGTTTTTAGCATTCCTGGGGAATTAGCTACGTAGTGGTGATTGCATTCAGTCATTTTACAAGCATCTAGCTTAGGTTGAATTCACTTTGATTCTCCAGGCTTCTGACTTCTCTCATCATTTTGCAGGAAGGGTGGGCTATTTATTACTGTATTTTTCTTCTTTGTTGCTGCTGAACTATTTTGTGAGCTACTGAGCACCGCCACCGCTGCACATTACAGGTGTTTTCAAGAGTCACTTGTCACATTTTACGTGCATCTTTTGCCATCTAATTTTCCCCAATTTTTGAGGATGAAGCCACTGATCAATCATGTGAGGCATTGAACAGTAACCGGATTTTTTTTTTCCTTATATATGCATATGTGCAGGAGATCCCCAATATTCATGATGTTTTTGAAGCTTTTCCGATATAATAATACCCAGAGAGCCTGGCAACAGAATGACATTGTCCCCTACTAATGTTCTTCCTCACTAAGACCCTCGGGAACATGGTTATTAAAATACAACCCAGATCACAAATCAGATGTCTAAAACTTAACAAACTATCCCGATCTTGAATAGGATCATGAGAAACATTCAAAACTTGATTGCTTAAAATAGATTATCAATTAACTTTTACCATCCTACTTTTACATGAATTGATTGTCTTTTACCTATGATAGACTTGACATGTGGCACTTCTATATAAATTTGATTAAGTTTCAAATCTCACTGCTAAGAAGTTGAGTCCCCACAGTGGGCGGTCTTTCATTTGGTCCATGGTGACATTCATGGACGCTCTGCAATCTGTAGTGATCACCAATACTAAAATCCGGTTGGCTTATTTTTCCTTCCTAGTTTTGATAAATAGCAGAAAAAATAATCAGAAGTTCAACTGGTCTTCTGGGAAATTTATGTACTTTTGTCCAGTTGCATTTGTGCATTGATATCCAAGGCCAGCCTCTCTTATGAAATCGATGTCTTCACTAAAGTTATGAGTTATGTTATGGTCCTTTGGCTGGAGTGGTTTCTAAAACCGCAAATCAAATGAGATCAACCAGCCTGTTTGAGTCCCGATGATTGTAGCAATCAACTCCTGATATCTCTCAAGATCCTGTTTAACCTCGGGACAGTTCCTTAAGTTCAGATCTTATCTTGAACTTTTAAGATCTGGATAAGAAATTCAACAACCCCGTTCTCTGAGACTCCTATCAACTCGGCTTGTAATTATAGTCCAAATTTTGCAATGTAGCATGTCCTTCATTCTATCAGATTACATGCAGATTGCGTCATGTAACACTAGACTCAACTAATGCTAAGGTAACAAATCAGCAGAGCGTTCTCAGTGGAGAGAAAGAACCTAGATACAGATTGCATCATTCTCATTACCAGATTGTGGTCTACCTTTATTCTTAAAACGTTTCAAAAGCTTCACGAATGTGTGAAACTTTAACGCAAACATGCATACAAGTAAAACAAGAATTGGTCAGTTTCAATTCTATACAGTGCCAGGGGAAGTGGGTTCATATCTGTACATGATCGATCAGTGGCTTGTTAATCCTTTCTTCCCAGAAGTCGGGATATATATGGCAAAAAATGCATGTTATGTGCGTCAATGACTCGTGAAGACACCAGTAAATGCACACACCATGCTTGGTGGTTCACGAAACAGGTCTGCTGTAGCAAAGAAGGGACAAGTAGTAATTCCTAGGCCAACTCTCCTGCAAAATATGAGAATCAGAACCATATGAATCTCATAGAATCAGAGCAAATGCAACCAAAAGTTAGATGCTTGTAAAATGACCAAAAATAATCACCGCCACTACTGTTTCAGGAAAATGTGAAGTCTGGGCTGCCTCTTGGGGTCCTGTAACTGGTTCTTCTTCTGGAATGCTGAAGACAAAAGCTACCTGATCTGGAGTAGCTGCAACTGAAGTGATGAAGTAGCCTTGCTTCCACCTTTCATCAATTCCCTCATACGGGTACTGAAAATCTAGCTCTACAACCTTAAAGTTCAGTGCAAGAAACCAAATCAGATAATCTTTTTCCAGTTCTAGACTTCAGAAGATAAATCTTGGAAAGGAGTATAAAAAGGAACCACAGAAGAATGGAAAACCTGGTGGACAAATCCGGTGGCAGAGGACATGATGACTACCCAGTTATTTCCCACAGTGGCCATGGCCGTGACATAAGTACCAAGTGCCCATTTCCTCTTAATCCACCCGTAAGGGAATGTATTGGCAACGTGATAAGATTGCTGAAAGTTTTGAGGCCCTGAATTCAGTAAAATGAAGAAGAGCTCACATGATCGATGAGGTAAAACAGCTTTTGCTGGAAATAGAGATTAAAGCATCATTCACTGGCTAACCCTTGGACATTACAACTAATATGCTACCATTATCTGCTCCGGCGACTGCAGTGATGTGGTAATTGCTTGCCCACTGTTGCCTAATCCAGTTCTACAACAAAAAATTAAGCAGTCAAGTCACGCCCAATTGGGAATCCCATTGATTGGGCTTGATGTATTGTTGGTTCCTTTTAGGCCGAATGCCTCTTTTTATTGATGCAATCTGTTAAAAGAATAGTGACGTGGGACTATGGGGACCTACAGTACATGATGAAAGTCCAATTTAAGGCAGCTCGAATGCAACCTGGGGAAGAAACTCGGTCGAAATAGTATGAACTTGAGCAGTGAAGCCAGTGCCAGAATCCATAACCACAACCCACAAATTGAAGCGGGAAGCCACACTGCTAACATACATTCCATCTGCATGTGCCTCCTCAATGAATAAAGGTAGGTTCACATTGTCCACATTGTAGCGAATCCTTTACAGAGAAAGGGGTGGATGAGATGATGAACACTTCATCTTTATCGTCCACAGGACAATTGAAGTCAATAATCGAGGTGCAATGATCTGAAAATAAACTTTGTCACTCTAAGTCCTAACCTTTGTCTCATGGGTGGATGTTCGTGGAAAATGCTTATCCATTGTAATCTCATCAACCCCCCTCGTGTTAGTGAGCTCTTTGGTGGCGCATCGCCCTCATTTGACTGACAAATGCATGTCGAAACAAAGAGAAAGATATGGCTCACATAGAGAACGAGTTATTAACAAACATCTTGCATCTCGAGAAACTGCAAAGGCACTTATTTAGAGCAATAAGATGGTACCTCTCGAGCAGCATCAGCATTCACTGGCCAAACGTATGGGTTTTCACCAATCATCCCATGGAAAAGAGAAATATATCTTGCATAGTTTGGATCTTCATCGAAACTCAAATTTACTGCAAACTTGGCAAATTGCAGGAAAGGTGGAGGACAAGAGTGACATAGAGCTTCCAAAGGGGCGGCCACCTTTTTCTTGCATATTAGCATATCCTCTGCCTAAAACAGCCACAGTGATTAAAAAGGCAGATTCATCTGTAAGGTTGAAAATCATCTTCTCTGGTTTTAAGCACATTAAAACCTGAAAGCTATCCCAAGGCAATTGACCGCTGATAAGGAAAGCAAGCATGTATGCCAGTGACTCCAGGTCATCTCTTCGGCTACTCGTTCGACCGAGATGAGCATGCACACTCGCGTAAAGAGGGGTTCCTCTGCAGCAAATAGTTAATTTTGTATATTTGTGAGCGGAGGCTCATTGGACAGGGCATTGTGTGTAAAGATGATAAAAACCACATGAACCCACCTGAAATGGTCCGGAGATTGATGGTACCTAACATGCAAACCTGTCGAATGACATCGCCATCTCATAGCTGTAAACAATGAAACAACAATGAGACAGATCGTGTTTTGATATCTGTTTCCTAGGATATAAATATGTATATGCAACTGGCAGATGACCTAATCCAAGGTCAATCAGGAACAATTTTCTCTCATCAGGAGTTCCTGGAGGACCGAGCAAAAAGTTGTCAGGTTTTACGTCCCCATGAATGTACCTGCCAAGAAAAGACTCTGGTTTTTGAAAGCGAGTCTATACTCTGATAAAGGGAACCCTGGTAAACATTGAAAAGCAGAAACGAAATTGGAAGACCACCATCCATTACCCTCTAGAGTGCAGCTTCTCAAGAATAGAGATTGCCTCGACAGCAACACAAGCAACTGCCGCCAATGGCACGCTGAAAAAATGGAAAAGACAAAGAGTTAATATCACAAAGACACATAACACGATACAGCATTCAAATTTCAAAAAGAAACCATAGAGTGGGCACTTCACGAGGGAACATACGATGGACGGTTATCGACCAACCGGACCTGTAAGCTAGGTCCAAGCAAATCCATGACCTGCATATGCGACGCAGATTATCGAAAGCATAAGCATCTGAGAAAAATGCGAAGTCGTTTTCCACAGGGAATTGCGCATACCAGGATGTTATAGTCACCTTGTTGCCCCCTGTAAAGCACCCTTGGCAGTGGTATGCCGTGATTTTCGCCCAGATCACTGCACAACATGCAGTTAAAATGGATGTGAGATTTGTATAACTCGTCCGATTTCACGTGCTAGAACCCAATGTAAACAAAACGAACATGGAAACATTTTTAGCGACTCACTCGTAAACTTTCCACTCACGGGGAATGTTGGCTTCGATTCCACTGGGATCTTTCTGCTGAAACTTTACTGCTACCTAGATAGTGTTTTACTGATTCTCTAAGCTCCAAAGCAAGTATTGACTTTACAAAAATGAAAAATGAATTAGAGCTTCAAGGCCGTACCTCCGCTGCATGTGGACCAGTTTGACCACTCGAAGTTGAAGGACCGATGGGTCGACCGGCACATACCAGGCCATTACCTCCCTTACCCAGTTGTCTTTCTATTTTGTAAATCGGAGAATCTTCAATCTGGACCTGAGACAGTAAAACTTCCAGTATGTAGTACAGATTTAAAGGCATATTTGAAGCTTGCATATGGCGAAATCATCGACCCAACTTAAAATTATTACAACTGTAGATTGGTAACACAGTCTTGAGGGGATGCATAGCTTCTTGCTTCGCTTTGACTTTAGTTAATATTATTCTTACCATTTACCAAAAAAAAAAAAAACTCCCTTGAAGATTAGCCACTAACATACTGCATTCTGCCAACTGTTAGATGAACGTTTTCCCTTTTCTTTTCCCTTTCGAATTGAGCTTCTCATGCAGTCATAAAGAAGAAAACAAGAACAATCTGAAATGTGCATACTATTGAAGACGACTTTCACGGCCATTTCGTTTTCTTTGTCCATCGAAATTGCGGAAAACGCACAGGAAAGATTCAGTCAAACCGAAAAACAAGATATCCAAATATTTTCAAGAAAAATCACGTACCTCCTCTGGAATTGGAGGAGAGTCGCTGTCGCTCTCATCTTCCAGTCCCAGATCTCCTGTGCCACTTACCTGAGCAGTGATCTCATCCATGGCTATCTTGTCTATAAAATTATTATCGGCCTTTCGGAAGCTGCTTTCTTCTTCTTCTTCTCCTGCAGTCTTGGCCTTCCAATGAACAACTGCGAGATGTGCGTGTGGGATTTTCTTAGAACTGAAAGGCTGAGAAATTTCGTTCTTCTGAATCGGATGATTCAGTCTTCTTTTCGGTTGAAGTTGTTCTTGGTTTCTTTGCAGAGAGAAGATGAAGTGGGCAGTAGTGAGCCTGTGAGAGCGAGGCCGAGTCCTTTTGGCTACGTTTCAACCGTTATTTTTGGGCGCGAAGGAGGGCAAAATGCCGTTAATTCGGTTGACGTCCTAAATGCTTAAAAAGCACCCCAAAAAAAAAAAAAAACAAAACAAAAAACGGTGGGCTGTTTCAAGAAAAATAGTTTATTCATTCATCCCTCCCGCTGGTTTTGTTCTGCATCCTTTGATTTTGGTTCAGTAATTTCATGCTTCGTCGTTGAATTCTATCGTTCCGAAGTCGCCATGCCGGTGAATTTCAATAAATGTTGATGGTACTTGCAAAAGGCCGTTGATAATTGATGACAGGCGAATTATTTTTTCCAAGTAACTCATTGATAGCTTAACAATATTTTTATATAATTACCAACCTTTTATAGTTTGCAAATTAGCAATTTTGGTAGTGACTGACCAATTTTTGTTTACATAACTTTTACCCCCAATCAAAGGAGATCAACAAGCCAGGTCGAGTCCCAACGGCGGTAGCAATCAACTCTGGATATCTCTCAAGATCCTATTTAAGCTCGGGAGAGTTCCTTAAGGTTCAGATCTTAAATCAAAAGGTTTTAAGATCCGGATAAGGACTTTCATAACCACGTTCTCTGAGACTCGTATCAACTTGGCTTGTGATTATTGTCAAAATTTTTCCATATGGCATGTGATTCTTTCCATCAGATTACATGCAGATTGCTTTCTGTAACGCAAGTCTCAACTAGTTCCAAGGTAATTGATCAGCAGAGCGTTCTCAATGGAGGAAAAGAACCTAGACACAGATTGCATCGTTCTCGTTACCGGATTTCGGCCCTACTATTATTCTTAAAACGTTTCAAAAGCGCCACGAATGGGCAAAACTTTAACGCAGACATGCATACAAGGAAAACAAGAATTGGTCAGTATTCAATTTCTATACAGTACCAGGGGAAATGGGTTCATAGCTGTACATGATTGATCAGCGGCTTGTTAAAACCTTGCTTCCCCTAAAGTCGGGAAATAAATGGCAAAAATGCATGTTAAGCGCGTCGATCACCCGTGAAGATGCCAGTAATTGCACGCACCATACTTGGTGGTTCATGAAACAGTTCTGCTGTAGCAAAGAAGGGACAAGTAGTAATTCCTATGCCGACTCTCCTGCATAAGATGAGAAACAGACCATATGAATCTCACAGAATCAGAGCAAATGCAACCAAAAGTTAGATGCTTGTAAAATGGCCTAAAATAATCACCGCGGCTACTCTATCGGGAAAATGTGAAGTCAGGAACGCCACTTGGGATCCTCCTACTTCTCCTGGAATGCTGAAGACAACGGCTACCTGATCTGTAGTAGCTGCAACCGAAGTGATGACGTAGCCTTGATTCGACCTTCTGTCAATTGCCTCGTACGGGTACTGAAAATCTAGCTCTACAACCTTAAATTTCAGTGCAAGAAACCAAATCAGATTGATTTTTCCAGCTCTAGACACTTCAAAAGAGAAATCATGGAAAGGAGAAAAAATGGAACCACAGAAGGATGGAGAACCTGGTGGACAAATCCGGTGGCAGAGGACATAATGACTACCCAGTTATTTCCTACAGTGGCCATGGCTGTGACATAAGTATCAAGTGCCCATTTCCTCTTAATCCACCCGTAAGGGAATGTATCGGCAATGTGATAAGATTGCCGAAAGTTTTGAGGCCCTGAATTCAGTAAAATGAAGAAGAGCTGATATAATCGATGAGGTACAACAACTGTTGCTGGAATTAGAGATTAAAGCATCATTCACTGACTAACCCCTGGACATTACAACTAATGTGCTACCATTATCTGCTCCGGCGATTGCAGTGATGTGGTAATTTCTTGCCCACCGTCTCCTAATCCAGTTCTACAACAACAAAATTAAGCAGTCAAGTCACGCCCAATTGGGAATCCCATTGATTGGGCTTGATGTATTGTTGGTTCCTTTTAGGTTGAATTCCTCTTTTAATTGATGCAATCTGTTAAAAGAATAGCGACGTGGAACTACGGGGAGCTACAGTACATGATGAAAGTGCAATTAAAGGCAGCTCGAATGCAACCTGGGGAAGAAACCTGGGACAAATATTATGAACTTGAGCAGTGAAGCCAGTGCCAGAATCCATTACCACGGCCCACAAATTGAAGCGGGAAGCCACACTGCTAACACACATTCCATCCGCATATGCCTTCCAAATGCATGGAGTTAGTCTCACATTGTCCAAATCGTGGAAACTCCTACCCAGAAAAAGAGGCGGATGAGATGATGAACACTCCATCTTTATCTTCCATAGGACAATTAGAGTCAATAATCGAGGTGCAGTGATCTGAAAACAAACTCAAGGTGCGGAAAAAGAAGGAACTGTTAGCGGTAAGTCTAATCCCTCACCTTTGCCTCATGGGTGGATGTGTGTGGAAAATGCTTATCCATCGTGATCTCCTCAACCCCCTCTGTGATGGTGAGCTCTTTGGTAGCATGTCGCCTTCATTTGACTGTCAAATGCATGTCAAAACAAAGAGAAAGATATTGCTCACATAGAGAACGAGTTCCGATCAGAGAATTTAACAAACATCTTGTTTCTGGAGAAACTGCAAAAGACACATGTTTAGAGAATAAGGTGGTACCTCACGAGCAGCATCAGCATTCACAGGCCAAACGTATGGGTTTTGATCAATTACCCCACGGAAAAGAGAAATATATCTTGCATAGTTTGGATTCTCATCAAATCTCAAATTTACTGCAAACTCAGCGAATTGCAGGAAAGGCGGAGGACAAGAGTGACAAAGAGCTTCCAAAGGAGTGGCCATCTTTCTCTTGCATATAAGCATAGGTGTATTGTCCACCTGAAATTGCTGCAGTGATTAAGAAGGCATATTCATCTGTAAGGTTGAAAATAATCTTCCTGGTTTTAAGCACATCAAAACCTGAAATCCATGCCAAGGCAAATAGCCGCGGAAAAGGAAGGGGAGCATGTATGCCAGTGACTCCAGGTCATCTCTTCGGCTACTTGCTCTACCAAGATGAGCATGCACGCTCGCGAAATGAGGCGTTCCTCTGCAGCAAATAGTTAATTTGTTGTACATTTGTGAGCGGAGGCTCATTGGACAGGGCATTGTTTGCGAAGATGATAAAAACCACTTGGACCCACCTGAAATAGTTTGGAGATTGATGGTACCTAATATGCGAACCGCTAGAACGATCTTGCCATCTCACAGCTGCGAATGATGAAACAACAATGAGACAGATTGTATTCTAATTTCTGTTTCTTACGATATAGACCTGTATATGCAACTGCAGATAACCTAATCCAAGGTCAATCAGGAACAATTTTCTCTCATCAGGAGTTCCTGGAGGACCGAGCAAAAAGTTGTCAGGTTTTACGTCCCCATGAATGTACCTGCCAAGAAAAGACTCTGGTTTTCGATAAAGGGAACCCTGATAGACATTGAAAAGCAGAAACAAGATCGGACGACCACCGTCCATTACCCTCTAGAGTGCAGCTTCTGGAGAATAGAGATTGCCTCAACCGCAACACAAGCAACTGACGCCAATGGCATGCTGAAATAATAGAAAAGGTAAGAGTCAATATTTCAAAGACGCATAACACGATACAACATTCAAATTTAAAAGAGAAATCATAGAGTAAGCACTTCACAAGGAAACATACGATGGACGGTTATTGACCAACTGAACTTGTAAACTCGGTCCAAGCAAATCCATGACCTGCATATGTGAGGCAGATCATCGAAGACTTAAAGCATCTGAGAAAAATGTGAAATCATTTTTGAAGGGAATTGCACATACCAGGATGTCATAGCCACCTTGTTGCCCCCTATAATGCACCCGTGGCAGTGGTATGCCATGATTTTCGCCCAGATCACTGCACAACATGCAGTAAAAAGTGGACGTGAGATTTGTATAACTGATACAATTTCATTTGCTAGGATCAAATGTAAACAAAACGAACATGGAAACATTTTTAGCGACTCACTCATAAACTTTCCACTCAGGAGGAATGTCCTCGCTGGGATGTTTCCGCTGAATTTTTACTGCTACCTAGATAGCGTTGTACTGATTAGCTAAGCAGTAAAGCATAAATTGACTTTACAAAACTGAACAATTAGTTAGAGCTTCAAGGCAGTACCTCCTCTGCACGTAAACCAGTTTGACCACTGGAAGTTGAAGGACCGATTGGTCGACCCACACATACTAGCCCAGTAGCTCCCTTACCCAGTTGTCTTTCTATTCTGTATTTTGGAGAATCATCAATCTGGACCTGAGACAGTAAAACTTTCAGAATGGTGTACTCGACGCTTGCATATGGCAAAATAATCGACATAACTGCACTTAACGAAATTCTTTTACAACTATAGATCGGTAACACAGTCTTTGGGGGATGCATGAATTCTCAAATAGGGCAAAAGTAGTTGATGACTAAAGTGTTAATCTGTGATAAGTACATCAGAGCAGCAATTTCCTCGAAATAGCCAGAAACTCCCCTAAAGATCATCCACTAACATACTGCTTTCCGCCAATTTGGGGTTTTGGCTATCAATCCAAATTAGATGAACGTTTTCCCTGTTCTTTTCTCTTTCGAATTGAGTTTCTCATTCAGTCATAAAGAAAAAAACAAGAACAAAAAGATTCAGTCAAACCAAAAGAACGAAATATCCAAACATTTTCGAGAAAAAATCACGCACCTCCTCTGGAATTGGAGGAGAGTTGCTGTGGCCCTCATCTTCGAGTCCCTGAATTCCTATGTGACTTACCTGAGTAATAAACTCATCCATGGCTATCTTGTCTATAAAATAGTATCGATCATTCGGAAGCCGCTTTCTTCTTCTTTACCTTCTTCTTCTTCTTCTTCTTTGCAGTCTTGTCCTTCCAATGAACAACTGCAAGATGTGTGTGTTGGGATTTTCTTAGAACTGGAAAGCTGAGAAATTTATCTCTTCTGAATCGGATGATTCAGTCTTCTTTTTGGCCGAAGTTGTTCTTGGTTTCTTTAGCGAAGAGAAGATGAAGTGGGCAGCGTGAGCCTGCGAGAGCGAGGCCGAGTCCTTTTGACTCCATTTCGACCGTTATTTTTGGGCGCGAAGGAGGGCAAAATGCCGTTAGTTCGGTTGATAATATAACAACTGATAGTTATTTTTATTTTTTTTTTTTAATTTCCAGATAGTTTATTGGTAACTTACAAACCTTTTCAAGATATTACTAACATTTTTATAGTTTTCAAATTAGCAATTTTGGCACTAACTTACAAACTTTTATTTACATAACTTACTAATGGTTCAGATTTACTAATTTTTTTTATATAAAATTACCAACCTAAATTAGAGTAATTTGCCAACTATGGTCGTAGTAAGTTACTGACTCTCATTTAAGTTATTTATTAACACTTAAATGTTATTTTATATCTTATCAACTTCTTTATCGAGTTAACAATAGTCAATATGTAAGTTACCGACTCTCATTTAAGTTATTTATTAACACATAAATGTTATTTTATATCTTATTAACTTCTTTATTGAGTTAACAATATGTATTTGCCTTGGTTAGCAACTGATTACATTTACTAACTCTTTCTAGGGATCACAAAACTAAATTAACACGACTTATTAATTTTTCTCTCGTTAGATTACCACATAGTAGTGGTTTAATAACTTTCATTTGAGTTGCTTATTGATATTTATTTGACATTTTTAAACTTTCAAACATTTTGTCATTTGCAAATTTTTATTTGCATATCTTAGGAACACCTTGAATTTTTCAATTTTTCAGAAATTACCATCTTTAATTAGGAGTTGTCAAGTTTTATTTTATTAAGTTATCAACTAATTTTGGATTACCAACTCTCATTTGAGTTACTTCATAAGTTTATTTTTCTTTCAACTATCAATTTTTTTTAATCTTTTAGGAATAAAGGCATAAGATGTCCTTGACTTTATTCAAAATGTTCAATCACGCCCCTGCACCCTTTTAAATGGTTCCCATGCCACATCCATAATATGCCTCTTCACACACGGACAAGAAATGCTGTAACTGTTTCAACATGTTCATGTCCCTATAGCAACTGTTGGAATTGGCAGATTCCCAAAATCCGGATTCGACACTAAATCGAACCCCTAAACTTGTGCGGAAGACGAGCCCGGAAAAAACACATGCATCACCAATCAAAAGCATACCACGGGATCGAGCGTACCTTTTGTCCACAGACTAAACACCGACGTTGCAATTCGAGGAGGGAATCGGACACTATTCTTGAGAGGAGAATTCTTTTCTTCGCTTAGGGAGAGAAACGATGTGCAAGAGACGTTGTTCTTTAAGGAATTGTTTCTGCATTGGTTTCTTGGAGAGCGAGAGAGAAAAAGAACGTACGTAACCTTCCAAAAGGTACGTTCCTTTTTCTTTTATATTTTCCCTTGAAGCGTCTCCTCCAAACGACGCAACTCCTCAACGTAACACCCCTTCCAAAAAACATAACCTCTCGTATCTAAACAATGCAACCTTTCACATCGCAACCTTTCCTCCATGGGCCGTCAACTCACGGGCCGGGCCCTAACGGGCCAACTCAGGCCCACCACAAAACATAAATAAAACCATCAGCGACCCCTGCTCTAAATACATCCATTGACCGACTGTAAATCAACTTAAGAAGAGCATAGTCCGACACTTGGATTGCCATGACAATCCGTCATATGAAGGAGAGTTAGTAACTCAAAATTAGTTGAAAATTTAATCGGAGAAAAGTTCGTAAGCCACACAAAGAAAGATTTGTTATTACATTTAATAATTGGTAAATTTAAGGTGCAGATAGAAAAGGAAAATAATAGTTAGTAAAAGATATGAAAGCATGGTTGAGAGTTGTAAATTATTAAATATCTTATTGGACCCGTCGTTATGTCATGATCGAGAGTAATTTCCCAACCCACAATTAATTGCCACTTGGAGATTATTGTACAATCCCCAAAATTCTATATATGTAAGCTCTCCTATTAACTCTCCTCTCATGTATCTGTTGGCATAAAAGAAGAGTGCCGAAGCAAGAATCAAATGGAGTCCCAATTAGGTCACAAGTGGGAAGGCAAGGTCTCTGCTAGAGTCACAAAGGCCAGTGCAGACCAGATATGGCCACTCTTCATGGACTTCTTCAATCTCCACAAATGGCTTCCAGGCCTACTTGATTGCCACGGCATGCACGACGAGAACGGGTGTGTCCGGTCGCGTGCGATACTGACCGGCTTCTCCATCTAGTTAGAAGGCACTAACGATGCCGGCAAGAACTGCTCCGTCAACTGGGCCAAGGAGTAATTGGTCAGTATAGATCCGATCGGATGAAACTTAAGTTATGACATGGGGGACAATAGCATCATGTTCACTTCATTCCTGGCCACGGTCAGGGTCATCCCTAGCGACGGAGAAGGTGAAGGAGGGTGCAAGATCAAGTGGTTGTTCGCTGTTGATCCGATGGAAGGGTGGGCGTTGGAGGATTTGGTGAGGGTAGTATATGAGGCGGGCTTACAAGGCATGGCTAAGACAATGGAAGATTCGTTTGGGAATTAAATTGGCCGATGACCGTAGTCCTTGATTTTACATGTCTTGCTTTATAAATGTTTTGGGCCTTTCATTGCTGTGATATAACTCCCTCTAATAAAAGACTATTATCAATGGAAAAGATGCGTAGTGTTCATCGATAGATGATACTTGTGTTGTCAGGTACACAAGAGATTATAAAGTTTATAGTAAAAGTGCAATCAATCTTAAAATTAATAAAATTGTGCGATCAAATTTTTTATCAAGTTCGTTAATTTTAGATGACTGAAAAATATTACGTAGACTATTTTAGTCACTTCTCTCTAAATGAATCCATAAAACGGTACATAAACTATTTTGTTCTACATTATCATTCATTTTCTTTTTCTTTTTCCCTCTTCCTGAACAAAGTCGGCATCACCGCCCTAGCCACTATAGACGGGCTTGCATCCACTATGGTCAATGCAGCAGCCACCACGACCTGCATCGGCCCTCTCATTGAGTCTCCTCGTAGCCATCGAATGACACTCTTAGGGCGCGTTTGGTAACGATTATGTTCTCGGGAACAAATTCTGATAAAAAATAATTATTTTTTATTCTATTCTCAGAAATTGATTATGAGTAAAAGAACATGTTTGGTAATTGTACAAAATTTCTGATTTTGGAATAGAATTGCGTTTGGTACCGTATTAATTAATTCTATTCCAAATCAATTTATTTTAATTTTTAAATAATTTTTATAATTTTTCCTTTTTTTTTTTTTTCCTTTTTTTTTTTTTCTTTTTTCTCCTATTCTAATTCTTCTTCGGGTTGGTTGCCAGCCTTGTCGATAGCTGGGCAAGGCCCGCTTGGGCACCGGTGGGGTTGGGCAAGCCTTGCCAATGGCTAGGCTTGCCTATGGAGAGCTCGCCGATGGCGGCGAGCGGCGGTCGCGAGATGGCGGTTGATGAAGAAGAAGAAAAGAAAAGAAGAAGAGTTTTGATTCTTAATTTTGTTCCCGGAACAATAATCTTTTTTTTTTTTTATTCTTGATTCTTGTCCCAAACTGATTCTAGGAACAAATTTGTTTCCGGGAACAAAAATTTTACCAAACGCGATTCTCGTCCCAAATTGATTATGGAAACAAAAAATCAGAATCTGGCACTGTTGGTATGGTTACCAAACAAATCCTTACTTTATCATCTTAAAAATGGAAAAAAAAGAAGAATGGAACTTCTTCAAAATCCTTCTCCTCTAATCAGATCAAAACAAAAGGCAAACATTTTGAAGGCAGAAAGCTAAAACCCGATGATTATGTGTTGAAACTATCGACGATGGAAAGATATCAGCAGATAGAGAGAATTCCGGATGATGAATTTCAATCTGCAAGTTTTGATTCATGCCATAAGAACATCTTTTGCCCTTCTTCCTTAAAATTCTTTCCCTTAATTTTTTTTTTCGAATTTGGCCTTTTGTTCCTTCTTTTTTTTCAGCTTCTTTTCTGACATGTCACTAAGTGGACACCACGTTAACATGTAATAGGAAAATATCAAAAAGTAGCACATATTATTTCAGTTACTTATATTGAACGGAGCTAATAGAAGTACTTAATTACACTAATTAATAGGTTTTAGCTAAAGAATAATGTAAAGGTTTCACCGAAACACAAACTCGTGTGAATTTTAAAATTGACATGTTTTCGCGTGTTTCTTTACCGGCCTTACCTAATTCCAGACACTGCGACATATTATAGAATTAAAGAGAGAATTAATCGATCTAGAGGAACTTCTACTTTTGACCTTCTAATAAATTTAACTTTTAGGATTTGACTTTTATTGACCGACGAGTATTCCCAGTTCTAGAAACATCTACGCACGGGCAATTTAGACCGTCGAAAATCATGTGAATTTTTTTTGCATATCTATTTTTATTTTTTAAATTTCGAGTCTTGACCAGAAATTAGCCTTTTACTTGAGGAAGCTCCTTATTTATCTGCAAGAAGCCAAATGCTTCTCGCCCGGTCACAAAATATACAGAAGAAAAAGCAACGATTTGTCTGCTTAATTAGATAGAAATGGGGACTACTGTCAGTGAGAAGAAAATGCAAGAAAAGAGAAGGAGGGCGGCGACAGTGAATAATTTGGAGAAAAGAACGACATATTAGAATTGTATATATAAACTTTAGAAAGAATCTCGAGCAATAAATATTGACAACAAAGTTGGTAACTACCGATGGACATATTGAATCAATCTTGGATGGCTATTTATGCTAATATTTTGATTGTGCTCTGATTTTTTTATATGAATTGGAGAAAACGTTAGAACCCATTTTGGGTATCTTATCATGCAATATTGTGAAAGCAGTGGACTGAGTTTACGATAACATTGTACACATTCATTTTTATTTGGAAAGCTTTATAAACTTTGTCTCATTCCTTTTTTGTTTGTGCCCAATGCTTGGGCTTTCATCTAATAAATTTCTCCTCTTTGCCATAAACCTAACAACTCTCTCTCTCTCTCTCTCTCTCTCAATGGCGGAAGAAACCCAACCAAGATGGGAAGGCAAGCTCACTGCTGAGCTGAAAGGGTCAACACCAGACCAAGTGTGGCCATTCTTGGCGGACTTCTGCAACCTCCACAAGTTGCTTCCCACCCTCGACACGTGCCGCCAAGTTGAGGGCGTCCTGGGCCAGCCGGGCCTTGTCCGGTATGTCGCCTCCACCACGTTTGGCGAGGAGTCAGACTCGTCAAAGATCAAGTGGGCCAATGAGCGCCTCCTCACGATGGACCCTAGTGACAAGTGCTTCAGCTATGAGGTCTTGGACAACAATCTCGGATTCAAGTCCTACGTTGCCACAATTAGAGTGATGCCCATGAATGATGGGGATGATAAGATGGTCGGGTGCATGATTGAGTGGTCTTTTGTGGCTGATCCTGTTGAGGCTTGGGGGTCCAAGATATGAAGTCTTTCTTTGATTTTTGCCTCCAATCTATGGCCAAGAAGATAGAGAGTGCAATTCAAGAAACTAGTGGGTGAATCGAGAAAGATGCGATTCCTCCAGTTGATTGACTATGCATGCTTTTAATAATTTCAGTAAGATTGTGTTTGATATCTTAAGGTCATGTTTTGAATTTCTTGGAAATCTAATCTCAGCATGAATTTCCCTTTTCTTTGCTTCATCTTTTTTTTCCCTGACTTTTTATATGCGTATTGATGGTTAAATTTCTTCAATTAATTGTGTAGGGTCATCTCTTGCGAAATTTCTATATGCTGAATTTTTTCTTCTTATGATATATTAGTTAGGTTATAAGTATAGATGTAGCTAGTCCCCCCTTTTCCAAAAATCTTGTGCCAACCTGATGAAGCGATTTTGATCCCATGTGCTCATTATGAGAATTGACTTTCACTGTCCGTATCAGCTAAGCTAGCTTTTTGCTCCTTCGGAAGCCAATTTACTAGTATATGTAAATCAAATTAGTTGTTCACCATCTCATGTTGCTCCAATTTCCATACTGACTTTGTTCGATTTGTGAAATGGAAGTTAATTGATCTTGCAATTCAAACCTAATGTAACAAAAAGAAAATATCAAAGAAATCAATAAGGAACAAAAAAAGGACAATAGTAATTTATATGGTTTAATCTGAAATCAGTATGTACTCCCTAAAGAGAGTCACCCGCAAAAAAATCCATTTTGAATCAGGAGATTTACAACATTACACTTGCTCAATTATTCAATCGTTCTCGAGTGTTTCTTAGTCCAATTCATAAAACAATGAAAACAAACCTGCAATTTTTATCTCATAATCTCTTACAAAGAACTCTCTCAAAAAAGTCATAGAGAGAAAACCTTAACACTCTTATTGTTTGCTCCGATGTGTACGAACCGAGAAAAGTTTGTTTGTGTTGTTCTGCGAATTGACGACTCATACTGGGAAATTTGGATCTTCTTCTTTTTATATTTAATGTAAGATCAAGCTTAATCAAGTTTTGGACTCCACTAAATTTGCTCGGAGATAATGTTCCAATCAGAGGACATTCAAAATACAGCCAATACTTCTAC
The DNA here is from genome assembly GCA_014182395.1 of Eucalyptus sp. ANBG9806169. NCBI lineage: Eukaryota > Viridiplantae > Streptophyta > Magnoliopsida > Myrtales > Myrtaceae > Eucalyptus > Eucalyptus sp. ANBG9806169. Next base: position 46,285,517 of record CM024575.1, on the reverse strand, counting down.
CTGGGAGTTGCATCTACAGGCTTAAATTCAAGGTATAAAATAGCACCAAATAAGGTGCTTACATTTAAATAGGAAAAAAAAATCATAGATTTTAATAAGGCTAATTTTTAGATACACGACTAGTTCAACAAAACTTTTACACACTCACAATCGGATTATTGACATGTATACTTGAAGGTAAAAATGTAACCAAATTCTTTCATGTAGCAATCATCCAACAATAAATTTGTAAATCAATTTTCACACCAACAATGAACCCAACCAAAAAATAATTGGTAATTTAATTGGGAAAAAGCTGGCTATTCACTCAGATAGACATTGGTAAATTTAGACAAGAGCTGGTAAATTGAAGGCATCGGTAAAATAGATAAATAAAAGTTAATAAAAGATCATAAAAGTTGGTAATTTGCATACCGTACAAAAGAGTCGATAACTTCATTAAAGTATCACCAAGTTACTAATAAGTTATTGGGAATTCAGGTTATCGGTTATGTTTTTTACCAATATATTTTTACACTTACCAACTCCAAAATTTCACTAGCATGGAAAGAGGTTCTCGGGCCTATCTGATTGCCACGGGGTCCACGATGAGAACGACGAGCTGGGTCGCGTGAGATAATGCGCTAGCTTCTCCCTCTCGTCCGAAGGCACTGATGACATGGTAAGAATTGCCCAATCAACTAATCCAAGGAGTGATTGGTCATCTGGTCTAATGAAACTTAAGCTACAAGAGGGTGGTTGACTCTAACATCGAGTTCAATTCATACTAGCCAATAGTCAGGGTTATCCCTAAAGATAGAGAAGGTGGAGGTGCGTGCACGATCAAGTGGTCAATTGCGGTCAATCCTGTGGAAGGATGGGTTTGGAGGGTTTGGTGAGCGAAGTATATGAGGTGGGTTTACAAGGTATGGCTAAGAAAATGGAGGATTCATTTGGGAATAAAATGAGCTGACAACTATAGTGTTTGATTTTGTATATTTTCTGGTTTGTTTTGTGTTGGTTTGGGGCTTCCATTACTGTGATGCTACTCCCTTTTGTTCTCTTTTTCTTTTCTTCATACATGGCCTTCTAATTAAAGGCCATTATTAACATAAAAGATGCAATTTATGCTTTTATAAATAAATGTACGAAAGGTTCTAAAATTTGTAATAAAAGTAAAATCGATCTTGAAATTTAAAAATGTGCAATCAAATTTTTTCACCTGGTCATTAATTTTGGCAACTGAAAACACCTATTTAGATTATTTCAATGGTTTCTCTCTACAAGGTATCCGTTACAAGGATTATTTTGTTTTATTTTTTATTATTCATCATTTCACTTTTCTTCTTTCTTTTTCCCTCTTCCTTGAAGAGGGTCACCACCACCCGGTGCTGCTAGCCTCAATAGATGGGCCTGCATCCACTGTGGCCGATGCAGCCACCACCACCTGCATCCGCCCTCTCATCGAGTCTTCTCGCATTCATCAAAGGACACTAGGTTTATCATCTTAAAATGGAAAAAAGAAGAATGGAACTTCTTCAAATTTCCTTTCCTTTAATCAGATCAAAACAAGATCAAACATTTGAAAGCAGAAAGCTAAAACCTATTGATTATCGTGATGCTCCGATTTTACTCCACATTTTCTCCTCCAAAACCCTTTTAAAGATATTTCAATCTGCAAGTTTTGATTGTTCCTCCAAGAACATCCTTTTATTTTTATTTTTTTTTGGCAAAAGATTTTCCTTTCTTCCTTATCATTCTTTCGTTGCGTCGGCATGCCCCCTCACTCGACTCCTATTTTATTTTATTTTTTTCCAAATTTGGTTTATTGGTTTCTCTCACTTTTTTTTTTTCAGCTTCTTTCTATCGTAGCACTAAATAAATACCAAATTGGCATCACGTATCACAGAAAATTATTTAAAATTATCATGTTAGTATTTCCATTGTTTACATTGAACGGAGCCGATAGAAGTACTGGATTACATTAAATATAAGATTTATGATTTGATTGCACTTGCATAATTAGTTTTAAGAGTTTTAGTTAAAGGAAGTGATTCCCCACACTCAACTTTATTGTTAAAGATGAAAAACTATAAGTTTGCATTGACAAATAAATTGCACGAGATTTAGTCTAGCTACAATGATTTTTACTTTTTAATGTTTTAATATTAGGTTAATATTATGAAAAACCTTAAACTAGCACGTAGACTTGTGACAAATTTACCATAAAGTAATTTTTTGGTCTTAAAAAACTCCAAACTAATGCACATGTGATAAATTTACCAAAAACTAATTTTTTTAAATACAAAAACCTTAAATTGATATATGTGTAACAAATTTACTTTATGTTAAATTTGACTAATAACATGGAAAAAAAAAAATTGATACACATGTGACAAATGGAAAATAAAACCTGAAATTCGAACTAAAAGATATCTTTTTGGATACTAGTGTAAACACTTTTATTGCTATTTCAAAAGAACATGGTTAACATGGTTAGCACTCCTTCTATCATTAGCTCAGGTAGTCTCCATTTTTGGTGTTTTAGTCACCTTTCAATGGCTCCCTTAATGTTGTGTGAGGTTTTGGAAGAAACTCTCTATTATAAAGAAAGACATTAATGATTGGGAATGAATTTGGGTGATTGAATCAATGAGAGACATGTCTCCAATGCCAGAAGGCCCCCGTCACCAATCAAATTAGGGATTACTCTTTTCGCACTAACGTTAAGAGAAAATGAAAGCTTCTTCAGTACTCCTTCGGTCAAGGAGATACTACACGTATCAACTGTTATATGTCATTTAACTCAATAATTTAACGGTAAAATTTAACTAAAACTAGTGGAGGATAAATTTGTCGCAAGATATACCGGTTTAGATCTATGATAAACTTGTCACATATATCATTTTGAGGTTTTTCATAATGTAACCTTTTAATTCTTAACATCTATGATTTGACTTTTCTTCGCCATTGAGTATTTACAGTTCTGAAAACATCTATGCATGGACTACCAAGCCACTTGGGCTCCACACAAAGCCAAATGCTTCTCGCTCACGGCCACATAATGTAAGAAAAAATTAATCTCCCAGTTCAACTTTGTGCTTCCGCTTGATTTGATTAATCGTAATGATCTTACAACCATACGCACTCATTTTATTTAGAAGCTTTAAAAACTTTGTCTCACTCCTTTTCTCCTTTGTTTGATTGTATACCAAGAGAAAAAGGGAATCTAGCTGCCTCATGTTTGGGCTTCATCTAATATATGCCTCCATCTTTGGGCTGATCCTGTCGAGCGTTGGGCTGTCCAAGATACGAGGTCCTTTGTGGACTTTTTTTACCAATATTTTTATATTTCCAACCTCTTTAGAAAATTACACGGAAAAAGAAAATTTCTTTTGTTGAAAACATAACAATATTATTTTCATGTTCATTTCCCTCGTCTAATATATCAAAAACATCTTGTACCCTCTTGCACTCACCCAAATAAATAAATAAAAAGTCTAACACCATAAAGTTAATTTTCGGTGAAGACAACTTTCTTGAAAGAGATATTACAATCAATAAGTAAATTGAGCTAGACAACTGAACCCCCCTACTTCTTACGTCGACAACCACGACAAAGCACCCTGTAGGTTTCTTGCTTGAATAATTTATTACTCGATTTCGGTCGAACATTAAAATAGTTGCCCTAGAGAGATCAGTCGATGCCAAGTGTGCTTTCTCTACCTACTCCAGCTCATTCGAAATTTTATTAATTATCTTGCTATGAATAAAATATATATCTGTGTGTATAAATAAGCTGTGTATTTACTCTCTCTTCATACATGTTTTGGCATAAAAAACGAGCACCAAAACATGGATCAAACGGAGTCCCAATCAGGTCACAAGTGGGAAGGCAAGGTCTCTACCAGAGTCGCAAAGGCCAGTGCAGACCAGATCTGGCCACTCTTCGTGGATTTCTTCAACCTCCACAAATGGTTCCCAGGCCTATCCAATTGCTATGGCATCCATGGCAAGAACGGCGAGCCCGGTTGCGTGCGATACTGCGCCGGCTTCTCCATTTCGTCCGGAGGCACAAGTGACCCCGTCGAGAATCGCCCCATCAAGTGGTCCAAGGAGCGACTCGTCGGTGTAGATCCGCTCGGACGAAGCTTAAACTACGAGATGGTCGACTCTAACAACGGGTTCACTTCATATGCGTCGACAGTCAGAGTCATCCCTGCTGACGGAGACGGCGAAGGCGGGTGCACGATCGAATGGTCATTCGCCGTAGACCCGGTGGAAGGGTGGGTGCTGGAAGATTTGGTGAGGAAATATGAGGTGGGGTTGCAAGGCATGGGCAGGAAGATGGAGGATTCCATCTCTGTGACGTGACGCAAAGTCTTGCTAGCTTGTTTTTTCTTCAGGCGCGTCGTTTTGTGTGAAGGCAATTATTCATGTAAGAGAGGAGTGCGGTGTTTGTGGTCCGGTCGTGCTTGTATTTTCATCGGTAAAGTGGACCGCAGCCTTGAAAACTCCAACGAGTGCAATCGCATTCGAGGTTCAGGCAATCAAATTTTCTTACGACGATTGTAGGAGACTGAAACATCGTATTTGCGTGGCTTGTTCCAATCGTTTCTCTGTCGCCATCATCGACTGTCGCCGGTGCTAGACGCCATAGATGGGCCTGCGTCCACTACGGCCACCAATACCTGCATCGGCCCTCTCATCAAGTCGCATCGTAGTCATCAAAGCAAACTCTAATTTTGAAGATCTTGAGCTGGGAAAAGAGGAATCGAACTTCTTCAAAACCCTTTTCCTTTTTAATCAAATCAAACCGGTAAGTAAACAGTCGAGAGCACAAAGCCAAAACCTATCAATCGCGTGGTGGACCCATCGATGATAGAAAGATATCAGCAGATGGATGGGAGTGGAGCACCCATCGCGATGCTCCGATCTGATCATCCTCCACCTCTTCCTGTCCAAAACCCATTCGAAGTTGAAAAGTATGTCTGATATTATTTCCAAATTGAATTGTTCCAATAATTTATCTATATTTCAAGTGAGTTTGACTTTTTCAATCCCGCTATAGGAAAAATTATTTAAAAAATCTAAATATTTCAATATAATCAATTTAGTTTTTAACATTTTTGTCAAATCAGTGTATCTAACTAACTTTTGGTAAAAAATTGATACCACGGACTTGAAAAATGTCTGAAATTTTTCATTAATTTTTTTTTTAATTGTTAAGGGCCAGCCAAGACCCGATGACCACCTCAGCCATCGGGCGAGGGTTCGCTGCTCTAGTAGGTGGCTAACTAGAATTAGGCTCGTGGCCCTCGCTAGTCACGTGCAAGGATGGTAGTCGTGTGAGTAATGGTCGCGACCCCTCGCCCATTGGGTAGTGAGGGCTCATAGGCCCACGCCCAATGGCCAGTGGCGATTGCTGAGCCTCCGCAGTGGCTAGCAACCTTTTACATGCCCTTAACAATAAAGAAAAGAAAATAAATAAACTTACAAAAAATTCAGAAAAATTCAAACAAATAAAAAAATAAATTAACAAATTTTCTTGTTAGTGTTAGTTGTGTCACATAGGACGTTCCGCATTCACATCATCAATTTTCTTACCAAAATTGGCTAGTTAGACCACATTGACAAATTTTTAAAATGGTTTAGAACTAATTTTGCCAAATTGAAATTGATAAATTTAAGACTTTTTGGGTAATTTTCTCTCATACTACATGGAAGCTTCCACTTATGATGAAAAGAATTAATTCGTTAGCAAAGCAAATATTACCATAGTCTCCCAAGTCCCTCGAGTTTCCAAATAATTATAAAACCATGTATGCAAAGTTGTAAACATGATGAAAATGTTAGCAATTTAATTGTTTTCTTCTGTGGAAAACGGTATAACTTGTAAAATAGTTACTGAGAAAAAAATAGTTGGGAAACATGTTAGAGACCGCCAGTGGATAAATAGAAATTTCATGATAGATATTAACTTATTGACTTTGAGATGTATGTGTATGCGGCCAGAATATAGATTTGAACGACAATTTCCTAAATTTAGTTACTCACTTTAACCATCTGACTCAATGGGGGCACAAGTTATAATTTTCAAAGCACGAATATCTAAAATGAATTGTATACCAAGAGAAGGGGAATTTAGCTGCCACATGTTTGGGCCTTATCTAATAAACGTCTCCATCTTTGCCATCAACCCAACAGTCCTCTCTCTCTCTCTCTCTCTCTCTCTCTCTCTTTCTCTCAATGGCAGAAGAAACCCAACCAAGATGGGAAGCCAAGCTCACTGCTGAGCTGAAAGGACCAACACCAGACCAAGCGTGGCCATTCTTGGCGGATTTTTGTAATGTCCACAAGTTGCTTCCCTCCATTGACACTTGCCACCAAGTCGAGGGCGTCCCAGGCCAGCCAGGCCTCGTCCGGTATGTCGCCTCCACCACATCCGGCGACGATTCAGACCCGTCGAAGATCAAATGGGTCACTGAGCGGCTCCTTATGATGGACCCTAGTGAAAAGTGCTTCAGCTATGAGGTCGTGGACAGCAATTTTGGGATCAAGTCCTATGTTGCCACAATTAGATTGATGCCCGTGAATGATGAGGATAACAAGATGGTTGGGTGCACGATTGAGTGGTCCTTCGTGGCTGATCCAGTTGAGCGGTGGGGGCTCCAAGATATGAGGTCTTACTTTGATTTTTGCTGCCAACATGTGGCCAAGAAGATAGAAAGTGCAATTCAAGAAGCTAGTGGGTGAAGGCAGAAAGATGTGCTCTCTTTTTGATTGATTATGCATGCTTTAAATACTTGTAGTATGACTCTGTTTGATCTCTAAGGTTGTGTTTTGCATTTCCTGGAGCTTCAATCTCAGCATGAATTTGTGACGTTTCTGTACATTGACTTTTTCTTCTTTTTTGCTTTTAAGAATCCACTGAATAGGTTACAAGTATAGAGCGCCCCCCCACCAAAACACTCTATTTCCCCCCTTCTCTAAAAAACTTATGGCAACCTGATTATGCGATTTTGATCCATGTGCTCATTGCAAGAATTTACTTCCGAAGTCCTTATCAGCTAAGCTGGCCTTTTGCTCCTTCAGAAGCCAGTTTGTTAATATATGTAAATCAAATTAATTGTTCGCCATCTCACGTTTCCATAGTCACCTTGTTAAAAGTGTATAATTACTAAACATTGTTTTAGTAATACAGAAGTTAATAGATCTTGCAATTCAAACCTAATACGAAAAGAAGAAGATATCGAAGAAATCAATAAAGAACAACAACATCGGAGATTAATGTAGTTTGGTTGGAGTTTCAACATATACTCCTCAAAGAGAGTCACCCGCAAAGAAATCTACCATGAATCTAGAGAATTACATAATTATAGGTGCTCAATCGCTCTCAATTGTTTTCCAATCCCATATAACACTCAAAGCAAAATTACAAGTATGATTTTACAATCTCTCACAGAAAACTCACTAAAAATACTCACAGTGAAAAAACACTAACACTATTCTTTTTTGTTCTGATGTGTACTAATCAAGAAAATTTTCATTTTTTTATGTTCTTATGTTACTTGATGTGGACTCCACTAAATTTGCTTGGAAATAATGTCCTAATTCAGAATACCTTCAAAGTATGGGCCACACTTCTATCGGATTGGTTTCATATATAAGCTCAAACTTGAGAAATAATTTAACAATAAATAAGGTGCTTCATTTATCTCTTCTTCTTCCTCTTTCTCTCTCTTTCCTTCTTTGAACCTTTTTTTTCATCTCTTCCACTTCTGGAGGGGAGGGATTTGATCTAAATCTCTCCCTCCCATCCTAGTTCATTTTCCTTTTATTTCCTTTTGTTTCTTTCTAATTCTCCCCATTTAGTTTTAGATCTAGGAGTTTTGCTCTCTCAATTTTATATCTAGGAGCTTTTCTCTCTGATATAATTCAAGATTTTGGAGTTTTAATGAATAAGTGTTCCGTCTCCTATTTCAATGGTATTCACAACAGTTTCAACACTCTATATTCGTTCAATGTATTTCCATTCAAAGTTTTGGCACTTCGCATTGACTATAGGGCTCACTCTCACAAGTGTCAGATTTGAGATTTTTCAACATATTTATGTTGTCTCTGTATGGTGATGGTGTTGGGGATGTCGACCCTAGGCACACACCATCAAAAGGCAAAGTTGTAATTGCAAATGGAAATCTTGACGTATGCTTATCACTGATGGTACTGTGTGATTCGATGACTAGCCGCCAATCTTTTCGCTTAGATCCAGTTACAAATATGTTCTTAAAAGATAAGCTTGTGATGATCTCTGTCAATCATGCTCTTATGAAACATCTTGATTTTTGGTTTTTTTGTTTATTTTGGAGCTCTATGGGTTTGTTTTATTATTGTGACTTTTGAAATTCTTTTTTATGTATCCATTTGGTAATGAATGGAAATTTCTTTTTGACCAAAAAGAAAAGGATGTTTCATTTCACTTAAGGAAAAGAAAAATATATATAGATTTTGATATGGATAATTATTAGATCTGCATGCCAGTGTAACAAAACTTTCATACACTCACAATTGGATTATGGAAATGTATATTTGAAGGGCAAAATGTAACCAAATTATTTCATGTGTTAACCATCAAACTAATTTTTGAATCAGCTCTCACACTGGCCATAGACCTAGCCAAAAACTATTCAATAAGGCGTCGGAAATGAAGAAAAATGAAATTTCATAGAAGATTAAAATATTTGATAATTTGCCTACAATAAAAAAGAGTTGTTAAATTCATAAAAGTGTTGATAAGTTACTAATAAATACCAGAAATTTAGGTTATTTGTCATGTCCTTCACCATTTTTTTTTTACACAGTTGCCAACTCCTTAAAAATTTTAATGTCATGCAAAGAAAAGCCTCTTTTTGAAAATGGATTAATATAATCGTCTTGCTTCATTTTCCTCGTATCTTGATTATGATTTGGAAATACAAAACTTTCTTACATTCTTATTATCTTTAACATGTGAAGTCAACCACCACACCAAGGCAATTTGAATACTCAATCACTCGATTTCTGCCAAACATTTAAATAGTTGTCCTAGAGAGATTAGTCGATGCCCTAGGAAGCTTCACCTTCAATGCAGAATTCCTTGTGGTTGTCAGAGAGATCCAAAGCTTCACATGATTTTGCACATTTGGCACATTGAAATTTAGAAAAGTCCCATCACCAAATGTGTTTTCTACCTACTCCTCCTTATTTAAAATTTAATTAACTTGCTATGTCGGTCATGAACCCTTGACTGAAAGTTGTAGTTTCCCAACTCAAAAGCCTATATGTATATATCTCTATTAACTCTCTGTTCTTGCATGTTTTGTCATATAAAAAGGAGTATTAAAACATGGATCAAGCGGAGTCCCAATTAGGTCACAAGTGAGACAGCAAGGTCTCCACTAGAGTGAGAAAGGCCAATGCCAGTGCAGACTAGATTTGGCCACTCTTCATGGACTTCTTCAACCTCCACAAATGGCTTTTGGGCCTATCTGATTGCCATGCATCCATGGCAAGAATGGCGAGCTTGATTGCAGGCAGTACTACATTGGTTTCTCCCTCTCTTCTATAGGCACTAACAACACCAGCGAGAATTGTCTCTTCAGTTGGTCCACGGAGTGATTGGTCAATATAGATCCGATTAGACGAAGCTTATGCTACGAGATGGTGGACTTTAACATTGGGTTCACTTCATATGTGTCGATAGTCAAAATCAACCCCGTCGACGGAGACAACAAAGGTGGGTGTGTGATCGAGTGGTCATTCGCTGTCAATATGGTGGAAGAGTGGGCTTTGGAGGATTTGGTGAGGAAATATGAGGTGGGGTTACAATGCATGGCTAGTAAGATGGAGGATTTGTCGGGGAGAACCGGGCAACAATTCACTAAAAACTAAACTCAATCCTGAATCAATTTCTTCCCCAAAACTAAATTGACCAAAATCAATTTGGCTCTAATAACAACCAGCCAATATAACCTCGGAATAAGTAATATAATGCCAAATTGATAAGAAGAGCCAACAATAACACCAAGTATTTAACATGGAAACCCAAAGCAGAAAAAATCATGGACTGCCTAAAAACTTCCACTAATCACTAAGAATAGTATGATACACAAAGTATTCTTATACATTAGAGGCTCAACATCAATATTACAACCATCTTTTCTTACCACAAAAGTGGATTAATAAATTCGGAGTAAGAAAACTCTAATCGTGACTAGAGATTTTGGAGGAGATTCTTAATGAACGAAACCAATCAACTTGTCATTCTCTATCTCACAAACAACATATTCAAATTTGAGCCAATTTTGTCAACCTTTGGCCTTTGAATTGGGACCACAAAATCTTAGCTATCTTCTTCTTCTTTCTCCCCTATCTCTTGGTGCTCTCTCAGGTGGGCACTCAATTTTCTTTCTCTTCCCTTGCTCACTTGCACGAAACAACCTTCTTGCTTTTTTTTTTTTTCTTTTCTTTTCTTTTTTTAACTTTTTCTCATTTTTTTTCTTTTGTTTTATGCTAGCCAGGGCCCGCATGAAGATGGACCCAACCAACAAATCTCCCCCTCCATCTTATGTGGGAAGTTCCATCATGCCCGCTTTGTTTCAAAAAGAGTCAAATTTTACCACAGACAATGCCTCCATTATCTTCAGTGTGGACTTTATCAAATAAGAAGAGCTTATATTCTAACTTTTCTTGGATCCAATGATATTTGACATCACTATGTTTCGATCTTGAATGCAACACATAATTTTTGCTGAGATAGATAACACTCATATTATCACAATACATAATAAACTTCTCTTGCTTCAAGCCTAACTTTTGTAGGAATTTCTACATCCACAAAAGTTCTTTACCTCCTTTGGTGATAGCAGTATACTCAGCTTTAGTTTTAGACAAAGCAACACATTTTTACAATCTTGATTATCATGAAATAACTCCCCCCACGAAGGTTATCATATAACTCAATGTGGGTTTTCGAGAGTTAATACCGCATCTAAGTAGCCACTCAACTCAGGTTTCGCATTTCCATAACGTAAGTAAAATCTAGAAGTACCCCTAAGATACCATGAAATCCATAGTCTCGTACAAACCATAACATACATCGAACTTCCTACCGCCGATGCATAATGAATTTTCTTCATTTCTTCTTTCTCTTTCTCACTTGTAGGACACTCATGCAAGCGGAGTACTTAATAGTTTACATGTGTTTATATTGAATCTTTCAAGTACTTTTTCAATATATCTTTCTTAAGATAACCAAAGTTTCTTGTTCTTTTGATCACGAGTAAGTCTTATGCTTGGGATTTGCTTGGCTGGACCTAAGTCCTTTATTGTAAAAGCTTTACTCAACTCATCTTTTAAACTCTTGATTTTCTTAATATCATGCCTAACAATCAACATGTCATCTATTTAGAAGAGAATAAGAAAATTATTATCTGAGATTTTTTTTTTCGTTTTATGCTAGCTGGCCCCACATTAAGTTGGACTCAGCCAACAGGCTTCACTTGGGAATTAAACTAGCTCACAATTTTGACTTTGTTTGGTTTCTAGAGTGATTGGTTTTGGGCCTTCCATTATGGCTAAGAACATGGAGGATGCCAACTCTTTTCTCTCGTCTTTACCCTGTTTTTTCTTCACGCCTGTCGCTATAATTAAAGGCAGTCATAATGTAAGAGACGTGCGGTGTTCGTGAACCGGTCGTGTTCGTCCTTCCCGGATAAGTGCATAAAAAATTGCTTGTACCCTTACGAGTAAGTGCATGAAAAATTCTCATCCGTAGAAATACAATCAAATTGTAAGTTTAATAAAAATTGCGCAATCAATTTTTTTTTCTGCCCGCCTGATTGAAATACTTTACATGACCTTGTTCCGGTCGCCTCGCTCGTCAGCTTGAACAGAGTCACCATCACTACCTGTAGCCAGCCACCATGGACGGCCATCCATCAACTACGGTCACCACTACCTACTGCCGGCCCTCTCGCCGGGTCTCCTCGTGGCCATCAAAGAGCACTCGTATTTTATGATCTTAAACTGGAAAAAAGAAGAACGGGAGTTCAAAATCCGTTTCCTAATAACCAAATCGAAACAATAAGCAAACATTGGGTGGACAAAGCTAAAACCTAGCTCGATTGTGTGGTGAAGCAATCGATGATGGAAATATATCAGCAGATAGAGAGAATCCCGATGCTGGATGCCATTTACAAATATTTCAATCTGCAAGTTTCGATTTAAGTGACAAAATGAAGTTAATCCTGACAATAAACTAAAGACTTCACCCGTGCACGAACTCGTGGGAATTTTAAATCGACCTGGTTTTGCGCCCCATCTTTGTTTGTGTTTCTTCACTGACTCTACATTGGATTCGGGACATGGCACCATTTTTATAAAATTTTCCTTTTGTTTGATTGTGCTTCTAGCTGAACATCTCATCATACGATGAAACGGACTCATCCAAATTCTTTAATCGCGAGATTAGCTTCGTCGATGGAATCAGAGATAAGTGCTTCCTCCAAGATATAATTAATTTATGTTCCTAAGAAATAATATATAGTACGATATTAAGTCAATGGAGAATGACATCATGCTGTACATAAGCTTCCACTAATGAGTAAAAAGAATATATTAATTAGCAAAGCAGATTGTACCGCGGCCTCCCATGTCCCAAGAGTTTCCAATAGTGCAAAGTTGTAGCTATGAGGAAAGGATTTGCTCATTGAATTGTTGTTTTCTGTGTAACATGAAATAGCTTCTGGCAATACTAACTTAGAAAAAGATAAGACTCGGCTATTCATGATAAATATTAAGATATTGACATGTAAACAGCTAGGATCTAGAAATGATAGACAGTTTCCCAGATCTAGCTACTCACTTTAATGATCTTATTCCATGTGACATGAATAATAATTTTTTTAGACGCAAGACTTTATAAATATATAGTCAACTAAGAGTGGGAAACTAGCTTCCACACGTTTGGGCTTTTATTTGACAAATGTCTCCATCTTTGCCATAAACCCAAACTACTCTCTCTCTCTCTCTCCCTCTTTCTCTCTCTCTCAATGGCAGAAGAAACCCAACCAAGATGGGAAGGCAAGGCCATAGCTGAACTGAAAGGGCCAACACCAGACCAGGTGTGGCCATTCTTGGCGGATTTTTGCAACCTCCACAAGCTGTTTCCCAACATTGATACGTGCTACCGAGTCGAGGGCATCCAGGGCGAGCCCGGCCTCATCCGATACTGCGCCTCCACCGTGTCAGGCGACGATTCAGAACCGTCGAAGCTTAAGTGGGTCAACGAGAGGCTCCTGATGATGGACCCTGGCGAGAAGTGCTTCAGCTATGAGGTCTTGGACAACAATATGGGGTTCAAGAACTATGTTGCCACATTTAGAGCGATGCCCATGAGTGATGGAGATGGTAAGATGGGTGGGTGCACTATTGAGTGTTCTTTTGTGTCTGATCCAATTGAGGGTTGGGGGCTCCAAGATCTGAGTTCTTACCTTGATTTTTGCCTCCAATATATGGGCAAGAAGATAGAAAGTGCAATTCAAGAAGCTAGTGCGTGAAGGGAGAATGACGTGATCTCTCTTGTCGATAGATTATGTATGCTTTTGATTTCAATATGATCAGGTTCGATCTCCAATGGTCGCGCTTTGCATTTCTTGGAGATCTAATTTCAGCATGATTTACTTCTGGAAGATATAATCTCAGCATGAATTACCTTTTTCTTTACTTTATATTCTTTTCTGACTTTAATTAGTGAATTAATTATTATATTTTTTCAATTAATTATGCAGGCTAATCACTTGTGAACTTTCTATATGTTGATTTATTTTTCATTATAATACATTGATTAGGTTAATAGGCATAGAAGTGGCCAGTCCTTCCTTTTCAAAATTTTTTATACCAACCTGATGAAGCGATTTTGGTCCCATGTGCTCACGGTAAGCATTGACTTTCACAATCCTCATCAGCTAGGGTGGTTTTTGCTCCTTCACAAGTCAATCCATTTATTAATTGTTAACCATCTCAAGTTGCTCCAATTCTTATAATGATTTTGTTAGAGATGTGTACTCTACTAAAATTTGTCTAATAATGTGGAAGTTAACTAATCTTATAATCAAAATCTATAAATTACCAAGTACTGATATTTACAGATTAGGAATTTGAAAAAGACGGAACATAGAATCATGTTGGTTTCGCAGCTAAGAGAGACATGTGGGGATGCTAGATGAATCATCACCAGTTTGTTCTCTCTGTCTCCCCCTCTCTTTGTGTGCGCGTGTGCTCGAGCGGAAGTGGCGATGGCCATTGGATGGTCGCCTGAGGCTGGCAAGCACTCACAGATTGCATCATTCTCATTACCGGATTGTGGTCTACTATACCGGATTGTGGCCTACTATTATTCTTAAAACGTTTCAAAAGCATCACAAATGTGCGAAACTTTAACGCAAACATGCATACAAGTAAAACAAGAATTGGTCAGTTTCAATCCTATCCAGTGCCAGGGGAAGTGGGTTCATATCTGTACATGATCGATCAGTGGCTTGGTAACCCTTGCTTACCATAAGTCGGGATATAAATGGCAAAAACTGCATGTTAAGCATGTCAACGACTCGTGAAGACACCAGTAAATGCCCACACACCATATTTGGTGGTTCACGAAGCAGGTCTGCTGTAGCAAAGAAGGGACATGTAGTAATTCCTAGGCCAACTCTCCTGCAAAAGATGGGAATCAGAACTATATGAATCTCATAGAATCAAAGCAAATGCAACCAAAAGTTAGATGCTTGTAAAATGACCAAATATAATCACCTCCACACCACTACTGTTTCAGGAAAATGTGAAGTCTGGGCTGCCTGTTGGGGTCCTCTAATTGGTACTTCTCCTGGAATGCTGAAGACAAAAGCTACCTGATCTGGAGTAGCTGCAACTGAAGTGATGAAGTAGCCTTGCTTCCACCTTTCATGACTTGCCTCGCACGGGTACTGAAAATCTAGCTCTACAACCTTAAAGTTCAGTGCAAGAAACCAAATCAGATCAATTTTTTCCAGTTCTAGACACTTCGAAAGATAAATCTTGGAAAGGAGCATAAAAAGGAACCACAAAAGAATGAAAACCTGGTGGACGAATCCGGTGGCAGAGGACATGATGACTACCCACTTACTTCCCACAGTGGCCATGGCCGTAATATAAGTACCAACTGCCCATTTCCTCTAAATCCTCGCGTGAGGGAATGTATTGGTGACGCGATAAGATTGGCGAAAGTTCTGAGGTCCTGAATTTAGTAAAATCAAGAAGAGCTTATATAATAGATGAGGTACAACAGCTGTTGCTGGAAATAGAGATTAAAGCATCATTCACTGACTAACCCTTGGACATTACAACTAATGTGTTACCATTATCTGCTCCAGCGATTGCAGTGATGTGGTAATTCCTTGCCCACTGTCTCCTAATCCAGTTCTTCAACAACAAAATCAAGCAGTCAAGTCACGCCCAATTGGGAATCCCATCGATTGGGTTAGATGTATTGTTGGTTCCTTTTAGGTCGAGTACCTCTTTCATTGATGCAATTTGTTAGAAGAATAGTGACGTGGGACTATGGGGACCTACAGTATATGATGAAAGTCCAATTTAGGGCAGCTCAGATGCAACCTGGGGAAGAAACTCGGGCGAAATAGTCTGAACTTGAGCAGTGAAGCTAGTGCCAGAATCCATAACCACGGGCCACAAATTGAAGCGGGAAGCCACACTGCTAACATACATTCCATCTGCATGTGCCTCCTCAATGAATAAACGTAGGTTCACATCGTCCCCATTGTAGCAAATCCTTCACAGAGAAAGGGGTGGATGGGATGATGAACACTTCATCTTTATCGTCCACGGGACAATTAAAGTCAATGATTGAGGTGCGATGATCCGAAAATAAACTCAAGGTACTGAAAAAGAAGGAACTGTGAGGGGTAAGTCACTTTAAGTCCTAACCTTTGCCTCATGGGTGGATGTTCGTGGAAAATGCTTATCCATTGTAAACTCATCAACCCCCCTCGTGTTAGTAAGCTCTTTGTTGGCACGCCGCCTTCATTTGACTGACAAATGCATGTCAAAACAAAGAGAAAGATATGGCTCACATAGAGAACGAGTTCCGATCAGAGAATTTAACAAACATCTTGCTTCTGGAGAAACTGCAAAAGACACATATTTAGAGGAATAAGATGGCACCTCACGAGCAGCATCAGTATTCACAGGCCAAACGTATGGGTTTTGATCAATTATCCCATGGAACAGAGAAATATATCTTGCACAGTTTGGATTTTCATCAAATCTCAAATTTACTGCAAACTCGGCAGATTGCAGGAAAGGCGGAGGGCAAGAGTGACAAAGAGCTTCCAAAGGAGTGGCCATCTTTCTCCTGCATACAAGCATAGGCATATTGTCCGCCTGAAACAGCTGCAGTGATTAAGAAGGCATATTCATCTGTAAGGTTGAAAATCATCTTCCTGGTTTTAAGCAAAGCAAAACCTGAAATCCATGCCAAGGCAAATGGCCGCGGAAAAGTAAAGGGAGCATGTATGCTAGTGACTCAGGTCATCTCTCTGGCTACTTGCTCTCCCAAGATGAGCATGCACGCTCGCGAAATGAGGCGTTCCTCTGCAGTGAATGGTTAATTTGTTGTATATTTGTGAGCGGAGGCTCATTAGGCTGGGCATTGTGTGTAAAGATGGTAAAAACCACTTGGACCCCACCTGAAATGGTCTGGAGATTGATGGTACCTAATATGCGAACCACTAGAATGATCTCACCATCTCACAGCTGTGAATGATGAAGCAACAATGAGACAGATCATATTCTAATTGCTGTTTCTTACAATATAGATCTGTATATGCAACTGCAGATATCTAATCCAAGGTCAATCAGGAACAATTTTCTCTCATCAGGAGTTCCTGGAGGACGGAGCAAAAAGTTCTCAGGTTTTACGTCCCTATGAATGTACCTGCCAAGAAAAGACTCTGGTTTTTGTAATCGACTCTATACTTTGATAAAGGGAACCCTGATAAACATTGAAAAGCAGAAACAAAGTCGGACAACCACTGTCCATTACCCTCTAGAGTGCAGCTTCTTCAGAATAGAGATTGCCTCAACAGCAACACAAGCAACTGACGCCAATGGCATGCTGATATAATGGAAAAGGTAAGAATCAGTGTTAGAAAGATGCATAACACGATACAACATTCAAATTTCAAAGAGAAACAATAGAGTAGGCACTTCACGAGGGAACATACAATGGGCGGTTATTGACCAACTGAACTTGTAAACTTGGTCCAAGCAAATCCATGACCTGCATATGCGAGGCAGATCATTGAAGACTTAAGGCATCTGAGAAAAATGCGAAATCATTTTTCGAAGGGAATTGCACATACCAGGATGTCATAGTCACCTTGTTGCCCCCTGTAATGAACCCGTGGTTTGCTATGATTTTCGCCCAGATCACTGCACAACATGCAGTAGAAAGTGGATGTGAGATTTGTATAACTGATACAATTTCATTTGCTAGAATCCAGTGTAAAAAAAAACGAACATGGAAACGTTTTTAGTGACTCACTCATAAACTTTCCACTCATGAGGAATGTCAGCTTCGCTGGGATGTTTCTGCTGAAACTTTACTGCTACCTAGAGAGTGTTGTGCTGATTATCTAAGCAGCAAAGCATAAATTGACTTTACAAAACTGAAAAATGAGTTAGAGCTTCAAGGCCATAGCTCCTCTGCATGTAAGCCAGTTTGACCACTCGAAGTTGAAGGACCGATGGGTCGACCGGCACATACTAGCCCAGTAGCTCCCTTACCCAGTTGTCTGTTTTTTCTTTTTTTTGGTGAAAGGTAATAAATATATTGAGGAGAGGCCAAAAGTGCACAAGATCATGGCTTCAAAACTGGAGAATCATCAATCTGGACCTGAGACAGTAAAACTTTCAGAATGATGTATTTGAAGCTTGCATATGGCGAAATAATCGACATAACTGCACTTAACAAAAATTTTTACAACTATAGATCGGTAATACAGTCTTCGGGGGAAGCATGAATTCTCAAACAGGGCAAAAGTAGTTGATGACCTAAAGTGTTAATCTGTGATAATTACATCAGAGCAGTAATTTCCTTGAAAATGGCCAGAAACTTCCTTGAAGATTATCCACTAACATACTGCTTTCTGCCAATTGGGATTTTAGCTATTAATCCAAATTAGATGAACGTTTTCCCTTTATTTTTCTCTTTCGAATTGAGTTTCTCATTCAGTCATAATGAAAAAACACAAGAACAACCCGAAATGTTCAAACTACCGAAGATGACTTCACAGGCCATTTCCTTTTCTTTATCCATCAAACTTGCGGAAAACACACAAACAGATTCAGTCAAACCAAAAAAATGAAATATCCAAACATTTTCGAGAAAAATCACGCACCTCCTCTGGAATTGGGGGAGAGTTGCTATGGCTCTCATCTTCAAGTCCCTGAATTCCTTTGTGACTTACCTGAGTAATGAACTCCTCCATGGCTATCTTGTCCATAGGATAGTATCGATCATTCAGAAGCCGCTTTCTTCTTCTTTACCTCCTTCTTCTTCTTCGCAGTCTTGTCCTTCCAATGAACAACTGCAAGATGTGTGTGTTGGGGCTTTCTTATAACTGGAAAGCTGAGGAATTTATCTCTTCTGAATCGGATGATTCAGTCTTCTTTATGGCCGAAGTTGTTCTTGGTTTCTTTAGCAAAGAGAACATGAAGTGCGCAGGGTGAGCCTGTGAGAGCGAGGCCGAGTCCTTTTGACTCCATTTCAACCGTTATTTTTGGGCGCGAAGGAGGGCAAAATGCCGAAAGTTTATTGGTAACTTTACAAACATTTTACAGATATTAATAATATTTTTATAGTTTACAAATTGATAGTTATCTTTTTATTTCCAGAAAGTTTATTGGTAACTTTACAAACATTTTACAGATATTAATAATATTTTTATAGTTTACAAATTAGCAATTTTAGCACTAACTCACCGACTTTTATTTACATAACTTACTAATGGTTCAGTTTTACTAACTTTTACATAAAATTACCAACCTAAATTAGAGTAATTTGCCAACTATAATTATATTAAGTTATCGACTCTCATTTGAGTTATTTACTAACGCTTAAATGTTATTTTATATCTTATCAACTTCTTTATTGAGTTACCAACATGTATTTGCGTTGGTTAGCAACTGCTTACATTTACTAACTCTTACTAGGGATTACAAAACTAAATTAACACGACTTATAAAGTTTTCTCTCATTAGATTACCGCATAGTAGTGGATTAATAACTTCCATTTGAGTTACTTATTAATATTTATTTGACATTTTTAAACTTTCCAACAATTTATGTCATTTGCAAGTTTTTATTTCCATATCTTAGGAACACCTTGAATTTATCAATTTTTCAGAAATTACCATCTTTAATTAGGAGTTGTCAATTTTTATTTTATTAAGTTATCAACTAATTTTGGATTACCAACTCTCATTTGAATTACTTCACAAGCTTATATTTCTTTCATATCAACTTTTTTTTTTTTTATAAATCTTTTAGGAATAAAGGCACGAGATGTCCTTGACTTTTTTCAAAATATTCAATCACGCCCCTCCACCATTTTCTTCTTTTTAGTAATTTGGTCCCTAAACTATACAACATTTTGTTCAATCGATCCTGCTGTTAAAAATATAAATGGACATGTTGGTGTAGCCGCTAAATGCCGACGTGTTACCTTACATGGCTTCTTACGTGGAAACCAAAACATAAATAATTGCTTTCAAATTTTTTAAAAAATAGAAATATGAAACATCCTAAAAAGAGAACAAAAGAAAAAACCAAACGCAATGGAAGGTGAGGGGTAGCTGCGTTGAGGAGGCAGCGGCCCTCCTCACCAGGACTGTGCAACCAGCCGTGCCATTCGTCTCAGGGCGGTGCCAGGCCTAGCCCGTGTTAGGCCCATGGGCCCAATGGCCCAATCAAGGCCCAAAATTTTTTTTGAGTTGAATCTAATTATTTGGTCCATTTGGAATGGGCTTGGCGTGGGGGAGAGAGAGAGAGCTTAAATGATTCCCATGCCCCATCCAGAATATGCCTCTTCACACACGGACAAGAAATGCTGTCCCTGTTTCAACATGTTCATGTGCCCCTATAGCGACCACTCCTCCAAACTGACCAACCGAAGTCAACCTAAGAAGAGCATAGTCATAGTCCGACATTTTGATTCCCATGGGCCATGACAATCCGACATATGCCTTCTTGTAACCTGAAAACTGATGCATTCAGTATTTCAATGTTGTTCAACTAATGCTAAAATGCTAATTGATGAACCGTGGATTTCTAGGGCCAGGGAGCAGAGACAAAAATGGGAAGGCAAGGTTGGTGGCCAGGTGAGAGGCAGCAGTCCTGACCAGGTATAAGTGGCCAGACCTAACCAAAAACTATTCAGTAAGGCGTTGGAAATAAATAAAAAATGAAATTAAATAAAAGATTAAAATATTTGGTAATTTGCCTACGATAAAAAAAAAAAAGAAAAAGAAAAAAGATTTGTTAAATTCATAAAAGTATCGCTAAGTTACTAATAAATAACATAAAATTAGGTTATTTGTCAATTGTCATGTCCTTCAACATTTTTTATTTTATTTTATTTTTACACTTACCAGTTCCTTCAAAATTTTATTATCACGCAAAGAAAAACTGCCCTTTTGAAAATGGATTAATATAACCATCTTGCTTCATTTTCCTCGTATCTTGATTATGATTTGGAAATATAAAATTTTCTTATATTCTTATTATCTTCAACATGTGAAGTCAAACTACCACACCAAAGCAATTTGAATAATCAATTACTCGATTTCTACCGAACATTTAAATAGTTGTCCTAGATAGATTAGTCGATGCCCTAAAAGGCTTCACCTTCAATGCAGAATTCCTCATGGTTTTCGGAGAGATCCAAAGCTCCACATGATTTTGCACATTTGGCACACTGAAATTTAGAAAAGTCCTATTACCAAATGTGTTTTCTACCTACTCTTGCTTATTCAAATTTTATTAATTAACTTGCTATACCAGTCATGATCCCTTGACTAAAAGTTGTAGTTTCCCAACTCAAAAGTCTATAAATATATCAGCTCTCTATTAACTCTGTATTCTTGCATGTTTAGGCATATAAAAAGGAGTGCTAAAGCATGGATCAAGCAAAGTCCCAGTTAGGTCACAAGTGGGAAGGCAAGTTCTCTACTAGAGTCAGAAAGGCCAGTGTAGACCAGATATGGCCACTCTTCATGGACTTCTTCAACCTCCACAAATGGTTCTCGGGCTTATTTGATTGCCGCAGCATCCATGGCAAGAACGGTGAGCCCGGTTGCATGTGATACTACACCGATTTCTCCCTCTCGTCCAGAGGCACTAACAGCACCAGCGAGAATTGTCTCTTCAGTCAGTCCAAGTAGCGATTGGTTAGTATAGATCGATCGATCGGACGAAACTTAAGCTAACATAAGGTTCACTTCATATGTGTTGATAGTCCAAACCAACCCCACCAATGGAGACGACGAAGGTGGGTGTGTGATCAAGTGGTCATTCGTCGTCAATATGGTGGAAAGGTGGGTGTTGGAGGATTTGGTGAGGAAATATGAGGTGGCGTTACAATGCATGGCTAGTAAGATGGAGGATTTTTTGGAGAGAATCAAGCAACAATTCAATAAGAACTAAATCCAATTTAGGATCAATTTTTTCCCCAAAACTAAACCGACCAAAATCAATTTAGCCCTAACAACAACCTGCCAATATAATCTCAAAATAAGCAATACAACATCAAATTGATAAGAAGACAAAACTAACAACAACACCAAGGATTTATTGTGGAAACTTAATGTGGAAAAAACCATGAACCGCCCAAAAACTTTCACTAATCACTAATAATGATATGATACATAAAGTATTTTTATTTAGTCACACATTATAGACTTAACGTCAATATTACAACCATCTATTCTTACCAAAAAGGTGGATTAACAAATTCAGAGCAAGAAAACCTTAATCGCGATTGGAGAATTCGAAGGAAATTCTCAATGAAAGAAATCAATCAATCAACTCATAGCCCTCAGTCTCATGAACAACATATTCAAATTTGAGCCAATTCTGTCAACAATTGGCTTTCGAATTAGGACCACCAAATCTCAACCATCTTCTTCTTCTTACTCCCATCTCTCGATTCTCTCTCAAGTGGGCACTCAATTTTCTCTGTCCTCCTTGCTCACTTGCAGGAAGCAACCCACTTGCTTCTTCTTATTTTTTTTTTTCCATTTATTCTTTTCTTTTCTTTTTGACGTTTTCTCTTTTTTTGTTTTTCCTTTTGTTTAATGTTAGTTGAGCCCCACATGAAGGTGGACCCAACCAACAATTTCCTCCTCCACCTCATGTCGGAAGTTCCATCATGCTCGCTTTGTTTCTAAAAGGGTTAAGCTTCAACACGGGCAATGCCTTGGTCATCATATCAAATCCATTGTCGTCAACGTGGACTTTCTCAAATAAGTAGAGCTTATTTTCTAACTCTTCTCGAATCCAATGATATCTCATATCAACATATTTTGATCTTAAACATAACACCAAATTTTTGCTAAGATCGATAGCACTCATGCTATCACAATACACAACAAACTTCTATTGCTTCAAGTCTAACTCTTGTAGGAATTCCTACATCTACAAAAGTTCTTAATTGCCATGAAACAGCTCCCCCTTGCAAAGGTTATCATATGACCCGATGTGAATTTTCAAGAATCAATATCACTAGCATAGTTCTCATCCGAGTAGCCACTCAACTCAAGCTTCACATTTCCATAACACAAGCAAAATCTAGAAATGCCCCTAAGATACCTCAAAATCCATTTAACAATGGCCCAATGCTCTTTCTTAGATTTGAGAGAAATCTACTATACAACACAAATCATAGCATACATCAAATTACCTACGATCGATACATAATGATTTTCTTCATTTCTTCATTCTCTTTCTTACTTTTAGGACACTCATGCAAGTGGAGTACTTACCAATTTACATATGCTGATGTTAAATCTTTCAAGCACTTTTCAATGTATCTCTCTTAAGATAACCAAAGTTTATTGTCATTCTGATCATGAGTAATCCTCATGCCTAGGATTTGTTTAGTCGGGCCTAGGTCTTTTATTATAAAAGCTTTACTCAACTCATTTTTTAAACTCTCGATTTTCTTAACATCATGCTCAACAATTAACATGTCATCTATATATAGTAGAAGATTAAGAAAATCATTGTCTGTGAATCTTTTTTTCTTTCTTCCTTTTGTTTTATGCTTAGCCGGGCCCTACACAAAGTTGGAACCAGCCAACAGGATTCACTTGGGAATTAAACTAGTTGACAATTTTGACTTTATTTGGTTTCTATAGTGATTGGTTTTAGGCCTTCCATTATGGCTAAGAAGATGGAGGATGCAACTCTTTTTTTTTTCCGCTTTACTCTATGTTTTCTTCACGCCTGTCACTGTAATTGAAGGCAATCATAATGTAAGAGACGTGCAGTGTTCGTGAACTGGTCGTGTTTGTCCTTTCGAATAAGTGCATAAAAAATTCTCATCCGTTGAAATACAATCAAATTCTAAGTTTAATAAAGATTGAGCAATCAAATATTTTTACTTGCCTGCATGATTGAAATATTTTACATGACCTTGTTCCAATCGCCTCGCTCATCAGCTTGAACAGTCACCATCACTGCTTTTGCCGCCGCTAGCCACCATAGACGGCCGTCCATCAACTACGATCACCACTGCCTGCTGTTAGCCCTATTATAGCCGTTGACACCTAAATTTTGGCGACCTAGACATTTATTCAATGCACAGAAAATTAGGATTAATTTTATCCTTGAAAAAATATTAGAATGCATAGCATATAATTTTAGATGCATTTATTTATTATTATTGCATTTGCATTGGACCGGTGATGGATGGGTTTGATTTGGTGGTTCTGAGCTTTAAATTGGCAGGTCGGACTAAGCCCACGAAGAGAGTAAATTGGCTCGGGCCCATATCCTTGAGGAGATATTACGGACTCATCATTGCGAGATTTCAAATTTGAAAAATCTTATTGCAATTGTTGAAAAATCAATGGAGAATATTCATTTTTTGCAAAGGAAATCTAGAAGGGATGTGGAAAATAAAATGTAATATTGCGTGCATAAAAGAAATCTTTGTGGATGTGGATTTGAAAAAATTAAAACCCTAATCCTCAGCCTATAAAAATGTTGTTCACATAGGGTTTTGGGGGCTACATATTGAATATACGGCCGCACAATGGGGCTTTTCTCGAGTTTTAGATCAAAAAATTCAACACAAAAGAAAAGGAAGAGCTTTCCCTACTCGTCGGAGCTCCGATCAACAGCGTCCCCTACTCGTTGTTGGTCCGCTCACCGCTAGTCCGCCCACCGCCGCCCCTCATTGGAATGCCAACGACCAACCCCTTGGTGACCCATCACCCTCGGCGAATCACCACGAGCTGCCAAGCCTCGTTTGGAAGAAAAGAAAACAAAAACAAAATGAAAAAAAAAAAATCAAATTAGGTAGTTTTTTTTTTTACTTTATTTTTTATTTTATTTTATTTTATTTTTTAATATTTTGCTTCTTTAGTAGAATTATTCCTTGATGTAAGGTTGGGATTCCCAACATGAAGTAGCCTCTTAAATTGGGGATTGACAGTTCGATTTTCACGCCCGAAATTCGATTCGTAATCCCTTGAAAAATCGCCAATCCGATCTCCTGCCCAAGATTCGATTTGTGGTTTATTTAAAATTGACCAACCCAATCTCATGCACAAGATATGGTTTGTCAATTTTTTGGATATCAATCTTATCTTGCTCTGATTTGTCGTCGTGTGGTTTGAGTTGATTTTGTTTTCGTAAAAAGGAAAAAATCCAAAAAATATTTGAAATATGATTAGGTTCATTTTAGAATATTCCTTGTCTTAGGGTTGTTTTGCATATCTAGAATTGGAGGTTTGTTATCTCGAATTTTGAAAAAATAAAAATCCAAAAAAATGCATTCATTTAGGATGTTAGTTTTTTTTTAATGGCACGTTTAATTATTTGGCAATTTTTATTTCGAATTTCATAAAAATAAAAAGGAAAAACTAGAATTATGGCATTCTTTGTACGTTATTGCATATTAGGATAGATTGCATGCTTTTTTTAAGAAAATAAAAAATCATGTGCACATCATATAGAATTAGGTTCATGAAATGAATGTCATTTGATGAAATTGTTGCTAAATCCGTTTAGTTAGAAATTGCCCGTCATTAGGATTAGGTCATTTAATAAATGTCGCGTGACATATAGTTTGCATGTTAGGTTGCACGTTGCGTGTCATTTTATACGTTATTTCATTGCATTGCACCTAATTTCTAGGCTTCATTTAAATAAAAGAAAATCTTGAAAAAAATTGTGTGTTAATTAGAAATCATATCTAGGATTGTTGATGTAAATTCTAATTTAACAACGCAAATGCTATCATTGCTATGAGGTAAGTTATATATTCTTTTTATTTGCTTTCTTGAGTGTTAAATTGGTGATTTACGCACCCACATGATAACCTCACATGTTGGGGAGATAAATTAAAATCAATTTAAGCTGTCTACAAAATTTTTTTTTTTTTTCAAAATAAAAGAGAAAGGTACTGAAAGGCCGTTAGAGAAATTTAGCGTAACCAAGTCCCCAAACACACAATCTGTGGTTCGTAGAAATAAAGTAAATCTCATGTTATTTTACTTGAGTTTCTAATCGACCCACCAAAAATAGATTAGTGGTGACTTCTAGTTAAAAATCAATTGCATGTTAAGAACTTGAACTTAAGTTGTGAATTGGTATGGGCTTGGGAGAGCCCGAGCTAAGTTTAGACTTAGTAATCCATTAGCCAAACCTTAGATGGATCACCTGAAAATTTGGTCGCAATGGTAGCCATCAAAGAACACTCTTATTTTATGATCTTAAACTAGAAAAAGAAGGACGGAGCTCCAAAATCCATTTCCTAATAACCAAGTCAAAACAAAAGGCAAACATTGGGAGGACAAAGCTAAAACTTAGCTCGATTGTGTGGTGCAGCAATCGATGATGGAAAGATAACAGCAGATAAGAGAGAATCCGGATGCTGGATGCCATTTACAGATATTTCAATCTGCAAGCTTCGATTTAAGTGACAAAATGAACTTAATCTTGACAATAAACTAAAGACTTCACCCATGCACGAACTCGTGGGAATTTGAAATCGACCTGGTTTTGCGCCCCAATCTTTGTTTGTGTTTCTTCACTTTTTTACATTGGAGTTGGGACATAGCACCATTTTTATAAAATTTTCTCGTTGTTTGATTGTGCTTCTAGCTGAACATCTCATCATACGATGAAACGGACTCATCCAAATTCTTTAATTACGAGATTAGCTTAGTCGATGGAATCAGAGAGAAGTGCTTACTTCGAGATATGATTCACTTATGTCCCTAATTAATTATATAGTAGGCTCTTAAGTCAATGGAGAATGACATCATGCTGCCCATAAGCTTCTACTAATGAGTAAAAAGAACATATTAGTTAGCAAAGCAGATTCTACCGCGGCCCATCTCCCAAGAGTTTCCAAATAATGTAAAAATGTAGCTATGTGGAGAGGATTTGCTCATTGAATTGTTGTTTTCTATAACATGAAATAGCTTCTAGCAATAGTCACTTAGAAAAAGACTATCACGACCTACCCCTCGGGGAGGGAGTAGGTTTAGGGGTATTGCCTAAAAGACGAGCCTATGGCTCATGATTAGGTGCGAGCTCTCCCAAGCCCATACCTCGTGTGACATTGGGGTATTTTTAAGAATTTTGCAATAAGAAGTCGCCACTAGCCTATTGGGGTCAGCTAGAAATCAAGTGAGGCACAAGAGTATGCTACATTTCCTATGCAACCAGTGAATTTAGAGTCGGGGACTTGATTACACTAATTGACCAATTAGTGCCATTTCGATACCTAATCTTGTTCATTTTAAAAGAAAAGATTTTTGTCAGGCAGTTTAAATTGATTTTATACCTATCCACTAACATGTGAGGTGATCATACGGGTGCACAGTCATTAAAATGACTACCAACAATCAAACTCCTAATTGCAATGAAATTAGCACATGTAGCTAAACAATCATAAACATAATTAAATACGTAAATTAAACCTGCGACATAATCAAAATGCGAGCAAATAAAGACATAATTATACTAGTAAAGCAAGACATGACAATTCCCGACAAACCCTACATTTCTTTTAATTTTCGAAATTTGTTTTTTAAATTTATTTTTTAAAAAGATATTTTAAAATTAATTTATTTTATTTTTTCGGGCGAACCGGGTCGGGTCAAGGAACCCAGCCCTGCTGACCTGATTCAGATCCCGCTGGCCCGGGTTGGGCTGAAGGAATCGGGCCGAC
Source organism: Eucalyptus sp. ANBG9806169 (assembly GCA_014182395.1). Lineage (NCBI taxonomy): Eukaryota > Viridiplantae > Streptophyta > Magnoliopsida > Myrtales > Myrtaceae > Eucalyptus > Eucalyptus sp. ANBG9806169. The sequence continues at coordinate 46,257,981 of CM024575.1, read as the reverse complement.
CTTTAAGCCCACTAAAAAAAGGCCCACACAAATTTTTTAAAAGAAAGGGAGACAACTCTCGACCCGAAGCCCATCTTCGATTTTTTACTTCAGCCCACCCGAGGGTCCATTTTCCAATTTCTATTTTCAGCCTAATCTATTCAGCCCACGAAGCAAGAACAAGCCCAAAGCGAAGCCCATTCTTCATTTTCTATTTTCGGCCCTTTTGTGTTTCCTTTTTTTTTGTTAGGTCGTTTCCCTTCGGGTCTTCTTCTCCCGCAACCGCAGCACGCCAAAGCTCCTGCAGCTCCTTCGCTGGACCGACGCCGACAATGCCGCGTGTACTGATCGGCCTAAGGACGCCGTGCCATCACCTGGCGTCGATGGTTTTGTCCGACCGACGCCGAGTGCCGTCGGCCGCCGGTTGGCCAGTGTTCCGAGAGTCGCCGAGTAGACTCCAACGAGATGCGCGCGCCTCACCTCATCCAAACAACGCGAAGGAACCTACCGAAAAGCTAGGAAAACAATTGGAACGGTGCGTGACAACAGTATAACCCCGAGCAACGCAGAAAAACCAAAAGCCAAGCTCCGTTCGAGGGTTGGGTTCGGCGATTTCAATGAGGCATTTTGTCAAACAGATACTGGGCGCTACCAAATTCAAAGGTTTCCAGCTCAACCGAGCCTCAAACATGCTTTAAGGGTCTTCGAACATGACGTATAAGGAACACGGGAGCAAAATGCAAGGGCGGCGAGGGCCGGAGCTTGCACGAGCTGGTCGACCGTGGGCTCCGGCCCAGTGTTTTCCAGAAATGGGACAATGGGGTTCAGGGGACCTACCTAGTCCGGGGAAGAGCTGCGGCGGACAACGGCGTGCGGACGGGCCTCTGGCAACGGCTAGCTGCTCCCTGAGCTTCCTTCCTCCCTTTGGCTCGCCCTCTCCCCTTTGAACTCTCTCCCGGTCTCTCGGTCTCTCCCCCTCTGATCCGGTGCTTGTGTTCTCTTGTTTTCTTTTCTGCAGGTCCTCTAACATTTTCAAGGCCAACGGTAGGCGTGCCTGGCTCCTGCCTTGCAAGCCTATCGACCAGCCTGCTCCCCGACCCGCGGATCACGCCGGAGCTGCTCCCTTGATCCTCCTGCTCCTCTGTCGCTGCTCCTCCTTCCTAGTCTGTTTTCTGCAGGTCGTTGCGCGAAGGACAGCAGGAGGGAGATGACTGGTGGGCCGGGCTGAGGGGAGGAAGGGCCTGGGCCGCGCGTGGGGGGGAAAAGAGAAGGAAAGAAATGGGGCCGGGCCCAGGCCCACGCGGGGGGAAGAAGAAAGAGAGGCGGGCCAGGCCTAGGTTGGATCCAGCCCGACCCGGCCTCTCTCGATTTTTTTTAATAATAATTTTAATTTTTTAAGACACAAGACTTGGAATCTAGCTTTTACATGATTGGGCTAATAAATGTCTTCGTCTTTGCCATAAACCAACGACTCTCTCTCTCTCTCTCACTCTTTCTCTCTCATCAATCAATGGCAGAAGAAACCCAACCAAGATGGGAAGGCAAGGCCACAGCTGAACTGAAAGGGCCAACACCAGACCAAGTGTGGCCATTCTTGGCGGATTTTTGCAACCTTCACAAGGTGTTTCCCGCCGTTGATACGTGCTACCGAGTCGAGGGCGTCCAGGGTCAGCCTGGCCTCATCCGGTACTGTACCTCCACTGCGTTAGGCGACGATTCAGACCCGTCGAAGCTCAATTGGGCCAACGAAAGGCTCCTCATGATGGACCCTAGCAAGAAGTGCTTCAGCTATGAGATCTTGGACAACAACATGGGGTTCAAGAACTATGTTGCCACAGTCAGAGTGATGCCCATGAATGATGGGGATGGCAAGACGCGTGGGTGCATGATTGAGTGGTCTTTTGTGTCTAATCCAGTTGAGGGTTGGGGACTCCAAGATTTGATCTCTTTAATTGATTTTGCCCTCCAATCTATGGCCAAGAAGATAGAAAGTGCAATCCAAGAAGCTAGTGGTTGAAGGGAGAAAGATGTGATCTCTCTTGTTGATAGATTATGTATGCTTTCAATGATTTCAATAAGATCAGTTTTGATCTCTAATGATCGTGCTTTACATTTCTTGGAGATCTAATTTGAGCATGATTTACTTCTTGAAGATCTAACCTCAGCATGAATTGCCTTTTTCTTTACTTTATCTTCCTTTCTGACTTTTAATTTGAGAATTAATTATTAGATTTTTTCAATTAATTATGCAGGATTATTACTTGTGAATTTTCCATCTGTTGATTTATTTTTCTTTTATAATACATTGAATTGGGAAAATTACCAAAATAATTCTAAATCTTTTGCCATTTTTCCAATTCAGTTTCAAACCTTTTTTTTTTTTGTCAACTCAATTTTTAACCTTTTATATTTGTGTCAATTTAGTCCATCTAACTAATTTTGGCCGATTGACGCTAATGTGTCAATTCTTCTATTCTCTCTCTGTCTCTCAAAAAGAAAAAAAAAACAAAAAACAAAAATTTATATTTTCTTCTTCCTATGGGCTAAGGCTAGTGAGGTCAACCTCGCTAGCAACTAGGAGAGGCTCGCCAACACTGGTGAAGGCGAGCCTCGATCACCCCTAATGTCAATGGGGTGGCCAAGGCTCATTGTCGCAAGCGAGGGTTGGTGCGCCAGATCGAGCTCACCTAGCGTCGCTCAACCTCGTCGTCATGGCGCTGATTTGGTGAGGGCAAGCATGAGCCTCGCCATGGTTGGGCGAGGTCGAGCTTGCCTAGCCATGGTGAGGCTTGCTCTCACCCAAATTTGGTAAGGGCGAGCCTCGCCTAGCCTTCACCCGTGATAGCAAGGCTAGCCCTCACCCTTGCCATCATGGCATTAGGCGAGCTCGACCTTGCCTAGCGACCCTCACTAGGGTTGGTTGAGGTTCACATTTGCCAGATTTGGGCAAGGCTGGCAAATGGCAAGGCTCACCCTCGCCCTTGCCCAGTGACCCTCACTTAAGTCCTTGCCAAAGTTGGCCAAGGTTCACCCTCACTAGTGCCTAGTGAGGTCGATCTCACCAACCCTAGGCTTTGACCGGTAGTTGGATCGGTTAGAGGAATTTTAAAAGAGAAAATTTAAAAATAAAAAGAGAAATAACAAATAAAAGAATTGAAAAATCAACCTCACCGGCTCTAGCCTCAAACTAGTCCCTAGACCGGCTAGAGGAAGAAGAAAAGAGAAAATTTAAAAATAAAAAGAGAAATAAAACATAAAAAAAATCGAAAAGATATTATAAAATCGACACATTAGCATCGGCCAGGTGTCCACATCAATATCAGCCGATCAAAATTGCCGGGATGGATGAGTTGTCACAAATACAAAAGATTTATAACTGAATTAACCCAAAAAAAAAAAAAAAGTTTTAGGATTGAACTAGAAAAATTGCAATAAGTTTAGGACTATTTTGGTAATTTTCCCTATTGATTAGGTTAATAGGTATAAAGATGGCTACTTCTTCCTTTTCGAAATATCTTACACCAACCTGATGAAGCGATTTTGATCCCATGTGCTCACAGTAAGCATGAAGTTTCACAGTCCTGATCAGCTAGGGTGGCTTTTGCTCCTTCATAAGTCAATCTATTTATTAATCCTTAACCAGCTCAAGTTTCTCCGATTCTCATAATGATTTTGTTAGATGTGTGTACTTTATTAAATGTTGTCTAATAACATGGAAGTTACCTGATCTTACAATTAAATCTAATGTGAAAGAAAAATTACTGGAGAAATGAACAACGTAGATAAGGATACTCTAGATTTAAGTGATTCAGATCGTATGTGGGTACCTTACCATGGAAAGAGCTAGTCACAATAAATTCACTATGAATTTGAAGTTACAATTGCTCAATTATCAAGCTTTCTCAGCCGAAGATTACACTCAAAACAAACACACCAGTGTTATTGCAAAATTTCGTATAAAGAACTCACTTACCGAAAGAAAACCTTAACGTTTCTCTTGTTTTCCATAATGTTCAATAACCGAGTGTTCTCATGTGACTTTTAATTAAGACTGAGAAACCTTGATTTTATTCATTTTTATCTTTAATCCAAGATCAGACGCCACCAAATTTGGATTCCATTATATTGCTCGAAGATAAAGTCCCACTAAGAGGACATCCAAAATGTGGGCATGGCGAGTTTCGCATGGGGTTCAAACTGGAAATATAATTTAATATCAAATATGAAGCTTAATTTTACTTAGGAAAAGAAAAAAAAAATGTTAATGTAGAGTTTAGTATGGATAATTTTTTTATCTACTGCCATTATAACAAATTTTTATACACTCACCATCGGACTACAGACATCTCTAGTTGAAGAAACAAAATTCTTCCACATGCCAATTGTCTAATGGTGAATGGGTAAAACAATTTTTACACTGATAATGGATCTGATAAAAACTCTACTAATATTCACGGGAAAAACCTTTTTTTTTTTTTATGGTCGAACAGGAAAAGCCTGTTAAATTGTGCTATTCTCACGTGTAATAACATCATTAGTTTGGAATTAAGCATCTCTCGATTTGCATATGCTGGAATTAACTAGAGAGATTTAATTGTTCTCTTCTAATCAAATCAACTTTAATTTAAAACTCCATTTGTTTCACAAATAATGGGATATTTCTAGAAACTATTTTCCAAGAAGTCATTTTCAAGAAAATGACAATATTTTCTGATATTTGATTGAAATTTGAAACTAACTAAAAATATTTTCCATCATTTAGTATAGAAAATCTTGAGCATCGGGATCCTAGGTCTTGGCTTCGATAAACCTAGCTCGGGCACTAAGGACCTTAGCTCGTGAGCCGAGAACCCAGGCACAGTCTTTGTGGACCTTAGCTTGAGTGTCGAGGACTAGAGCTTGAGCATTAGGGACCCAACTGCGGCCTTTGTGGACTCGGGCTCGGGTGTTGGAGATCTAAGCTCGGGTACCTGGATCCTCTACGTGGTCTTTATAGACGAACCAACATTGGATTTTTTTGCATCGATGAAACCAAGCGCATATTTTGGAAAATGATTTTCAAATGGCGCCGTTGACTCGGGCACGTGCACCAAATGCTAACAAATGGAGAAAATGTTTTCTCGGAAAATATTTTCCGTGAGAACAAATAGAGCCTAAATTACTAATTTTCTGGTTACCAAAGAGTTGAAGAGATCAAAATAGTACAGGACCTTTCGCTAGATAAGTAAGATAATCTAAAATGAGATGGATGTCTAATAGATGGAATTGAGAATGGTGCACTTTGAGGCCACTTGTCTCGTCATGGACAAAAATGACAAATGAAATCTGACATTTGGGCAAACAAAATTTGATATATAAGCAGAGCTTAATGATGCAAATCCGCACGCCAAAGCTATAGTCCAACAAAGAAAAGTGATGAAGATGATGATGATGATATCGGAAGTCTCTGGACTATCGCAAATGACTCAATCCGGTCCCTCAAATTTTTTATCTTTTTTATACAATAGGATCCTACACTATGTACTCTTTTATTTGAGGTGGTCCTTCCGCTGAATTAAGAAACAGAAATACGAACATAAATACGGACATGACCGTTAAGTCATTGTCAAATACTAGCGAGGCGTCATACATGAGTTTAATAAATTGAAAAAAACAAAGTAAAAAAGAAGAATCTAAAGATAAGAAAAATTGAATCACAAAGTATTGATATTTACAAATTAGGAATATAAAAAAGACAGTAACATATTGGTTTCGCAGCTAATAAAAAGTAGCGATGGCTGTTGGATGGTCGCCTGAGGCTGGCGAGAAGTCAGCGTCCCTTGCCGTGCCTTGGTGACGTCACAGTCGCTACAATCGAGTAGGGATATTCGACTTAAATTTAAATATAGTAATTCCTTTAATTCATTCGATTTGGACAAAAATGATCTTTTTTTTAATGACGTGGATTATTATATCCTAACTTAATAGAAAGATAATAATGGATATATTCATATAGTTTGAGAACTAAATTGAATATTTATGAAAAAATTTAGGAGCCAATAAAAAGTGCAGAAATAACATTACTAATTGGGTTAAAATTCAGAAATTAAAAATTAAGAGACGGCATTGTATATCGGGCTAAAATTTAGGAACCATATGTGTAATTATTCCAAGAAACATCAAACGCAAGATAAGTAGATGGGTTGCTGCAGTCTAGGAGATGGCGGCCCTCCTCTCTGGGACTGGTCAATGGGCCATGCCTTTTTTTCTTAGGGCCGTTTGGCCCATGGTCCCGACCCAGGCCCGAATTTTTGGGGCGGAATCTAATTTTTGGGCCCACGTGTAATGGGCCTAAGAGAGAGAAAGTCAACAACTACAAACGGACGAGAAATGCTTTCAGTACTTCAATGTGGTTCAACAACTACTAAAATGCTAATTGATGAAGAGAGGCCGTAGTTCTAACCGGATGTGGCGGCTTCTGCAGGATTTCTTCAACCTTGACGAACTGGTAATTTAAAAGCGATGAACCAAATAGAAACGTTGGTAAGTTTTCAAAATAATGAATTAATACTGGTGAGCAACTCAAAGGAGTGTTGGGGTGCGCATGACAACGCTTCTTGGCTGGGAAGAGTTTTTTTTCAGAAATAATTCTTTTCTATTTCTATTCCGAGGAACAATTTCGAGTAAAAGAACCTGTTTGGTAACTACACAAAATTTCTACTCTTGGAATAGAAAAAAAATAGAAATGTGTTTGGTAACGCAACGACTTTTTGTATTTATTCATTTTTTATTCTTGCTCATGCCGGCGGCCGGCGACCGGCGACCGATGGTGGCAACGGCGGCCGTGGCGGGCGGGCGACCGACGGCGGCGGCGGCGGCGACCGGCGATCGATGGTGGGCAACCGGCGGCCGGCGGCGGCGGCGGCGGGAGCGGCGATGACGGCGGCGCCGGCGACGGGGCGGTTGGAGGTGGCCGCGGCAAGAGAGAAGAATAAAAGAAAAATAAAAAAGAAAACTAGCTTATTTCTAGAAGTTGTTCACGGGAACAAAAGCAATTTTTTTTTTTGTTTCTCGTTTCTACTCCAAATCTATTCATGGGCTAACTTTCTATTCAAAAACAACTTGACGTTACCAAATGGGTTTCTGTTCTTTTTAAATTCCGGGAACAAAAGAATAGAAATTCTAAGGAATAGAAACGTTACCATACGTAGTCTTGGTGATGCAAAAGTAGTTGATAACTTTTTTTTTTTTTTTTTGGTCACGAGTAGTTGATAATTTAATTGGAGCAAATTTAATGAGTCGCACAAAAAAAGTTGGTAAATTCATAAAATAATTGGTAAACTAAAGGCATTGATTAAAAAAAGGTAAATAAAGTTTGATCAACGTTTAGAGAGTCTTTTTTTTTGGAGAAAGAGAAGTTGGTAATTCAAAAAAAAAAAAAAAAAACAAACATTGATGATTAACTCAAAGAAATGTTGGTAATGCAAAATTAGCTGGTTATTTAATCAGAGAAATGTTGGTAATCACTCTCTAATTGAGATTGGTCGTTTCCAAAATGAGATGGTAATTTTTTTTAAAAAAAATAGCAAGCGAGACAAACAGAAGTGTTAACTCAATAGAAAAATTGGTGAAAAAGGTAAACAACTCAAATGATAGAGGGTGACCTAAAACTGGTTAATCAGAGAAAGGTTGGTTAATCACTCAAAGCAGATTTTAAAATCTTATCTGAGATTTACGATTAGACTTTTCTGCACCGCTGAGTATTCCCAGTTTTGAAAGCATCTACGCATGGACGGTCAAGCCACTTCGGCTACGCACAAGGCCGAATGCTTCTCCCTCAGTCACAGAATGTTAAAAAAAAAGAGCATTTCATTTTATTTAGAAGCTTATGAACCTGGTCTAAATCCTTTTTTTTTGCTAGTGATAATTAGGATATTTACCTATATTAGAAATACTTAAAATATTTTATTAATTTTCTGTATCTCTCAAGATTGCACGGATATTTCATTTGATTATATATATATCTTGATTGATATACGTTACATTTGATAGTTTTTCATAAAATCTATAACCGGATATGGCGGCTTCTGCAAGATTTCTTCAACCTTGACGAAGTGGTAATTTGAATGCGATGAACCAAATAGAAACGTTGGCAAGTTTTCAAAATAATGAACTAATACTGATGAGCAACTCAAAGGAGAGTTGGTGATGTAAAAATAGTTGATAATTTAATTGGAGAAAATTTAGTGAGTCGCACAAAAAAGGTTAGTAAATTCATAAAAGAATTGGTAAATTTAAGGCGTTGATCAACGTTTAGAGAGTCCTTTTTTTGGTTAGCGGAAAGAGAAGTTGGTAATTCAAAAAAAAAAAAAAAAATGATGATTAACTCAAAGAAATGTTGGTAATGCAAATTTAGTTGGTTATTTAATCAGAGAAATATTGGTAATCACTCTCTAATCGAGATTGGTCGTTTCTAAAAAGAGATGGTAAGTTTCAAAAAATGGCAAGCTGGACAAGCAGAAGTTTTAACTCAATAGAAAAATTGGTGAACATAATAAGCAAAGGTAAACAACTCAAATGATTGAGGGTGACCTAGAACTAGTTAATCAAAGATAGGTTGGTTAATCATTCAAAGCATATTTTAAAATCTATATTTAAGATTTACGATAAGACTTTTCAGAGCCACTGGCAGTTCCCAGTTTTGAAAACATCTATGCATAAACAATTGACCCCCTTTGGCTCTGCACAAGGCCGAATGCTTCTCCTCAGTCACACAATGTAAAAAGAAAGTGCATTTCATTTTATTTAGAAGCTTAAGAACTTTGTCTGAATCCTTTTTTTTTTTTTTTTTTTTTTTTTTCTGTTAGTAATAATTATGATATTTACCTATATTAGAAATGTTTAGAATATTTTTATTGATTTTCTATATCTCTCAAGATTGCATGAGTATCTTATTTGATTATGTATACCTTAATTGAAATATGTTACCTTTGATAGTTTCTCATAAGACCTATAAATAGGCTGATATACTTTATTATCATATATCAAATTATATAGAAAATTTCTCAATTCTCTTTTCTACTTTATATTTAACTTTTTTTTTATACCAAGAGAAAGGGAATCTAGCTACCCTGTGTTTGGGCTGTATCTAATAAATATCTCCATCTTTGCCCTAAACCGAACATCTCTCTCTCTCTCTATCAATGGCGGAAGAAACCCAACCAAGATGGGAAGGCAAGGTCACTGCTGAGCTGAAAGGGCCTACACCGGACCAAGTGTGGCCATTCTTGTCGGACTTTTGCAACATCCACAAGTGGCTTCCCACGCTTGACACGTGCCACCTAGTCGAGGGCGTCCCGGGCCAGCCCGGCCTAGTCCGGTGTGTCGCCGCCACCACAAATGGCAATGACTCAGACCCGCCGAAGCTCAAGTGGGTGAATGAGCGTCTCCTCACGATGGACCCTAGTGAGAAGCGCTTCAGCTATGAGGTATTGGACAACAATGTTGGGATCAAGTCCTATGTTGCCACAATTGGAGTGATGCCCATGAATGATGGGGATGGTAAGACGGTTGGGTGCATGATTGAATGGTCCTTTGTGTCTGATCCAGTTGAGGGTTGGGGGCTCCAAGATATGAGGTCTTTCCTTGATTTTCGCCTCCAAGCTGTGGCCAAGAACATAGGAAGTGCAATCCAAGAAGCTAGTGGGTGAAGTGAGAAAGAAGTGGTCTCCCTTATTGATTGATTATGCATGCTTTAAATAATTTTAACACGATTATGTTTAATCTCTTAAGGTCGTGTTTTGCGCTTCTTGGAGATCTAATCTCTGCATGAATCTCCTTCTTCTTTGATTCATCTTCTCTTCTGAATTGTAATTTGCGTTCTAGTGATTAGATTCTCTCAATTATGCAGGCTTTTTTCTTGTGCAGATTCCTTGTATTGATTTTTTTATTTTTCTTTTTTAATAATCCATTGATTAGGTTCCTGACGATGAAGCGATTTTGATCCATGTGCTCACTATAAAAATTCACTTCCACAGTCCTTATCAGCTAGCTGGCTTTTTTGCTCCATAAGAAATCAATTTACTACTATATGTAAATGAAATTGATTGTTCACCATCGCATGTTTCCATTATGACTTTGATAGATGTGTGTAATTACTAAATGCTGTAATATGGAAGTCAATAGATCTTGCAATTCAAACCTAATGCAAGAAAAAGAAAGCATCAAAGAGATCAATAAAGCACAATAAGGACATGGAAGATCTACGTGGTTTGGTTTGAATGTCTGTATTCCCGGAAAGAGTCGTCCGTAAAGAAAATCACTTTGTTCGATCACTCTAAAGTGTTTCTAATCTCATATAATACTAAAAGTAAACTTACAAATACGATTTTACAATATCTTATGGAGAACTCACTAAAAAAACTCAGAAAATATCCAAACGGTCTTCTTGTTTGCTTTGATGTGTACTAATTGAGATGTGTACTAATCGAGATAAATTTTGGTTTTTCTATGTTTTTACGCGACTTGATGACTCAAAGTAGGAAACCTGAATTTTTTCATTTTATCTATAATCCAAGATCAGACTTCACCAAATTTTGGGTCCACTTAATTTGCTTGGAGATGATGACCTATTCATAAGACATTCGGGCACACTTCTACCAGGTCGGTTTAAATATACAAATTCAAACTCGATAAATAATATAACACTAAATAAATCACATTATTTCACTTAAGAAAAGAACAAATATAGATTTTGATATGGATAATTGTTACATTTGCCGTATAACAAAACTTTCATATGCTCACATTTGGATTGTTGAAATGTATACTTGAAGGTAAAATAGTAACTAAATTCGTCTTACATGTCAATCATCCAACAATGAATCTATGAATCAACTCATGATGTTCCGTATTTCTGTTATTTTAAATTATACATATAATTTGCGAGTGATTTATTCTCCTTTTTTAAATGAATTTTAATACAAAAGGTGGGGATCATTAAATTTAAAGTGGTCCCGTGCATCCGCAAGGTTTAGATTCTAGTATCCAATCAATTGATGGTGATGTACAAACAAATAAGACTACTTGATCCCTCAATCCATTTGCCAATAATCAATGCAACAAGCTCTAGCAATTCATATTTTTTTTTTTTTTTTTGAATATGGAACACATGAAAAGTAAGACAAAAGCATAACCGGTTCGATCTCCTTGGGTTTCTCACACGTATAATAAATATACTTCTCATGGTACGTCATTTTAAATGTTTACAGCTCAATCACCCAAGACAAAAGCAAAACCGGTTCGATCTCCTTGAGTTTCTCACACGTGTAGTAAATATACATTTTTAATTTGGACGATGGAAATTGCGGTTCGTTTTCCTGAAATATTTTAAGCAAGAAAATCTGACATACACATGGAGAAATTGCTGGCTAGGGTTCATATTACTGGGTCAAAGTCAATCAATTTGGCAACTTTCGATCTGACAAATTAGAGCTTGATTAGCAAAATCCGCATCCGCACCGGGTCAGCTCACGACTTGCTTTAAGTCAAATTTAAAAATCAATTTGGTTTTGGGGAAAATTTCAAATAATGACATAAAGTATCATCATTTTTTTCAAATAAGGGTTTGAAGTGGATCTTATTTCAAATAAGAACTTGAAATACCATCATTTTCTTAAAAAATGACATAAAATGAACTTTATTTCAAATAAGTGCATAAAATGGTCATATCAATCTCATAGTAGGGTCTCAATTCACTATTTAATAAGGACATGATAAGGACTAAATTTTATCCTTTTTTTTAAAATTTTTCCATAAAAAACTATTTTTTTTTTTTTTTAAAGAGCAGAGACGGGAGGGAGTCCTCCCTCTCGTCTCTATTCTTATTTTATTTTTTAAGTTTAAGTTTTTTTTTTAATTTTTAATCTAATTTTCAAACAAAAAATCTAATTTAATCTAAATTAAATTGTGTTTAACGAAAATACCATTGGTCGACCGGTGAGCTAGTGAGGTTAGGCCTTTATTTGAAACAAACATAATCACTTCAGATTCTTCTTTGAAATTGATATGGCTACTTTAGACTTTTATTTGAGAAAATGAGTGTACTTTGGGTCTTTATTTGAAAATTTCCCTTGGTTTTATATGTACACTTGATTTTGGTTTTATAAGTTGCAGCTATTTAATTAATGCTTAATCTTAATTTGCAATAAAATTTCCATTCAACAAAGCTAATCAGACCACGCGATACGGTGAGGGTGAGATGTTAATAGCCTAACAAGATGTTATTGCCTATTAAAAATTTCCTTGGTATATTGGAGGAGTAAATATGCACATTTTATGATCTTTACAATACCACAAATAATGTAATCAACCATCAGAATAACCAACGTTTGCTAGCCCAAGTGGTAAGGAGCTTGGGTTCCCTTGAGCAAGGTCTCAAGTTCGAGCCTTGTGTATGGAGTAGACGACGTTGAGAGAGCCCCCCCATTATGAGTTCGACAGTGCTCGCATCCAGATTAGTCGGAACTGAAAGCTCCGGATACCGGGTGCTCATAAACTAGTTCGGGCATTTTATCCAACGTCTTTGGGGCACACTTTGTGCCTTTTAGGAAGACGCTTGAATTACACTGGAATTTGCAATAAACATCAAGATAAAGAAGACATATTTTTGTAAGCTCCCTGTTTTTGGTCAATCCTTTTTTTGGTCAGTGGAATTGCCTAGGAACCATTTTGAGGGTTGAATGACTTGCACCGAAGAAAAGCCGGTCCTAATCATACGACAAGATGGCATAGAGAGAAAGAGAGAGAGAGAGAGAGAGAGAGAGAGAGAGGCTAATGATGGTGATGAAGATGGAGGTGATGTAGAGCAAAGAACGTGCCTGAGGAAGATGAAGAGAAAAAAGAAGAAAGAAAAAGAAATAGAAAGAAGAAAGAAACAAAATATATAGGGAAAAAATGTTCTTGAACAAAAATGCATCTGATTGTGAATAAATTTGAAATTCGGATTCTTGTTTGAGACTAAATTAGCTACTTTAGACTTTTATTTGAGATTTCGATCACTTCGGTCATTTTTTGAAAAAATCGTTTCATTTGAGGCTTTTATTTGAGATTTTCCCTTCCAATTTTGGTGGCATTTGGCAATCTATGTCCTCGTTCCCTTGGCACTGTTATGAAGTTCTTCTTTAACTTCTCATAACAAATTAAATACTTAAAGAGCATGTGGCGAAAATGGATGGTGACCAACTACGCTCACGGTCTAAATGTTCACACACCGAATCTAAGTCAATCCTTAATTGGAGAGGAAGATCATGGGCTGGACGAAGGCCCATAAAGCTATCTGGACCGAGGGGCTCATCCTTTCCAGGCCTTGGACGAATTGCCAGAAAGAAAATCCCGTCTCATTTTTTTTCTCATCCTCCTTTTATTTATTTATCTGTTTGTTCGATTATATATTTTGTTTCCTTTTACTATAGTTTATTTTTATACTAAAACATATGTTTGATTTGCTAGCAAAACTTAAGATTCAATGGACATCACGTTGCACATAAGGTTCGCTCATTAAGTTATTGATATGCATTTGTATACAATCAGAATCTAGAAATAGTCAATAATTTCCTAAGTCTAGTTACTCATTAACCATATTGCTCCATGTCATGTAAACCATAATTTCATTAACAAAAATTTTCTAGATATATTGTATACCAAGAGAAAGGCAATCTAGCTACAACATGTTTGAGCTTTTATCTGATAAATGTCTCCCCATCTGCCATAACCCCAACGACCGACTCTCCCTCCCTTCCTCCCACACACAATGGCAGAAGAAACCAGACCAAGATAGGAAGGCAAGGCTATTGCTGAGCTGAAAGGGCCAACACCAGACCAAGTGTGGTCATTCTTGGCGGATTTTTGCAACCTTCACAAGTTGCTTCCTGCTGTCAACACTCGCCACCGAGTTGAGGGCGTCCCGGGCCAGCCTGGCCTTGTCTGGTACTGCACCTCCGCCACGTTCGGCAATGACTCCTATTTGTCGAAGCTCAAGTGGGCTAACGAGAGTCTCCTCACAATGGACCCCAGTGACAAGTGCTTCAGCTATAAGGTCTTGGAATGTTGGGTTCAAGAGCTATGTTGCCACAGTTAAAGAGTGATGCCCATGAAAGATGGGGATGGTAAGATGGGTGGCTGCATGATTGAGTGGTCTTTTGTGTCCGATCCAGTTGAGGGTTGGGGGCTCCAAGACTTGTGTAAACAGAAGGTCCAATTTCGTGCGCATTTGAAAAATAGATTCACAAGAAATTCGCAGAACATAGAAACTTGTAAAAGTCCAAAAGCCCTCCAAATAAATTAATCTGTAAATCCCATTACATAGAGTTATCATTTCGTCCACTTTCCTGTTTAAAATTTAGGAAAGGAGGCGAGAATACAAACATGTTCCTCGCCTTTGGTAAGTTATCAGTTTGAAGTACTTGCGAGAGAATAATTTTCGTTAATATACATGAAAAAGTTGGAGTCAAAAAGACAATCGTGCATATGCTTGAAAGTAGCCGAGTTTCTGGTGCCTGCTGCAGCCACGGACCACTAGAAAGGGATAAGTAGTGGCAACTTGATTCCTAAAGCCTCGCAAACTCAAGAACGCAACAGAGGATAAATCAAGACGAGCTATCTCGAATTACATCAACATGAGACTAAATGGATTAATTGGCCTACATCACCTGTTTATAGTTGTGAAATCTCTTGCTAAGTAAGTAATCTCGTGTGAAAATGTAAAAATATAAACTAGATAAATAGGTAGTATATTCTCTATGCTGGGGGCGAGAAGGCAGATAAATGTGTCTTTTAGATGTATACGACCAATTTGCAGTCGTGTCAAATGCATGGAACTTCAATTTGAATAGGAAAGGGACAATTCTCTGAGTCCGTTGTGGTTGGCTAATTTCGCTCTTAAATGGATTTGTTAAAATTCAAAGTCTCTCCTTCTTCCGTATGGTCTCATTGAGTTGCCTTTTGTTTGTACGGCAGGGAACGTAGAAGAGCTAAGCTAGCTGCTTCTTTTGATCATTTTGGTATATCTGGTCCCAGTCAATTGGTGTGATCTGATTTTATTTTCATTTCCATGCAATTTTGTCGCCCATAAAGTTTCACAGCCCATCAAGTTGGTCTTCTCTGATGGCTTTTCACCTTACTGTCGATAGTCAGATACAGCATTTTCCTTGAAATCTCTATGCTACACCTCCCTTTATTTTCCTATCCAATGCGCCATTACCAATTTCTTAGGACTTCTCCATTTTCCTGGTGACAGTTTTATCTCTAAATTTGCATTGAGGTAAAATTTAGAGCTTCTCAAGTAAAATAACCGTATTTTATTTTTAAACTTGATTGGCTCCATTTGTTTCATTGAAAATGAATGACTTCAAAAATATTTTCTTAAAACGACCACTTGTACCACTTAAAATAATTACTTGATGAAAGATGTTTGTATTATCAACAATAATTTATGCATAAATATTTTCACAAGCGATGAAAATATCTTTCGTTTATTTACTTTTTTAAATGATACAAGCAATTGTTTTTCTGAAAGTACTTTTCAAATTGTTTATTTTCCATGAAATAAAAACAATCTATATATTTAATTACATGACTTTAAAATGTTCTCTCTCTCTTTCTGTGGTTTTGCATATCTTTGTTTCGGCTAAGTAACTGTATTTTTCTTGCCGGTTTTTTATGCATGCTCTTGCTTTTTCCTCATCCGTAGCTCCTTTGGGTGTAGATATTTCAACAGAAGATGAAAAGATTGCAGAGTGCTTTCAAGGATTTAGCACTGCAAAATACGCAGTGACCCATTTTAGAAGTATCGGGGGAATCTTCCTATGATGTAGGAATAATTAGCCTAAGTAGTTGAAGGGACCAAGTTGCATAATCGTCTTTACTTATTATACTTTGCTTAGAATGTGACAATGACATCGGAATCATGTCGGCATGGTGAGATTTTTGGTTGTTATTCTTGTTCTAATGTTAACCCACTTGGAAAGCAGCTATGCTATTGTAATCATTTCGACCAAAAAAAAAAAAAAAAAAAACGCTGCAATGATAGCTTGCCAAAAAGCATGACGCAGCTGTCCACATCCAGGGGATGAGCCTCTTGTTGAACACGAGATGATTCATGGGGTCGTTAAAGCCCTGCATGTAAATTGACTTCTCTTATTGCTCCTATATCTTATGGAAGGCTACTGCCACGTGCTTAAATCGATTCTGGGTTCATAACTGAAGTTTTCCACCTCTAACTCTGTTAGAAGATATGCAATATATCTTTGGAATTGATTTTATTCTGTACATATCAATTCAATATCAGATCTAGATTTAGATTGATACATAGAATTCTTTATTTCCATTAATTGTACAAACCTAGCTCTATATCTTTAGGATTTGTATAGTTTACAATCAATTAGAGGAAATACAGAAAAAGCTTCGTTCCTCTCTTCTTCACCTTCGGCTTCTTTCATGGTATCAGAGCCACGAGGCTTCTGATTTGCTTCCGCTTTGTTCTTCTGCCAAAGAGTCTTTCACCTACAAACAAAAAAAGGGGAAGAAGTTATTCTTTCGGCATTAGAATCAACTTTCGAAAGTTTTTTTTATCTTACCATGACATCCCCGCAAGCTAGCTTCTCGGCTTCTGGAAATCCACCAACTGGAGAGACGTTGCACCAAGATCCGCAGGATGAAGATCGATCTACAGCGATTCCACCTGCAACACTTCCATTCACAAGTCAGCAGACACAAACACCGCCCACTCAGTGGTGGCCCACGCAGACTCAGTTTAATGCGGGGCAACCCTTAGCGGGTCAACCATACCAATGGATCCCGTATCCATTTCTCTTTGGGGAAAACCCAAATCCATCATCGTCTGCATATGTGGGTCACAAGAGCCACGTCCGACCCGATGGGGATCCGCCAACCACGAATGGGGCAAATCCAGCCATCGGATCGGAGCGGTTAAGCGGGTCGGGTCAGCCGGGTATGGGAACAAATCCCTACCCGGGTTTCTATGCGGGTTATCCGATTGGGGCGAGTGAATCGGGTCAAGGCACAAATACCTACCCGAACCTCGCGCCCGGTTTTCTGCCTTTCCCAACGGCGGCGCTCGCGGGACGACCCGAACCCGGCGATCCATTGTTCGTTTCCAACGCCGACGGACAGAATTGCGGCTCATCGCCCGGCAGGCTAGCGGCCCAGAAAATTACACAAGATGGTCGCAGGAGTTCCGGCGCGCCCTGGCAACCAAAGACAAAGATGGTTTCCTCGACGGAACCATCCCGGTTCCCATGGAGGAACGTCTGGCCCGACTCTGGAGGAAGAGCAACCGCCTGATCCGAACCTGGATCGGCAATTGCGTCTCCTCCGAGGTCGCGACCAGGACTCCCACCGACGAGAAGATGCAAAAGAGATGTGGGAAAATATCCGGGGAAATGTACGGGAAACTAGATCGGGCAAAAATTTTCAATCTAATGCGGGATCTCGGCGAATTGAAGCAAGGCAACATGACGGTCACGGCCGTTTTCAACCGGCTCTCGTCTCTGTGGAACAATCTCGAGGCGGCCGAGGAGAAACTCGTGGGACCAGAACCCACACTTAAACAATACAGATCTATTAAAGACAGGGAGAAAGCTACACGCTTTCTCCTCATTTTGAACGAAACTTACCTCGGATTTCGTTCACAGATCCTCGCCATGGATCCGATGCCGCCGATTGGGCGCATATTTCAACTGGCCGTGTAGGAGGAGAGTCAGCGACACGCGACGCCAGAACACACAAGGAGCAGCGAGAGCGTCGCTCTCGCCGCCCGCGGCGATCGGCGAGACACGGCCACCAGGACGCAAACCCTAAATCGAGAGAGACGAGCGGCCAAATTGGGGCTAGGGTTCACGGAAGAGGAATCCCGCGTATATAAGGCAGACCGGATGGACGGTCGGGATGTGTTGCGAGGATCCGACGGCTTCGATCATTTGATCGGATCCAACGGTGGACCGGGAACTCGCGGCCAAAGGATCGGACGGCCAGATCTTCAAGGCATCGGACGGTCGATCTTCAAAGCATCGAATGGTCAGATCTTCAAAGCATCGGATGGTCAGATCTTTGCTGCGATTAAAGGCACGAACGGTCAGATGCTTGCCACGTCAGCAAGGAATTTCGGGAGAAATTTTAAAGGCAAGAATAAATTATTTTGTGATTATTGCAAGCGTGCTAATCACTCAATTGATAATTGCTGGAAATTACATGGAAAGCCCGGTGAAAAAGAAAAAGGATTTCAAAGAAAGCATATCAAATTACTGGTTCGACAGGTAAACAGGGTGACCAATCTATCACAGCTAATCAGTATCATCAATTGATGGAGGCACTTCAGAAAATGGACACCACAAACAGAGGAGCAAGTTTCTCAGGTATTACACATTGCTTGATTAATTCAATATCCAGAAAATCATGGATAATTGATTCAGGGGCAAGCGACCATATTATATGTGACAGGGCATTTGTCTCAAGTATAAATCCTAGATTGGATTTCCCTATTTCGTACGCAGTTGCCTACGGGGATATTACTCATGTCCATGAAACGAGGGACAGTCAATCTCGGTCCAAAAATTACTCTTAGAAATGTTCTCTGTGTCCCGAATTCCGGTTTAATCTAATATACGTGTCAAAAGCTTGTCAAGAAAATTCATGCCGGGTCATTTTCAATGCGATACATGTTTCTTTCAGGACCTTTCGACTAGGAAACCGATGGGCTTGGGTAGTCTCTCCGAAGGCCTTTATTTGGAATAATTCCTTGAGTAATTTTTCTTGCATTTCTTTGAATAAATCTTCATTGTGTAACTTGACTACCAATGATAGAAATTCCATTATGCATTTAAGATTGGGTCACAGTGCCTCCTTTCCATATCCACAATGTTCTATATGTCCTCTTGCTAAACAATCTCGTGCTCCTTTTCCGTCTAGTAATACTCGCACTAGTGCAATTTTTGCCCTAATTCATGTCGATATATGGGGACCATATCACACATTAAATCATGATGGGTCTCGATATTTTCTCACTATAGTCGATGATTATTCTCGTGCGACTTGGATTTTCTTGATGCAGTCTAAGAACCAAACTTATTCTCATTTGAAAAGTTTTCTCTCACTCTCAAAAAATCAGTTTGGGAAATCCATACAGCGGATTCGTACTGATAATGGCAAAGAATTCTTCAGCCATGACTGTTCTTCATTATTCACTCAACATGGAATACAACATGAGAGCACTTGTGTCTATTCACCACAACAAAATGGCGTGGTAGAACGGAAACATCGTCATTTATTGGAAGTCGCACGAGCCTTAAAGTTTCAAGCGTCAGTTCCGAACGATTATTGGGGAGATTGTGTGATCACAGCTGCTTACCTAATCAATCGTATGCCGACTCGAATACTTAAAGGAAAAACTCCATTTGAGTTATTGTTCAAAAAACGGCCAGAGCTTCAACATCTCAAGGTCTTCGGATGTCTCTGTTTTGTCACAACAGTGGGACCTAGAGACAAATTCACTCCTCGAGCTCGACGATGCATTTTCATGGGATATCCCAATTTACAGAAAGGCTATCGCGTTCTCGACATATCTACAAAGGAATTTTTAGTAAGTCGTGATGTCATCTTTCGTGAGGACATATTTCCTTTTTTTGAGCAACCCACTACAGCTATAGATACAGGGATGACAGCTCCTTCTGGCAGTATTGATGAAGCAATACCTCAAGACACTGCCTATATACCATTGGCGGGGTGAGGCCCATTCCTACAAGCTGCTTCATATCTTCCGAGAATCAATATCAACACTGTTGATAGGGCCATTTGCCCAGAAGAAATATTCCAGCCACGACTAGAAAATACCAATGATGTTGAAGAAAGTCGGCATATTGAGGCAGCGTCTACCAATGGAACTCCCACAGACATTATTCATCCAAGGCATTCAGGTCGCAGCACACGACCTCCCACATGGACTAAAGACTATATCTGTGCCACTCATCATTCTCCAGGTACTCAATACCCAGTTTCATCATATGTTTCCTTCCATAGATTATCACAGGAACATAGATGTTGTGTTAGTCGTCTCTCAGAAGAACAGGGACCTCCTAGTTATAAGGAGGCGTCTACTGACCCAAAATGGCAACAAGCCATGAAGGCAGAACTCCAGGCACTTATTGACAACAAGACATGGGATCTTGTCTCTCTTCCATCTGATCGAAAGCCAATTGGCTGTAAGTGGGTCTACAAGATCAAGTATCGTGCTGATGGTTCCATTGAACGATACAAGGCACGATTGGTTGCCAAAGGATTCACACAAAGGGAAGGTTTTGATTATCACGAGACCTTTTCTCCTGTTGCCACTGATGTCACTTTGTTCGTTCTTTTTATCATTGCTGCTATTAATAATTGGAGTTTACATCAAATGGATGTGCATAATGCTTTTTTGCATAGGGATCTTGATGAGGAAATCTACATGGACATTCCTCAAGGCTTACAGAGACAGGGGGAGAATCGAGTATGTCGTCTCCGTAAATCCCTTTACGGATTAAAGCAAGCATCCAGACAATGGTATGCTAAGTTTGCAAATGCTCTTATAATAGCAAGGCTTCAAGCGAGTCTAAGTACAACTATGCTTTATTCACACGGACCGAAGGTATGTCATCTATTTATTTGATGATATATGTTGATGACATACTTGTTATGGGAAACGATAAGGCTGCTATAGACAATTTCAAGGATTATTTACATGCTACCTTTCACATTAAAGATTTAGGAGCACCTAAGTATTTCCTTGGAATTGAAATTGCACGATACGATCAAGGGATTTCTCTTAGTCAACGGAAGTTTGTCTTAGAGATTATATCAGAAGTAGGTTTATCAGGATGCAGACCAGCCGTGATTCCTATTGAACAGAACATTAAGTTGACTACCGCAGAATATGATAGGGGCATTTCACAAAATGATGACCCCATTCTCAAAGATCCGTCGGGATATCAAAGACTTGTCGGGAAACTCATATACCGACAATGACTAGACTCGATATCTCTTATGCGGTACAAACACTTAGTCGGTTTATGCACGGTCAAAGCGGTCTCATTTGGAAGCAGCATTTAAAGTTGTGAAGTATCTAAAAGGGTGTCCAGGACTTGGAATTCTTTTATCCAAGAAATGTGACATGAAGATGAGGGCATACTTGTGATGCGATTATGCTACATGCCCTACTAGCCGAAGATCGATCCTTGGATATTGTATCAAATTAAGAGACTCACTTCTCTCGTGGAAGACCAAGAAGCAACCTCTTATGTATCCTTATCTTCGGCTGAAGCCGAGTACCGAGCTATGGCAAAAACTACTTGCCAAGTAGTATGGATACGAGGGTTACTTAAAGATCTCGGAATACAGGTACAAGGAGCAACAACATTATATTGTGACAATGATGCAGCTCTCAAATTGGTAGCAAACCCTATAGTGCATGAAAGAACTAAACACATAGAGGTGGATTGTCATTTTACACGAGACAAGATTCAAGAAGGGGTGATTGAAACAGCAGGAATTGGCACAACAGAGCAGCCAGCAGACATCTTCACCAAACCTTTATGTCATCGACAACATGCATATCTATTAAACAAGCTAGGTGCCTTGAACATATACAAGCCACCAGCTTGAGGGGGAGTGTTAGAAGATATGCAATATATCTTTGGAATTGATTTTATTCTGTACATATCAATTCAATATCGATCTAGATTTAGATTGATACATAGAATTCTTTATTTCCATTAATTGTACAAACCTAGCTCTATATCTTTAGGATTTGTATAGTTTACAATCAATTAGAGGAAATACAGAAAAAGCTTCGTTCCTCTCTTCTTCACCTTCGGCTTCTTTCAAACTCTTCCAATGTCATTGCAAGTGGATATTAAAATTTCTGATTTCTTGAAGCTGCAATATTTTTTCTAGGGTCACTTTACGAGATATAGCACCTTCTATGTATATAGTCATTTACCCTGTGGTGTTTGCAGGCTTCCCCAGATACAGTATTTAGCACTGCCGCTTACCTCTTCCAACCTGAAGATGCATTTGATCCAAATCGTGTTAACTGTTGTTGTGGAAAATCATGGCTATGTTATGTACATCTCTAGGGGATTAATTCCACATAACAAGTTTCATTTTATCCCTATTTTCACCCCATGCTCTATTATTTTGAAGGGATAGCTATTTTGTATGGATATTTGAAAGATACGGTGGATGCTTTGGATCCTAAGCTACAAGCTACGAGTATGAAAATAAAAGAAAAATTTGACAAATATTATGGAAGCTTGGATAAAGTGAATATGATGGTGTTGATCGCAGTTGTGTTATGCCCTAGAGCCAATTTGAATTACGTGAGTTTCTTGTATGCACAAATTTGTGATAATGAATTGAAAATTAAAGAGATGCATTATAAGGTGAAGGATGCATTGGAGCGTTTGTATGAATTTTATGAGCAACCTTCTCTTGTTTCAACTAATCAAAATTTTGGTAACTACAGCCTAAGTACAAGTAGTAGTGGTTCCAATATTGATGCAGGTGGTAATAAAAATATAAAGAAACATGACGCCCAAGCTTGGAAGAAGATATTTTTACACTTGAATGAACAAGAGTGTCACGACTCGAATCTCGAACACGAGCGCATCCCTCGGTGGTTGACTAAATTGCAACGTTCCTAAGACATGTCACCGACCCAAACGAATCATGCACATGCAGAAGCAAAATAAACAATCCCCAGACAACAATTGACATGGGATAAAAATATGACATCTTGATTTTCGAGTCTGATTTCGATGAGATGAAATAGGCTTTTCATCGACGCCCTTATGGCCTTATTCTCTGAGAGGGCCCTTCACGAGATAACTAGACTATCTGGGAAAGCCATTAAGGGATTTTAATGCTATAGACTTGAGAATTCGACTAGGATTCGACTGCTCGACCGTGTTGATCTACAAGGGTCATTACGGCACCATCAAAAAATCGATCAAAGTCCGGAAATAGGTTGATTCGATTGAGATATGTGATTAGTGTGTGGATGATTCCACCTAATTGCAAAATTCTCGTCGAACGGCACTATACTGATTTTTCTGTCATTTCTGTACCCGGTGTCTGTATTTGAAACCTTGAGATTTTCACGACAACTAAGAGTCGCCAATGTGTCGAAGATGTACGTTGTGACTTGAGATAAATCGATCACGGGTTCATTGCACTAAAAATTCCTAAAAGCTACCTGGTAGACTAGGTCACCCTTAAATCGCGTCGGATTGAAATTAACCGCGAATTTAAACCCGATTTCAGAAATCGAAAGTTCTATCATGTCACGATCTATTTTAGGAATGTCAACTCATCATTCGAAGATTTTTTGGAAATCCCAAGATTTTTATGGAAAATCGTTTCGGACGATTCAGAAATTAGCGAAAATTTAGATTGGCCGAATCGAGGGGAGTTTTGACTTCCAAGCTGAGCTATTTGACATTAGGGACTTGTAGAAACGGTATGGCATTTTTCTTCAACAAAATTGGACATCAAATTTGGGGAATTTGGTGAAGAATTGAAGCCCAATTCATTGAAATTCGGAGCTAAGTTGAGGGCTGCATATTTTGGCATTCATTTGGTTAACTCTTGGATTATGTTTGTTAGAAAGTATTATGGGGGACAAGCACTTAAGGGAAGGGATATTTGTGTTGATCTTTATCCTCTTTTTCTTGGCTTGTTGAACACGTCCCAGTCACCCTCCATTTTCTTCGCCGTTCCTATCTTCTTCATGCGACAATTTCCATAGAAGACCAGCTGCTTGAGTCTTCTATTCTGCCTTTGCTTTCATTTTCAATTTTCTTCCTCTCCATTTTCGCATCTCTCTGCCCATCATCACGCTAATTTCCCCACCGATTTCTCTCTGCCACGTCCGAGTTTCCTCCAAGCTCGGTCAGGCGAAGAAACGTTCCCCAAGCCGTGTTGACTCCCCGGCGAAGCCACCTTCGTTTGTCTCCTTCCTCCAAGAAGCCCAGCATCTTTGGCCCATCATCTCTGCCTCCATTGAACACTTCTCAGCTTCGGTCTTCACGTCTGCAGCTCGTGCTTGAGCTTCTCCACCTTTGGCCATGATTCGCTGCAGCTCCATCATCCCTGCCTCCTCGTGTCTTCATCTTGCTGAAGCTGCCCCAATTGAAGTCCACGAGCCAGCAACTTTGGCCCGTGAATTCCAGCGAAGCCGAAGCAGCCCAGCTTCCATTCCAACAGGTCCATTGAAGCCCGCACGTTTTCTTCAGCCCATCTCCTCCAAGCCCACGTGAATTGCAGCTCAGTCTAGTGAATTTTGGCCCACTTGAAGTCAGCCCAAGAAGCCAGCGAAGCCCACAAAAATTCAAAGCCCGTTCAGCCCAACTTCAGGCCCAACCCAACTCAAGAACAAATCTTAGTTTCGGCTGAGATTTGTTGGGCCAACTCTAGGCCCGGTCCAAGCCCGTTGGTGTCGTCGCGAGCCCAAGTTCGGCCGCCGTCGCGCCGTTGTCGCAGTGAACCGGTTTCCACTTTAAACAGGTGAGTTTATTCACTAAACTCTTCTTAGTAGGCTAATGACATCTAAGGGGTGTTTAGATCTAATTAATTAGGAATTAGGTGGTTAGTTAGATTAATTTAGTGATTTAATTATGTAATTATGCATGTTAGGTGGTTAGATTATATTAAGTGAGGCCTAGTTAAATTGTGTTATTTATCTAGAAGGGTTCGGGAATTTTCCAGGTCCGTATTGGTATTTAATTTAGTGATTTTGGCCTAGGTTGGCATTTTAGTATTTAAATTTATTTATTTAATTAATTTTAGAAATTAATTAATTATTAATTATTTTTCCGGAAATTAGACCGAGATAGCCGATGACCGAAATTTGTGCGATTGCAATGGTATAGTTAATTTCTGCAATCGAGTGTTAAATTATGCAAATTGAGTGATGATTAGATTTTTGGCATTTATTCCAAAAATTTATAAAATTCGTTATTTATTCAGAAAATCCCGGGTGTTGGGTTTTAAACACCAAAAATGGTTTTGTATACTATATAAACCAGTGGGATTTTGAAAAGAATGTTATGAATTTTCCGGGTCCAATCTGACCGTATACCCACATGTGACTATTTTCCGGGATGTTTTTAATACGAAGAAAATAGGCTAGGATTACTATTTTAATCGAGGCATTTGTGTACAATGCACAGTGTCTTGGGCGGAGATTGAGTGGTCGTGTGTTGGTTAAAGTGAACCACATTTAGCGTTTACGCCGGACGTTACTAAATCCCACTTTCGGGTTACCCATGCATTAGGGTAGCGGGTCGCAATAGATCCTGGACCTAAGCTCTTTCGGGATAGCCGTCAATGTGACGTAGCCGTGCTCTATGGGGAAGAGACGATGACTGGCTATGCCAGTAGACTACCGAACATGGATGTTGACAGTGCCTTAAGTGGCTTAATTAACAATTGGAACTCATGATTGTCTGAGTTCGATGCGTCTGATTATGACACAAAACTGTGTAGCATGGTATGGGTCATGTCATAACGGTTTGGTCTTATAATCGAGACTCCTGTAATGGATTGGGTTGATACCCTTGTAGTTGATTGAGAAAAGTAAGGCGTTTCAATTGTCGTATGCATAAATTTCATGCATTTGAGATATGAACTGTGCTGACCTGCAAGAAGGAACTGAGGCGAGGTAAGTTCCCTGTTCTAATTGTGTGGTTGTGTGGCTAGAGCGCCCTGAAGCGTATTTTCCTCCTAATCGGGGTTTAGTGGGTGGACTTGCTGAGACATTTTCTCACTGGTTATTGTATAACCATTTTCAGGGTTGTCGAGTGGAGGACCTGGAGCTGAGAGGAGGTGATCAGAAGTGTAGATCAATTAGGACCGTTTCTTTTTGGAAAGCCAGTCGTTCTGGTCTTTTGGTCATAGACCCTGTACATGACTCTATGTGCTTATAAAAGCATGTTTGTTTGTGAATTTGTTGTCCTGCTTTTCTATCCCGAGATGGTACTGTAGGGGATATTTATTCGCTTCCGCATGTGTTTAAAAATGAATGGGTCGGTGACTCGTCCTGGGAAGTCGCAAATTTTTATCGACCAGAGAGGGATGGGCATGCGCTCGGGGTTCAGGGCATGACAAAAAAAGCAGGACATCAATTTCACAAAAGCCACACTTTATAAACACACTGAGTTTATATATAAAAACTAGTCCATCAATAGGAACCTAACTCAAAAAGGAAGAGTTACTAGGCCATCTAAGCACTAGACTCCTCGTCCACAGGCTTCGGGGGCTTCGGGTCCTCCACAACACCATTAGATGGGTCAACTACCCCTTCGCCCTCAACGGCGGGTACATCAAAACCCTGAAGGGGACCTTCCCGTACCCCATTAGGCCCATGACGAAATCACACCTTGAGTCGATGAGGTACCCACTGTGGTAGGCCCTCATCGACCCAAATAGTGGTCACGATGCACTCATGGAGCCAGGGACTCCCGGGGATAGGGACGTCAGTACTCTGCTTGCTAAACCCCCGCGGCTGTCCAAAACAGACCGGACGGGACTCCATCTATGGACTTGAAAAGTTAAACCCACGACGGGGTGAGACAATGTCTCAGCGAGTTCACGCCCTAAGCCTCAATTAGGAAGGTAATATGCCTAGAGGCAGTCTAACCACACATCACAGAAGACTCACCTTGCCTCGATACCTCCCTGCACGTCAGTACAATTCATATAACAGATGCATATAGTAAATGCACACATCAATTGGAACGTCTCACTCAGGTCTCAATCAATCACAGGGGTCTCGATTATAAGGCTAAATCGTTATGACACGTCCCATTCTGTGTCACACAATTTTGTCCTATAATAAGGTGCGGTTAAAACACTCATTCATGCATTCCAATTGATTACTGCCCCACGGGCACGACCTACTCGACGTTGGGCGGTCTTCTAGCGTAACTAGGCATCGTCTCATCCCTTGAGCACGGCAACGTCTACCTCTAGATGGCATTCCCGAAGGAACATCGGTCCGGTCTCTACCGCGATCCGACATCCATTGACAAAGGCATTCCATATAGGAGCATCGTTCATCCGACGCACATCGAGTGATGGGTTCTCTTAACCATCACACGCACATCCAATTCCGGCCAAAGACATTGTGCTTTGCACTTAAATGCCCCAATTAAGATAATGCACTTGGCCTATTTTCTTCCTATTAAAAACACTCGGTAAATAATTGTGTGTTGGTACACGGTCAAATCGAACCAGAAAATTTGATATCTTTCCCTTTTGAAATCCCACTATTTTAAATAGCACCTAAAAACATTTTTGGTGTCAAAACTTGACACTTGGTATTTTATGATTAAATACCAAAATTTCAAAATTTTGAAATAATAA
Source organism: Eucalyptus sp. ANBG9806169 (assembly GCA_014182395.1). Classification (NCBI taxonomy): domain Eukaryota; kingdom Viridiplantae; phylum Streptophyta; class Magnoliopsida; order Myrtales; family Myrtaceae; genus Eucalyptus; species Eucalyptus sp. ANBG9806169. Next base: position 46,230,555 of record CM024575.1, on the reverse strand, counting down.
TTGAAAAATCACAATCATCACTCAATTGCAAAATTTAGCATTCAATTGCATAAACCGACTACACCACGACAATCAGCATGAAATTCGACGACCGGCTATCTCGGTATAATTTCCGGAAAATATTAAATAATTAAATAAATTACAAAATTAATTAAATAAATGCAAAATAATTACATAAATGCCTAATTAAGCTAGATACACTAATCTAGCCACATAATTTGACCTAATTAAATAATACACTAAGCTAGATAAATCATACAATCTAATTAACCCTTAACTAAACTAATATAACCATCTAATTAGCCTAATTAACCATCTAAATCACTAATTACACTAAACTAACCACCTAAACCAATCTTAAGCTAAACTAAACCTACCCTAAGCATAATTAACTCCCTAAGTAGAGTTTAGAGAGTAAACTCACCGGATTAGCGAGCTAGTGAGTTCACGGTGACGGCGACATGGAGGCGAGTGAGACTTGAGCCTACGACGACACCCAATGAGGTCCGTAAAAGGCCGGAAACGGGCCACTAAGTCTTAGCCCACAGCTGAGATTTCGGTTCTGTCCAAGGGTTGGACCGAAGGCTTCAACTACTGAAACGACTAGGCTAGCACGAGAGTGAGCATGGCGGAACCAGGTGGTGTCAGGGACTTCGGGACGGCGACGAAGGAAGCTCGCGGTTTCGAACCGGCGGCCGGGCGAGCTTGGGATAGCGGCAAGTAGCGAGGGATGGTGCGGGCTGGAGTTGCGCGGGCAAGTGGGACGACGGTGCTGCTTCGGCGAGCTCGGCGGTGCTCGGATGAGCTGCTTGCTGTGTCGGGCGGTCGACGGCAAGGCTAGCTAGTTTCTCTGGGTTTTCTTTGGTCTTCAAACAATAACAATGGAGATCAAGGCAACAAGGAAGAAGAAGAAGAGCTACAGCTGGAGGGGGAACAACAAGCCACAAAAGTCTTCACAAATATCTTGTTTCATCATCACAAAGCCCCCAAAGTCCACAGTCATCATCCTCAGCCATTTCCCCTCCAAGACTTCTCCAACAAGCTTCAAATGATGCCCCAAATGTTGCACCCCACCCATGGCTACGAATTTCAAGTCTTTCCCTCAAATTTCAATTCAATTCCTCTTCAATTGGTCTCAAATCAATGGCCAACTTGCCAAGGTAGGAGTCCACACTTAATTCCATAATTTTCCTCACCAATTGGTTCAACTTGGAGGCCAAAAGTGCACTCAAATTGGCCTATCCGAATATCCCCGTCCAATTTCGCCAACTCTTGATTTTTTGCCAAAAAATTCGGGCTTGCCGAAAATTCTTCAGAGGATGAGTCTACGATCCTAAAATAAATCGCGACAAGGCAGAACTTTCAATTCTGAAATTGGGTTCAATTTCGTGGTTAATTTCAATCGGACAAGATTTTAGCGTGACCTAACCTACTGGATAGCTTTTATGAGTTTTTAGCACAATTGACCCATAGTCGATTATTTTCGAGTCACATTGTATATCTTCGACTCATTGGCGACTCTCGGTTGTCGTGAAAATTTCGAGGTTTCAAATACGGGCATAGGGTACAGAAACGACAGAAAAATCGGTTTAGTGCCATTCAATAAGAATTTTGCAATCAGGTGGAATCACCCACACTATAATCACATACCTTTGCCAAATCGACCTATCTCCGGTCTCTAATCGATTTTGACGGTGCCGTATTGACCCTTTTAGATTAGCATGGTTGAGCAGTCGATTTCTGGTCGAATTCTCAAGTCGATCGCATTTAAATTCCTCAACGACTTCACCTGATAGATTAGTTATCTTGTGAGTGATCAGTTCAGAGAAAAAAAACTATAAGCACGTCAATGAAAAGCCCATTTCATTTCATCGAAAACAAACTCGAAAATCAGGCTATCACAAAGAGTGTGATGACAACAAATCCAAGCTTGATGAGTTTTTTCAAGAAATAAATGAAAAAGTTATTGATCTTGATTTTTTAATGTGGTAGAAGACTACTGGCTCAAAATATAAGATTATTTCTTTGATAGCTGGGGATATTTTATCTATTCCCATAACTACTGTTGCTTTAGAGTCAACGTTTAGTACATCGGGTCGTATGCTTGATGGCTTTCAAAGTTCTTTAACTCCCAAAGTAGTAGAAGCTTTAATTTGCACTCAAGATTGGTTGAGAGCTGTTTGTGTGCTGATTAATGTTGAAGAGTGCATCGAGAATGTAAAAAAATTTGAGTTGGGTAAGTGATATTTATATTTTTGTATATTATAATTCCTTTTATATATTTAATAAGTGAATATTTTATTTAATCTTTTTTTTTTAAATATGGATTTTCTTAATGATGAGATTATTGTCGGTAAATAGAGTTTACCGGTTAAAGCGGAATGAATATATATGGTAAGGCATCTAATACTTATTTTAGTTTACCGGCATCTCTTATTACACTTACATTCGATGGTTTTAGTTCTCATATATGGGTTAATTATATAGTCAAGTTGAGCATCGTTGTATGCTCTTTTCGTATACTCAGAAAATGTTAGTTCTCATCATGTCCAAGGAGCACTTACTTGAATTGCAATGTCGACTACCCCAAAACAAAATTTATGGTCGGTGAATTTTGTTCCATTTCCATGTAAACTTCTGTTCCATTTCCTCTCTTTTATCTAGTTGAATTCCTTGCCAAGAATTCCTAATCCTCTATTCATAGTTTTCTTCCTTTTGTATTCTCTTTGATAATGACAAGCTTGTTTTTTATTACATTCATTTCCATTTTTTAACTAAGAATGAAACCAGAAAAAAAAAAAAAAAAAAAAAAAAAAAAAACTTGTTGGAACCTTAAATCAAGTTCCAAGTTATTGGTTCCGATGAGTAGGTTCCAAGTCCCAAAAAATGAGGAATCTATATCTGAGGGTAGGTTCCAAATTTCAGGCAGAATCTATAAGGAATCTGGAACCTTTCATCTCTAATTGTAGGCAAGTAATTGAAAATAAATATCGTTGATACCTAAGAGGACAAGAATACTCGCTAGAGGATCATAGTTTCGGTGAGTACCAAAGTGCTTGAACTTCTAGATCATACCATGGGATTCGCGACCAGGATGAAATTATTCGCATAGAAAATGCTTTTCCTTGTCGAAATCCCTATAAGTAGAGATATGAAGAAGGAGATCTTGCCATAGGCACATTGAGCGAACCCAGCGAGATGTTCAACTATTATGGGAATGATGCACCTCCTCCTTCCTATCCCCATAAAGTTCTTTCTTCCAGAGGGAGAGAAGAATTTCATGATAATGATGCTAGGGAGTATGGCCATACAGTATAATCACATCATCGAAGGACTTTGAAAGCATCTTATAACCCACCAGAAGGTCAGTGGTATGAAGCAAGGAGGTCCAAAGTGGTAATATGATGTGAATTCAGAAAAGAAGGGTTCAATCCTTCTTAACAAGTCTCCAGACTTTAGGACATTAATTCTCAAAATGTTATGAATCTCCACACTAAGAACAATTAAAGGCACTTTGACTAAGATTTTGTAAAAATCTTTTGAAAGTGGCTTTTGTAAGTAAGTTAGTGAAGTCTCTATTTAAGTCTCTCCTTGACTTTTGAAAAATCAATCAAAAGATCATTTCTTTATTAAAACCTAAACTTGAATTGTTGTAAAAAGGAATTTGTATGGAAATAATGTGTTCTAAAGTTTTCGAACCTTAAAACTCTGTTGTAATGTTCGAAAATTCCTTTTTCAAAACCTCATTTTCTTTGGAAAGAGAATTATGATTTTCCTTCAATTCCTCGAAATCATTTTGTAAACTTCCAAACTTTTCTTTCCAAGAAATACCTTGTTGTCTAAGTTGAGAATTGTCCCTCTTTAGTTTAGAGATCCTTTTAAGAGAGGATTTGAGATTTAAACAAAGCTCATTGATATACTAGGATGCTTTAATAGGAATTTCAGAATGACTTACCTCAATTTCCCTATCAGACCTAGAGTCTATATATGTGTCAATTTCTGAGTCTATCTAAATGAGCCATCAAATAGATGTTTGCGTACTCCTTATCACTCTCTTCACATTCTATGTTGCTCCAATTTATGCTTTTAATGCTTTCTTACTTCTCATATTTTCTTTTCTTCTTTTTCAATAATGGACAGTTTGTCTTGATATGTCCCTTTTTTTCTTGCATTCGAAACATATCACATATTTGCTCGATTCATGTTCTTCCATTTTCTTGATCAAAAGAGCATGTTCTTTGTTGTCTATATCATTCTCTGAGTATGTATCATCAAAAACAACGTTAGATTATGTGCAATGGACTCCTCACCTTTTGAGTCATCTTCATTGTTGATTTGTTCTACTTCATAAGATTGAAGAGTGCCAATAAGTTCATCAAATGGATAATGGCATAATTCTTTATCTCCAATAGATTCTCCAGCCTTCATCTTGAAAAACTCATATTGGCTAAGCAAAATGTTCACCTTCATCTCTTTTACACGATTAGTACCTTCATAAGTAACTTGAAGTCTATCATAGATTTCTTTAACTGTTTCACGTGAAAAGATTATATTATACTCAATAGAAGACAAGATGCAATATAAAGAATAAATGAGTTTTGCATCAAGAGTTTCTCTCTTAGTTATTTTTGCTCGTTCAATTTCTTTAGCATATTTGTCTATGACTTCCTTCTTCCTGTCTAAAGTAGATGCAGCTTTTGGATTAATCCCTTTCTCCACTACGTTCAATTCCAAAGGATCTCCAGATTTTAGAAATGCATTCATTTTGTTTTTCCAAATATTGTATCCCTTTCTATTGAAATGTGATGGCCTGGTGTTGTGTTGCCCTTCAACAAGACCCGGTGCCAAGCTATTAATGTGACATCCCAGATTTTCAACCCTGTCTTCTACTGAACAAATTGGGCATTTCATGGACGCGTCTATAGGGCTTTTTTCAGAGCCAATCACTCTCGAGATAACTAGACTGTCTGGGGAAATCATTAAGGAATTTTAAGACAATAAACTTGAGAATTCAACCGGGAATCGGCTTCTCGACCGTGTCTACCTTTAGAGGCCATTACGGCACAGTTAAAAATCAATTTGAAATCAGAGATAGACTGGTTCGACAGAGATGTGTGGCTAATCGTGGGTGACACCACTAAATTGGAAAATTCTCGTCAACCGGTACTAGACTGATTTTCTTATTGTTTTGGTACCTTGTGTTCGTATTTGAATTCTCAAGATTTTCACGACAATTAAGAGTCGCCAATGAATCGAGTGGGTTCATAGTGGTTCGAAGAAAATCGACCATGGGTCATTTGCACTAAAAATATCTGAAAGTTACCTGGTAGCCTAGGTCACGCTAAAAATGCACCGAATAGAAATTAACCGTGAATTCAAGTCTGATTTCATAAATTAAAGTTTCTATCATGTCACAATAAATTCTAAGAGTATTGACTCGGTCTCAGAAGATTTTTCTGAAAACCGCGACTTTTTGGGAAAAAGTCGGTTTATGACCGTTTTTGTTCAAACAAGGCCGAGGATTGTTTTTTATTGTAAAATTGAGATGGAAAGTGGATATATGGGTGATGAAAAATGCCGAGACGATCGATGGTGGATTGAAAGATTTTATGGAAGCCAATTGAGAGTGAATCAAGAGAGAATTATTGTCCAATTGAAGCCATCTCTTCCAAAATTCGTGTGCCCTCTCCCCCCTAGCCATTTTGGACCATTTGAGAGGTTGTTGGGCATGCATGGGTGGCTCCATGATAGCCATGGATTGCTGGCTTCTTGGACAAGCTTGTAGGGGACAATTTGGTGGAAAAAGTTGGCCAAGGGACCCTCCATTCCCCTCATCTCTATCCTCTCCCTCGCTCCCTCTCACTCCACCGTCCTAGACCCTCTCTCTCTCCCTCCAAGCCGTGCAAAACCAGCAGCCAGCAGAGGAGAAGCTAGTGCCGTCGCACGCCGTTGGAGTCTCGCTGTCCGCCCGTGCGCGCGCCGCTAGTCACGCGCTGCCCACCACGATCCCACCTCCCTCACACCATCCAGCAGCTCCCTCCCACTGTCCTGAGCCTAGCCGGGGCTGTCCTTAGCCGTTTCTTCGCCGGTAAATCTCCACCTAGGCCCGATTTGGCCTATTCTTTCATTCCTAAGCAATTCCCGCCTAAACCGAGTTGATTTCCCTTCATTTCCAGCCAAGAACAGCAAGAAGAAAAGTGGGTCTCATAGCACCTTTGAGGCTCGATTTGAGGTGCTCGTGGACCCCGAACCTTAGGCCCGCTTTGGAGGAAAACGTCCCCCGCGACGTTCCCGACACTTCAATCTGAGCGGATTGTTAAACGAGTGAGTTTAGCTCACTAAACATCGCTTGGTTTGCTAATTATGCTTAGGGGTTGATTAGTGTTAATTAAGCGTGATTAGGAGGTTATATTAGTTTAGATCAATTAAATTAGTGACTTAACAATGCATGTTAAGTTGTTAGACATAACCATTAGCATGTAGACATGTTATAATTATTGAACGGGTCTCAGGATTTTTTCCGATCGTCTCAGCTTCCAATTAGGCAATACATGCCTAAATTGGATTTATTAGTATTTAATAATTAATTTTCGAAATTAATTAATTATTTATTTATTTTTCGGAAATTCAACCGGGATGGCCGGTGACCGGAATTTCATGCTGATTGTCGTGGTGCAGTCCATTTATTTATTTGAGTTTTGAATCGTGCCGAATTGATTTAATTGTGAATTTTTAGTATATATTCCTAATGAGTTGATTTTTGATTATTTGATTGAGAAATAATCGGGTATCGGTTGTTAGTATTGAAAGTAGGCGGTGAACTACGAGAGAAAGACATTGTTTCATAGTGTATTCATGGTAGGGAGTATATCACCTTGGAGAAGGCACGTGAGCTCGGTGAATTGATCTATCACCTGGGAGAATGCACGTGGGCTTGGTGATTAAGTATGACATCTAAAAAGGGACACGTGGGCTCGATGATCTGATGCGTCACTTTGGCGAACTAGTGCTTAAGAGAATGCAAGTGGGGCCAATGTTTTCAGTATGGCATCATGAAAAGGGCACGTGGGCTTGGTGATTTGATGCATCACCTTGACGAACTAGTGCCTTCGAGAATGCACATGAGCCCAATGTTTGAGCATGGCATCGTAAAAAGGGAAACGTGGGCTCGGTGATTCGATGCATCACCTTGGCGAATTTGGTGCCTTAGAGAATGCACGTGGGCCCAATGTTTAAGTATGCCACCTTGGCGAAGAGGTCACCTTAGAGAATGCACGTGGGCTCGGAGACTTGGTATGTCATCCTAGAGAATGCACGTGGGCTCGGTGACTAGATATTCCACCTTGGAAAATGTACATGGGTTCGCTGAGTAGATACGTCATCTTAGAGAAGGCACGTGGGGTCGGAGACTTGGTATGTCATCCTGGAGAATGCACGTGGGCTCGACAACTAGATATTCCATAGTGGGGAAAGTATGGTATTGATTGAAAGGACCGGGTAATGGTCTGATTGACATGTAATCGACTAGGTCGATTGATCGATAGTTCGATCTGTGTTGAGTAAGTGGGTGCCTATTATAAATTGTACTGACTTTCACGTGGGATTTGAGGCCAAGGTAAGTCATTTGACCTGTGTGTGCTTAGGCAGCCCATAGTGTATTGGTTTATTAATCGGGTTTTAGGGAGTAGAACTCGCTGAGACGTTGTCTCAATGGTTATTGTATAACCATTTCAGGCCCGTAGATGGCAGCACATCCACCTCCTCGTCCCTCCATGCATTTCGATATTCCCTAGGAGATGAGCGAGATAGAGTACCACTTCCACATACACCCTCACCCGGCAGGACTAGAGTATGTACTAGTTAAGTCGACCATCTGGGTTGACGTGGGTCAGGACGACTTGAGGCCCCACGAATATCGATCATGGTATCGTGAGTATCCTGATGGGCGGAGAGAAGGTCCTATTCCGGAAGGTGATGTACCTCAGTACATACTGGAGGAGGCATTTGGAGAGGGTACAGCAGATCATAAGGAAGGGTCGGTAGTAGATGTTAAGGACCCTAAACTTGAGGACGAAGCTCGTACTCCCGTGTATTCAGTCGATGATGACAACTGGAATGGGGAGGATGGTGAGATCGTGGAGCAGGAGGAGTGGCAGGAGGATGAACCTATGGAGGAAGAGCCCGTGGACGAGCCGGCAGCTGAAGCTAAGGATGAGCCTGAAAAAGAAGAAGAAGAGCTGGAAGAAATGAGCTTAGTGAAGAGGAATCAGAGGAGGATCAGGATGATCCCGAGTACGACATGGATGAGGACTGAGATCCTCTTCTGTTTTGCAAACTATGAGTTTTGATCGGTGTACAGTAGATAAGATTCGTGAATAGTATTGTATTATACTATGTAGTTTGCCTTGTATAGAAGTGTGGTCGTGGCTTTTCAGTTGTGAAAAAAAAAATATGGCCTTACTTTTTTATCCCACTGTTTTATTGTCTGGGGATTTTATTATATGCTTCCGCATGCGCATATCAGAACAAAAGGGTCGGCGATGCGTCCTGGGATGTCGCTATTAATCGACCAGGTGAGGGATGGGCACGCGTTCGAGGATCGGGGCGTGATAATTAAACATAGAAGATCTTTAGCTCAGAAGTAAAAACATTTTAATAAAACGAGCACTTAGCTTTGATACCAATTGATGAAGCTAATACGAACACTTAGAGGAGGATGAATAGTTGTTTAAATGGAATCTTGACAAAAAATCGCAGAATAAAATAAGTTGTTAGCAAAGTTTGAATATGGAACAAAACATGTTAAGCAAGTCACTGAACTTTTGAGATAACATGTATAAGTGCAATAGACTTAGGTAAGATGAGTTCAGGGATGTGAAGATTACACACAAAATTTATTGTAGTTCGGTGTAGATTAAGCCTATGTCTACTCTCCTACGCTGACAACCTACTGATTGGATTTTACTATAAGATCAACAAGAGATTATAACTATGAGTGCAGACACTTAATGGTAGATTGCACTAACTCACTAGGTCACTCTTTTTTTCTTTTTTCTTTTTGGTGTTTTTCTTCCCTTCTTATAAAGCTATATTGGAAGATCTACTAGAGTAAGTACATATAGCCAGAAACTGTCGAAATCATCTAGATAGTATCCGAGTAGAAAATGTAATAAAACTCAAAGGCCTCATAGGGGAAGAGTTCAACATGTGTATGATCGAAATTCTAAATCTCCCGGAGGTAATGAACAAACGGAGGAGTGTCATTAGGGACCTTGAAAGGAGATAAGGTAAACAATTGACAACCCGGCTCAAAGGTTTTGGTTGTTTGGATTTCAATGATGAATTATGCGGAAGATCATGAGGAACTTTATTGAATGAAAAAGGGAAATAGAGAGCCATCCATGCTTGTAGAATCCAAAATGAACCAGATAAGACTCCGCTCTTTTTAGACATCATCGAAAGAGCAACATGGGTAAGAATCCTATATAAGATGGCCAAAACAAGTGGGCCAAGAGCTAATCTCTTTCCCTTCACCAGATTTGAAGCAAGTTTAAGGAAATCTTTTGAAACCTTAAGGGTTGGATTAAAGAATACATATTTCGAAATCCAAAAAAGCAAAAAAGCGATATACTCCTTAAGGCTAACAGGGCTAGAGGTTTTACAGTACTTCTTAAGAAAAATTTCATAAGAAAGGACACTCTCGGGAATGAAAAAGCCCTTGAGAGCTTCGATTTTTCTACAGGAATGCCATCTGGTATGAACCCAAAGATAGTAAAAATGTCCAAGCGGGTTACAGATATGGGTCCCTAACGGAAAAAGAAACAATTGGTTGACGGGAACTAGAAGTAGACAACAAAACCGAATAAGCCCCTATTTAGGTCATAGGACAATATACTAACCTCCAATGCCATCTCTATGACCGCATTCATCCATGATAATCGGGTTCCCAAATCATCCTTTAATCACAAGTACTAGGAGTGGAATTTTCTTCAAACAGAGGGAAACTCCGAAATTTGTAGAAATAGATGTCTAGATATCTTTGATAAAAGAATGCTGTATGGGAAGTTTCTTGTTCCTCTTGATCGAAAGGCAGGGCTTAAGAGACGATGGAACATGATTGTGATCCAAGAGGCAAGGTCTAAGAAGCGATGATTCTAGATGCTCCTCTATAATGCTCAGCAATTGAAATCCACAATAGTTAGCCTCTTTGGCACGACGAAGACCATCGAAATTCAAGATATAGGATTCAGGGACGAATTTGGAAGCTCCGGTGGCCATGGAAACTTGCGAATAGGATGCAGAGGGTTTAGGGTTTAAGGAAGAAGACAAAAGAGTATAAAGAAAATATAGCGAGACCTATCCTTCTCTTCACCAAAAGTTGAAGCAACGTGTCAAGATACAACGGGAGCCGTTGATTCATATCAACTGGTTAGAGAATAGCAAGGTATGATGATCATCCGTAGCGGATTACGTGCAGAACGAGGTTTCTCCTTTAAAAGAAATTAATTTTTAATTTTATTTCTTATAAAAGGGAGCATATGTTGATACCAAAAAATAGCCCCACTATCACGTGGTGATCACAAAGGATAAAAGCCTTTGAAACTACCCTCGCTATCACGTGTGGGCTGTGATTTACATCAGCCCAACCCAACGAAGGATGGTCAAGAATTTCGAGAGCCCTTAGGTTAGATTTCGAGGGACCTACAAGTAAAGATACATGATCCGATGATAAACCAATTGGTCGCCACATGTCCAAGCTAAGAGACACCGTTGAAGACATAGCATTTAGATGGAATTGACGGTGAAGTTAGGGCGGGAACGGTTATTGCTTAAAAGGCGCCAAAATCAAAGGAGCGGTTAACACTTACTGAACAAGCCATGAGAACATTATGGAATAAGTCAGAAAGCAACTAGATATGGATAAGCCAATTCAACATAGAACGTGGAGTGACTTTTAAGGAGGAAGCAACCAACCACCGACGGTTATCGAATTGGCTTATAAATACTGTGGGCAATCCAACAAAGAAGCCCTGAACAACACACAAAACTACTTTATCTTACCTTTTCATCCTAGCCTAATCTAGTTTATTTGTACCTTATAATTCCCATTGTATATTCAATTTCAAGAATGTCTATATCCTAGGTAGTGCTATTAATTAGATTCCAATACTAACCTACCGTCTAACGTCATCGATTAGATTCCGATATCGTGTCCTCATACCCATCTAGGAATGGTGCCCACTAGGTATTGTTACTACTGTCCAATATTGTTGATTAGATTTCGACGTTGTATCCTTATACCCATCTAAGAGCAGTGCCCGCTAGGTATTGTTGCCACCGTCTAGCATCATTAATTAGATTCTGACGTTGTGTCCTCATATTCACCTAGGAGAAGTGTCTATCAAGTGTTATTCCTGTTGTCTAGTGTCGTTGATTAGATTCTGATGTTGTGTCCTCGAACTCATTTGAAAGTAGTGCTTTCTAGGTGCTTTCATTAATAGACAGTGTTGTCGAATCAACTTTGACATTATACAAACCACTTTGATTTTAATGATCTTTCATTAGTATATTAAGGTGAGTTTGGATCAAACTATTCATTGGATTTCAACATTGGTCATCATCAATTTTGACCTCATATTCAGTGACTTTATAAGACTCGGAATTATATAATAGATAGCTCCGTTAGCATTTGACCCTCTTTGTCCAATACTAATATAGAACCTAAGTCTCTTCTAATAAAAATCAAAATATAACACTTGATGAAAGATCTTTCATTGTGGGATCCAAAACCGGCAAAACAATATAAAAGGGAGAATTCGCAAAAGGCTCCTGTTCTCATTTTTCATTTTTTATTTTTATTTTTATGATGAGTTGACTAAGCATGAAGTAAGACTCAATTGCGTAGCTACTGTAAAGATTCATCAGAAGATAACATCAACATGTGAATAATAAGATACTATCCATAGAATAATAGATATGGGAATGAGGCACCATAGAGTTAGGTTGAGAATGAGACAATTTTTAATAAGCAATTTTCGCATGTGATTGACACATGAGAGTCGTCCAGAAACATCATAGAAACTTAGCCTATGACATGAATGACTCTTACATATTGGTGTGCATGTGATGTACTACTATAATAAAGGTCAAGTTGTTCAAGTGTATTATTTGCAGGCACCTAATCCATTATTGGCTAGTAGCCTTTAGTCATTATCTACACATAAAACAAATGTCATAATTGTTGTAGCCAGTGATATCACTTAGAGGGGGATGAATATGTGATTTTGATAACACTTGACAATCTAATGCAAAAGTAAAACTATCAAGTTGAGCGTTATCTATCTCAAGTGAAGTCAAAGTCTAAATATTGACAGCTATTCATCAATGCGCGAAATTCTATAAAAAATAATGAATGATAGTTGAGAGATAGAAGAAATTGCATACATAATTTACGGTGATTCGGCTTAGAGCAAGCCTACGTCCAGTATCCCACATTAATAACCTACTAGCTGGATTTCACTAGTCAATTAGTAAGACGTTACAAAAGTGAGGGTAATACACAAGTTTGTGATGAGTCTCACTATATCACACAATCACTCTTTCAATGCCTCTCACAAATTACAATTTGCAGCTTTTGAAAGACAAGTATGTATGATTGAATTTCTCTTGCGCTTTGGAATTTTTTAACCTGGATTTATCTTTTCTCTTCAACATCTTGGTCTCCTTTTATACTCCCCCACTTCCAATTTAACCATTGGACCAATTTCAAAGGATTGCTTCTTCAAACAACAAGTTGGCAAAGAAGATTGAGTTGCCGTTGAAAGATAAGATATGAATCGTCGTTAATTTGGTCACCCATACAAGCAAATCTTGTTTCCCATAAGTAGAGTCCTTCAATCAAGAAAAGTAACTTGCCTTTGTAATAATTGTCAATCAATCGAAGATGTCTTGCATAAGGATTTTGTTGCAAAATGATGTTTAAAACTGAAAACCAATCAAAATTTTCTATATTGCAAATCCAAGCCAGGTTACTAATCGTGATGATGTAAGTGGCGGGGTTTGTGTCTGAACGTATAATTAGAAATGGAATTCGTAATATGATTATATTTAGCTTTAGTAATAGAATATGAAGATATCAGGTGATATGATGATATGTACGTGTAAGCTCTATTGATATCCTCATTGTTGCTTTGATGATATTCACATATAAGCTCTATTGATATCCTCATTGTTGCTTTGATGATATTCACATATAAGCTATGCTGATATCCTCATTGTTGCTCTGATGATATTAATGCAATAATATGATGAGTTCCATGAAGCAACTATCTTAACCTTCGTCTGCGATACATGAACAATAGTGATGGGTGGCGATATGCTTTGTTTTGCTCAGCGCATCCAAGTTCTTTACATTTTCTGTAATCTATTTATCGCTTTGATTATTGGGTTTTACTTTCTTGATTTTGCACCCACATGATCACTCTTTACATGTTATTGGCATAGGATAAAAATCGCATGCAAAACATTTTCCAAATAAAGAGAAAAGGTATTGAAAAAGCATTAGATAAATCTAGCAAAACCTAATCCCCGAATCCATTGAATCTCTAGTTCGTAGAAACCCATAATCGCTTAGTGGTGGCTCCAAAGGATAAGATTAGCTAGATGTCAGATTGAGTGCCAAGTTGCGATTGGTAGAGCTTCAAAAAACCCGCGCTAAACGCGAGCGATGACCTCATGGGGAACCTTCCTTCCTGTTTAGTAGTCTATTAGCCTTTCCTCTAGTGGTTCACCTCTGGGAAGGTCGCCACATTGATAACCCAAGGTTTGGCCAAGGCATTGGATGACAAAGATGAGTTGCCAATTTTGATGAAAGAGGTTGAGTTAATCGAGAAAGCAAAGAGTATAATCTTGTTGAATCTTTTGGATGTGGTGTTAATAGGGGTGGTCTAGGAAAAGGATGCCATAGCGTTGCAGGAAAAAATTCAAACCCTTCGTTACCACAAACTATGTAGCTCAATTTCCACATTACATTACAATTTACAACAAACTATGTAGCTCAAAAACAAGTCGATCTGTTTCTCCTATGTTAAAGACCCGCTCACCTCTCCCTGAAAACATGGAGGGCCGAGCTCGTAGCAATTGTTCTGTAGGGAAGCCATTCGCGTTCATTGAACTAACCTTTGCTTAGAGTGTCCCAATACATATGCCATTATGCCCGTTTAACCAAATTATGTACAACAATAGCGCTTAATACACGACGCTAGCATTTTATCTTGCGCGGCATTTATATACTTGTCAGTAAGTCCAACAAGCTCCTTATTAAATTCGATGAATCCAGAATGATCAAATGTAGCCAAATACAATTTCCATCACGTAAAGCCACTATGCAACGAAGTTGGAAGCAGCACATCAAATGCTAAAATCCCTTAACAAATAACGCATCATGGAAGACCAGGCACAAAGGTTAATGCGGCCGATAATAAGAGTACAGAGCGTAAAACGTCTGGATGAACGTAAGCAGCAAGATTATAATCGCGCCAAGGAGCGAAAGGCACGTCCACGGACTGCTGAAATGTTCACGGATGAGGCTACTCCACCAGACGCGGTACTTGCTCTTGTAGTACCGCTTACCATACTCATTCGCCTCCTCGATTACGTTGTACAAGTAGCCCAGATCAAGATCGTTAATGACCTGTCTACACTTTATCAATAGAGTCGCCATGTCCTCTTCGCTTCCTGACACGTGATTAATGATCCCGTGCTTGTGGAGAGTCCGAATGTCCCCCGGGCAATAGACCAAACTCTCCCAGAACATCAAGTAATTCGTAAAGAAGGACATACGGTGGTTGACGCGCAGTTCGTAGGCAACGAAATTCAAAAGGAGAGAGACGGTGTTCTCGTTGATGGACAATGGAGGGACCCGTAGAGTGCCATGAGCGAACTCGATGTCTAGTAAGTCATGGCCCTCCCACTTCCTGAATTTCACGCCTGCCTCTTGGAGGTCCGATGCGAAGTGTAGGGCAAGGCCCCCGATACTGCCATCGGGATTCAACTGTGGCTTGATTTGATCCTTTCCGTTCTTGTGGACTTTCTGACTCACCGTTTCGAGGAAGGTAGAGTGGAAAACATCAAGCAGATGAGCCTTGGGATTGTTGGTGCTCAACTTAAAGGCAGCATTCTTTTGTGGTAACAATGGGTTGAAGAAGGTGACCGCGAGTACTTCCAGCGACACAGCTTGTGGATCAGTGTCGTTTTTGTTGATCAGCATGAAGAGTTTCTCGAGAACGAAGAAAGGTAGTTGGTTCTCAAGCATCAGAAGATCGCGTTGAAGGTTTGTGAGAATCCGGGCATTGGTGAAAATCGGATCATCCTCGTTTGCCACTACAGTGGACTGCAAACATAAACGATCAATCATTTAATCTAAGACAAGCAGAAGTTAGATCAATAAACTCGGGAAGGATTACACATAATGCTCGAACACTCGGTCAATTTTAAGGATTAATTAAGTCGTGACAGCATAAATAGTTATGATATTATGAGGACTCTTGGATCTTACTTAATTTTGCATCTCAACGGTCCTCCACAGTAAGTATCTTAAATATGCCTTTGTTCCTATGTTCTTGGTAAATTATTTATTCTAAATGCATAATGTAGCATGCATTTTATGATCTTGAGTTGAGCTTCCAGTGTAGTATGCTTTTTGATCAGTCGATTTGAAGGGTAGACAAGACGTTGTAAATGACTACAATTAATTCACTCAAAAAAGTAAAACGGATAAATGAAAGACATGTTATAATAGTTAATGCTGCTCTACCTTGGTGTGGAAAAGCTTGTAGTAAAGGCGCAATAGTTCGACCACGAAGCAACCATCGAGGACCATCATCTCCACAAAGGGGTTGCTGTCAATATCAAATTCCGAAGAATAACAGGCCCTCGTTTCCTGCTCCAACAACTTCA
The DNA here is from genome assembly GCA_014182395.1 of Eucalyptus sp. ANBG9806169. Lineage (NCBI taxonomy): Eukaryota > Viridiplantae > Streptophyta > Magnoliopsida > Myrtales > Myrtaceae > Eucalyptus > Eucalyptus sp. ANBG9806169. The sequence continues at coordinate 46,214,598 of CM024575.1, read as the reverse complement.
TTTCTTCCACAAGGTCATCCAAATGCAGGGCTTTCGCCATCTGACTGCCATCATTGGCTTCTCCACTTTCCCGGTCATCAGACTCTCGCTCCTCCTGGGTCGTTGTTGGCATATCTCTATTGCTTCTTCGCAACTCTGGCTTCCCTCCCAGAAGGCGCACCAGGAACCGCATCTTGTGCTTTTCCATGACGTGCATTTGCGTCCTCCCTAATCTGACGTCGTAGTAGTGAGGACCTATGGATATTATTTTGGGCTCAAACGCGTTCCCGTAAACTACACGCAAGTGGTTAGGTGCTGGGTAGATGGTCCACGAACTCCCCGTATCAGAAGTGAGCCCTTCGTAAAGGCGGTTCTTGATTTGGATGACACACTCTGGAGATCGAGGCTTGTTATTATCGTGACGTTGATCTTGTCTTTGTACTTCGATTTCTCCTTTATTTCTCTCGCTCTTGTTGCCTCGATCCATTGTGGAAAGATGTATAGCCCAAAAGAAAAGGATATGTTTCGGGTGGAATCAAGGTTTGTGTATGAGTCGAGATGGAACTTTGGTTCATGAAGGCGTCCAAGAAAGATTTTGAGGCTTATATAGAGTTTCCACATCACTAAATGGTAGTTGAGTGTTCATGCAAGCAAACTTGTGGAGTGAGAGAGAGAGAGAGAGAGAGAGAGAGAGAGAGAGAGAGAGGGAGGGAGGGGTTCACGAGCGCGCACGTTACCATAAAGAACTAAAAGAATAGAAATCCACCTACTGCAAGTTTGTAATATTGGCTTTCTTTTAATTTATTCCAACGTTGTCAGCCTCAAAAATAAAAAATAAAAAAGAGAAAAAGAAGGAGAATTGCTTACCTTAGTCATAAAGGACGGGAGAGCACACACCAACGGAGAAGAAAAGAAAGAAAAGCAGAGAGAGAGAGAGGGAAAGAAGAAAAAGGGAAAGGAAAAAAGGAAATAGGGCCTTTGTGCATACATGGGACCTTGCCAAATCGAATTTACTTCGTTTTGCAAAGCCAGGTAAGTGTTTGCACACTTCCTTCATCTAGTCGAAAAAAATTTCAAAACCGGGCCCTAATTTCGGATCTTTGAAAATTTTGAGCTGGTGGATCAAATTTAAGAGTTGTTAAGCTGAGAAATTATCAAGAATTGATATTTGAGGATGTTGTGGAGCTATAAGATTTTATAGAACTGGATTCAGACTTACCATTAGCCTCGAACGAATTTTCGAAGTTATACACATGTGCTGAACAGTGTTTTAGCAACAATTTTGGCTTGTCTTTAGAGTCAGCGAAACTTAGAATATCTAAGTTTCTCTAAAGGGCTTTCGTTTGAGAGTAGATTTGCTAGAATCAGTGTTTGATGGAAAAAGTTGTGGCGCGAACAAGTTCAACGCGTAAGTTGTGCGTAGCAGACAACAAAGAACGTCCGCTACGGTGAGCCTCATATTGTTGCTTATGAGTCGACTGATTTGCAAATAAGCATAATTTAGTTGAGTTATTAGTTAAAGTAGTGTTCTACTCGGTTCTTGGTTCTGATGTTGATTCTCATTTAATTTATAGGATTAGGGGATCATTAGCTCAAATAGTTATGCAGTTTGGTTTTGGCATTTCCAAATGAGTGGTTCTGATTTATTCTTTGCTTTGCTCATTTCTTGAAGTAATAGTGATTCGACATATTTTGAATTAGAAGAGTATATTTGTCAGATAAAGCTAGATCGAGTATCCACAACTTTTTCTTATTATAAGATGGTTTGATCAACCTTTCTTGAAAGGTTATACATACTATTTTGTTGTGAACCCGACATTGGAACCAATTATGATGGGATAAAAATAGCTAGAATACCATAATTTTTATAAATGCTTGCTTAAGGGTCATAATTTTTTTTCGCTCACTTGAATATCACATTTGAGTAAAATTGATCATTAAGTGTCGTCTCCATCAAATCATCCTGCGTGGACTTTTTACTCAATTTTCCATTTCGACGTGGAATTTTTAAAAATAAATGGAAATCCAAAATGGATTTTTCTGTTCACTTGAAGAGAAACGACCTCTTTTGTATACAACCCGTTGGCTTTATCTTTTTAATAAAAACGACGTTATTTCTGTCGGGACTCTTCCTCAAACGATGACATCGTTTGACTTGCACTCTCTTCCTCTCCTTTGTCTCTAAACGCCCAAATCCCTCGATCTCTCTCTAATCGCAAATAAGGGCTTCGATCTTCCTCAACAAGTCGTTGGTAAAATGTGGGCAGCGGCTTCGATCTTCCTCAACAAGTTTGTAATATTGGCTTTCTTTTAATTTAGTCAAAAGTTGTCAGCCTCAAAAATAAAAAAAAAAAAATAAAAAAGAAAAAGAAGGAGAATTGCTTACCTTAGTCATAAAGGACGGGAGAGCACACACCAACGGAGAAGAAAAGAAAGAAAAGCAGAGAGAGAGAGGGAAAGAAGAAAAAGGGAAAGGAAAAAAGGAAATAGGGCCTTTGTGCGTACATGGGATCTTGCCAAATCGAATTTACTTCGTTTTGCAAAGCCAGGTAAGTGTTTGCACACTTCCTTCATCTAATGGAAAAAAATTTCGAAATCGAGCCCTAATTTCGGATCTTTGAAAATTTTGAGCTGGTGGATCAAATTTAAGAGTTGTTAAGATGAGAAATTATTGAGAATTGATATTTGAGGATGTTGTTGAGCTATAGGATTTTATAGAACTGGATTCAGACTTAGGGTTAGCCTTGAACGAATTTTCGAAGTTATATGCGTGTGCTGAACAGTGTTTTAGCAACAATTTTGGCTTGTCTTTAGAGTCAGCGAAACTTAGAATATCTAAGTTTCTCTGAAGGGCTTCAATTTGATAGTAGATTTGCTAGAATTAGTGTTTGATGGAAAAAGTTGTGGCACGTACAAGTTCAACACATAAGTTGTGCGTAGCAGACAATAAAGAACGTCCACTACAGTGAGCCTTGTATTGTTGCTTATGAGTCGAGAGGTCTGCGAATAAGCATAATTTAGTTGAGTTATTAGTTAAAGTAGTGTTTTACTTAGTTCTAATGTTGATTCTCATTTAATTTAGAGGATTAGGGGATCATTAGCTCAAATAGTTATGATGTTTGGTTTTGGCATTTCCAAATGAGTGGTGCTGATTTATTCTTTGCTTTGCTCATGTCTTGAAGTAATAATGATTCGACATATTTTGAATTAAGAAGAGTATATTTGTCATATAAAGCTAGATCGAGTATCCACAACTTCTTCTTATTATAAGATGGTTTAATTTGAAAGGTTATAGGTACTACTTTGTTGTGAACCCAACATTGGAACCAATTATGATGGGATAAGAATAGCAAGAATACCATAATTTTTATAAATGCTTGCTTAAGGGTCATAATTTTTTTTCGCTCACTTGAATATCACATTTGAGTAAACTTGTTCATTAAGTGTCGTCTCCATCAAATCATCCTACGTGGATTTTTACGTAATTTTCCATTTCGACGTGGAACTTTTAAAAATAAATGGAAATCCAAAATGGATTTTTCTGTTCACTTGGAGAGAAACGACCTCTTTTTGTATACAACCCGTTGGCTCTATCTATTTAACAAAAACGACGTCATTTCTGTCCGGACTCTTCCTCAAACGATGACGTCGTTTGACTTGCACTCTCTTCCTCTCCTTTGTCTCTGAAAGCCCAAAATCCCTCGATCTCTCTCTAATCGCAAATAAGGGCTTCGATCTTCCTCAACAAGTCGTTGGTAAAATGTGGACAGCGGCGACGTGACGGTGGAAGACTGGCATTTGCTGGAATCAACTGCAGAGACTGGTCTATTGTGTCACTGCAGTGGTTGTAGGAACGGTCAGGCGCAGCCACCGTTGACGAGCCGGAGGTGCAGGGCTAAGGCGAGAGGGAGGAGTTCCGTGACTGATCTGGAAAACCTGTGGAAAACGCCTGGGTTGGTTGGTCCGGTTGTGGGTGGAGTGCTGGGCTGATTTGCTTGCGTACCATCGATAGCTGTGGAGGTCGCAGGAGCTGCTGACTTCGTTTGAAGTTGCGGATCTGGGCAGTGGGCGTCCAGAGGAAGTTAGAAGCTTGGTGCAGTGACATTAGTGATGGTCTGAAGCGAGCAGAACAGGAAGCGATGTTGTTTGCCCTAATTAGATGTTCAAACAGAAATGACGTCATTTCCATTAAACAAGAGGAAGAGTCCGGATGGAAACTACACCGTTTAGCATCTGAAGTGCTAAGTTCAGCTTGCCGACATATCACATCAGATGACTTAATTTATTTTAATGCCGCGTCGAATTTTCCAGCGAGATAAATCGCGGATGACACTTAAATGATCGATTTTTAAAATTTGTAGTGAGCGGGTAAAAAGAAAGTTATGGCATTCAAATAAATGTTGTATAAAATTTAGGGCAATCTTGCTATTCTTATCTTCAATTATAACTAGATGGAGAGAATTTATTTTTGCTAAATTCACACACTACACAAATGATCAGCATTAGTTTCGTCACCCATCTAAAGGATGCCAAGTCGGAAGTTTTTATTTTTACTAAAGGGAAAAATCCTCAACACTCAATGAAGGAAAACTTGGTATAGGGATGCGCCAGCGATCTTCATTCTTCTATTCCAGCGTGGTTGCTGTGATCAATACATCGAGTCTCACAAATGAACAGGAAACTTAAAGGGCCAATTACAAACAAGTCAAGAATTAAGGCTGTGTTTGGTTCAGCATTTGCAATGGGCTTTGAGTCCAATGCAAATGCTTGAAAGCCTAAAGGTACTTGGGAAAATGCAATTGTGTTTGGTAAAAAATTTTGCAAATGGACTTTGAGTTGAATGTGCGTTTGGTAAAGAAGACTTTGGCAAGGGGCTTTGATGGGTGTATTTTTTTTCTTTTCTTTTCTTTTCTTTTTTTTTTTGAAAATTCAGCTAAACCCTTCGCCGAACCGGCGAAAAGGGCTGCGTCGCCCGGCGAGCAGATCCGCGCCGGCGGCCGTCGAATGAGGTCGCTCGACCCGGGGCCGCGCGACCCAAGCGACCGCCGCCTGGGTCTCGCGGCCGCAGCGGCCCTCGCCTAGGTCTCGCGAGGGTCGCACGACCCGACGCCGTCGCACCCTAAAACCTATATATACATGGGCGAGTTAGAGCGCGTTTGGTAACGTTTACATTCGTGGAACAATTTTTGAACATAAATAGTTTATTGACAAAAAAAAAAAAAAAAAAGAACATAAATAGTTTTTTTTTGTTCCGCTCCGAGGAACAATTTCTAACTATAAAAACACGTTTGATAACCGCAAAAAATTTCTACTCTCTGAAATAATAACGCGTTTGATAAACTTGTATAATTTTTTTGTTTCTTTTAATTTTTTAATATTTTTATTATATTTTTCCTTTTTTTTTTTTTTCCTTTTCCTTTTTCTTTTTCTCTTTGGCTAGTCGCCGGCCACCGCCGTGGCCGGCGACCAGCTGGGCAACATTCAACGAGCTCGCCGGAGCCTCCCCGCTAGCCGGGGCGAGGCTCACCGTGGCTCGGCCCTTCCGGGGCCCAAGCAACGCTCCGGCGAAGTCGCCGACCCTCGTCTGGCCGATCGCCAGCGCCGACCATGGCCAAGGCTGGTGACCAGCAAAAGGAAGAAGAAGAAGAAGAAAAGAAAGAGAAAAAAGAAGAAGAAAAATGAGAAGAAAAAAAAGTGTTTCTCGGAAGTGTTTCCGGGATTAAGAAACAAGTTTTTTCTACTTCTTGTTTCTGTTCTCGGGATAAAAGTGTAAACAAACGCTTTTCTGTTCTTTTTTATTCCCCAGAACAAAAGAACAAAGATTTGTGTTCCAAGGAATAGAAACAGAAATAAACAAACACACCCTTAATTTCATTTGAAGACCTTTTCTTAACTGAACGTTTAATACATCGATGCTTGAAAGGATGCAATTTTTATTTATTTTTTTATTTTATAGCACAAATGCACGTTTCAATTTTATTAGATTTATAGTGAAGAGAGAACACCAATAAGCAGGCAAGTCAGTCGGACATAACGTCCAAAAAAGTTTAGCGTTTCAACGAGTGCTAATGACTGATCAAAAAAAAAAAAAAACGAGTGCTAATGGTTATTAGAATACCATAGTGAGACGCCCGTTTGTGATGCAGTAGTGATGATAAAAATGCATTGGCTAAATTTTAGGTAACTCTGGCCAAAAAAAAAAACAAAACAAAACAAAAGAAATGGGAGATGATTTCTACAAAAATATTTTTCTTACTCTAGCGAATTCTTTTGTTATATTTTGTTGGTTCAGCCATGATGGAGCGTGTCCAAGGGGCACCATTTGCTATAATGGGATGTGTGTCTAAGAAGCACTTTTTGAAATGGTGTGAGAGGTTATCTTTTGAGGGAAGTTATAAAATAACTTCTGTAGATAACTATCAGATTAAAAGAAAGACAAAAAGGAGAACGTTTTCTCTCCTCTCCCCATCAAAAGAACAACACACAAAAAGGCAATCACAACCCTTCATGAACCAACGTGATGAAAGAGTGGGTGAACGTGTATAACTGCAGGGTAGCCGAAAAGATGGGGATTCATGCGTCGTGGGATAATGAAGAGATATGACGCACGTGATTAATATTAATATCATAAATCAAAATGACGTGACAGTTGTGTCATGCCCCAAATCCCGAGCGCGCGAACATCCCTCAACAGTCGATTAAAAATGTGACATCCCAGAACATGTCGCCAACCCATTCTTTTTATCTTTTGATTAAACGCATACGTAAGCAACTTAAATAAATACCCAGTCAATCAACAAAACAGGGATAGTAAAACACAACAAACGATTTCCAAAAGCCACACCCTTATTTATCCACTTGTTAACCCAAGGAGTTTAACGTTTACATGCCTACAACAAAATGCAACTCCTACACAACCTATGAGCAAAAGAGTCAAAAAGGTCAAGGTTAACTCTAGCTTCACTAACGGCAAGGCCAGCTAAAAAGTATCACATCTTGCGCCCACCAGTAGATCTCCACGCTACAACCCTAAAAATGGTTAACAACAACGGAGTGAGATAAAATCTTAGCGAGTCAACTTTCTAAAACTCGATTGGAATGCAAATTCGTCTCGAATGCGGCCTAAACATGCAATGGTGTACAATCTTACCTTGCCTTAGCACACCCCTGCATATTAGTATGTTACATATGCCATTATCAATATAATAAACATAATCAATAATCAGAACACATAACTCTCATGCACCAAGCATCCACATGAGTCCCGATTATATGGTAAAATTTGTTTTGACACGTCACATACTATGCCTAACAGTTTTACCCCATAATCAAGCGCAATGCATCACAATCATGCACATGCGTTCTGATTATTACGACCCCTCGGGCCACGGCCAACACATGAGTTGGCAGTCGTTCGGCATGATTGGGCATAGTCCCACCCCATCGGGCACGGCGTCGTCTAGAACCCCCACCTAGATGGCATTCTATAAAGGAGCATCGGTTCGGCCTCAGTTGCAACTTGGCATCCGGACCCCCGCCGTGCATCCGATAAACATCGGGCATCGTCTCCAAACTCACGTTGGGTGACGGGTTCAATTAAATGACCACACAAGCACGCCAACACACAAGCCAATTTTTTTATTGCACGTGGTCATGTATTTAAAATCAACCCATCAAAGTTTGCACACTTTCATTTTAAAACATCATTGCCCCTTTTATCACATAAAATACAACATCCAAACACGACACCTCAAAGTTTGCTATTTTCTTACCAATAAACCATTTTTTTTAAATAGCATTTAAAATACATTATATGGGCAATCAAACATCATGGCATTACATGCTCAAACGATCATAACTAAGTGTAAATTCATCTAGTAAAACGAGCATAAAATTCTACTTAACGGCTAATCCGTCATTAACTGCACTAATTGCGATTAATTAGGCTAATTTTTAAGCAACAACTTTTAGTAAGGCCATATATTTTTCATGGGACGTCATTGAATTGGTCCACTAGCTTATAATTTAATTCTAGTAGGAAATTTTTTTTTTTTTTTGGTCGTCTAGTAGGAAATTAATTCAGGGTGTTTTACAACCAAAAAAGACTAATTAATTTCTCAATCCAGTAGCTTATAATTTATGCAAAAATTTCTAGGAAGGCCATATACTTTTCATGGGACGTCATTGAAATAATCTACAGCTCAACCACCAATGACAAAAGCACAGCCGGTTTGAACATAACCACATTTTTAATTTGGACAAAGGAAATGGCGGTTCGTTTTCCGCAAATTGTTAAGCAAGTAAATCTAAAATACACGAATGGAGCATTCTAATAAGCGTGTTTTTACGCCAACAAAAATAATGCGAAGAATAATACAGGGAGAAAACTAGGGTTCATATTACCGGGTCAAAGGTCAACTTCAATCAACGTGGCAAATTTCCATCTGACAAATTAGAGCAAGATTGGGTCCGAGGATCTTTACAAATCATAAAGCAGTCCTAAACATATTATACATATTTCAATTCTTTCCTAAAATTTTAAATTTTATCAATTTAATCCTACACTTTTACTTGAAATTTAATGTAGTTTATCTAGACAATTTTGGTCGAAAATCGCTAACTTGGCAATCCAATCATTATTGGCCTAACTACGTGGGCAATTTTTTGCATCATTTCATTTGGTTATAAAACTATCTCAATACAATTATAAAGTGGGATATCGTGTATAGACAATGTCAATGTTAGTGTTATCTCCAAGACTCAAAATTTGGTATTTAGTTTCATCTTCAAGCTCAGTTTCTTCATTAATTTCCTCTTAAAGCCCACTTAATCAATTAGGATAAGGGAAAATTTCACATGGGACTTTCAATCGGAACATAAAGTTCGAAAGGGTTCTTGGAGTGGAAATTATCTCAGATAAGACCAAGGGCAGCTTAAAGCTCGAAGATGGAGGAGAAAAGAGAGGGTAAGAAAGAATGGCTGGGCTTTTTATTTCATTGGTGGACTTTGGGCTTTTGGAACCCAGTCGAGCTTATTTCTCTTGGGTTTGACTAAAGCTATCCAGGCCTAGGGTCTCATTCTTTCTAGGCCTTGGACGATTTGCCACAAAGAAAATCCTTGGGCTCATTATTTCTTATGCTCCCTTTATATATTTATCTGTTTCTTTTTATTAAATATTTTTTGTTGTTTTTACTCTTGTCCATTTTTTTAAGGGTTAATACCCTAAAAAATCCCAAACCGGTACACCTGTGACAAATTTACCCAAAACTATTTTTTTGATTATGAAAAATCCCAAACCGGTACACATGTGACAAATTTATCCCGACTAACTATAAAAAACTTTAAATTGGTACATTTATGACAAATTTACCCCCAAACTAATTTATCCAACCGCAAAAAACCCCCAAACTAGTAAATTTGTGACAAATATACCCTCCGCTAAATTAGATTAATACCACAAAAAATCACAAAAATTATAAACTGTGACAAACGGAACGTAAATCCCAAATTGATATACTAGTAAAAATTCACGTGTCATTTAACTTAATAATTTGATAGTAAAATTTAACGAAAATTAATATAGGGTAAATTTGTCACAAGTGTACCAATTTGAGGTAAATTTGTCAAAGGTATACCGGTTTTGGGTTTTTAGTGGTCAAAAAAATAGTTTTAGGTAAATTTGTCACATGTGTACCAGTTTGGGGTTTTTCAAGGTATTAACCATTTTTTTAACCAAGACATATGCTAGATTTGCCAACAAAAATTAAGATGTCAACGGATATTACGCTACGAAGAAGCTTCCGCTTATTAAGTTTTTGACATGTATCTGTATATAGCTAAAATCTAAAAATAATTGATAGTTTCCTAAATCTAGTTACTCACTTTAAATATCTTACTCCATGCGCCATGAATTATAATTTAAAAAAAAAAAACAAATATATAGATATACTGAATACCAAGAGACAGGGAAGCTAGCCACCACATGTTTGGGCATTATCTAAGAAATGTCTTTACCTTTGCCATAACCCCAACGAGTGACTCTCTCTCCTTCCCACGCCCAATGGCAGAAGAAACCCTACCAAGATGGGAAGGCAAGGCTATTGCCGAGCTGAAAGAGCCAACCCCAGACCAAGTGTGACCATTCTTGGCCGATTTTTGCAACATCCACAAGTTGCTTCCCACCGTCGACACTTGCCACCAAGTCAAGGGCATCCTAGGCCAGCCCGGCCTTGTCCGGTACTGCGCCTCCGCCACGTTCGGCAACGACTCCAACCCGTCGAAGCTCAAGTGGGCCAATGAGAGGCTCCTCATGATGGACCCTAGCGACAAGTGCTTCAGCTCTGAGGTCTTGGATAACAATGTGGGCTTCAAGAACTATGTGGCCACAGTTAGAGTGATGCCCATGGAAGATGGGGATGGTATTATAGGGGTGTGCAAGGTCCGGGTGGGCGATTCCCGGCCTAGAATTGGGAACCGCCCGCTAAGGACCGGTTGCCCAAAAATTGAACCAGGAACCACCATTGGTGCGTGGATCCACCCGGAACCAAACCACCTGGCCCGGGTCGATTCCTGCAGGTGGATCCAGTAACTGGCCTCACCAATAATAATATCGTTTTCAAAATCCGACTGGGAGTACTTTTCATATCAAGTAATATTTTTCTTTAAATCGAACTAGCTTAATTAAGGGTACCATTTTTCTTTATTTTAATGGAAAACACTACCAAAGTAGAGAAATAGGTTTTTTCCTATTTTTGAACCATTTCAGTTGAAATCTAAAATATTCTTTAAGTTCAAGGTTCTGGGAGATTGTCATATGTAGATCGTCTTTTCTTTTATCCCCTAACATTACTCAATCTCTTACAACCTTTGCTTTATTGAATTCTTTTTATAGAAACAATTCCACCGATACTCCACATTTTCTTGAATACAATGTCCTAAGTAAGTCCTGAAAATATCCTTTGAATGAGCCATTTGTTGAGTTGCTGAAAGGCAGCTTATACACTTTACTAAATTCTTATAAAATCATGGAAACCATGAGAGGAGAAGGAGCCCTAATATTTAAGTTAATTAATTAGTAATTTCGAAATTTATTTTAATATTAATATAATTGGTCCAGTCCGGGTGGGCGGATCCGCCCATAGAACCGGGAACCGGACCGGTACCTACCGGTTCTCATAAATTGGAACCGGGAATTGGATCGGTTCCCTCAAGAACTACCGGTTCCGGGTGGTTCCGGTCCGATTCTGGGCGGTTCCAGTCCGGTTTCGAGCGGTCCAGACGGGTCCCGGTTCTTTTGCACCACCCTAGATGGTAAGACGAATGGGTGCATTATTGAGTGGTCTTTTGTGTCTGACCCAGTCGAGGGTTGGGGGCTCCAAGACTTGTGTTCTTACAATGATTTCTGCCTCCAATCTATGGCCAAGAAGATAGAAAGTGCAATTCAAGAATCTAGTGGGTGAAGGGAGAAAGATGTGATCACGCCATACACTGATCCCTTCAGCAGCCGCCATGTGTATTACATTATCAGAACTCGTTCGATGACTAACAGAGAATGGGGTTAGTATTAACGGCGGAAACGTTTGAAAATTTGAAAAGTTCATGAGGGGTCCAGCGATGTGAAGCGGCTTTCTTGCACATCTTCCAAAATCTTTTGAACATATCCCTCTCTCTCATCTTTTTCTTCCCTCAACCTGACCATAGAAGCCCGCTTCTCCTTTGTTTTAAATTTCACGGGAAGCCATACATATAGCTACTCAGCGGAGGCTTTGGGAGGCTCATCGGAGAGACGGTCACATTCCTGGCCTCCTTGGCCGGGTCTTAGTCGACTCAGGCTTGGACCGTGTCGCAGCTCTCACGCTGCAACTCCTTGAACGAGCCAGTGGCTTTCTCATAATGAAAGGGCGTTCTGGATGCAACGGACCTCGAGCTAACTCATGTCCATCCCAACCTGACTTCACTCCAGTCCCCCGTGAAAGTGAGCGCTAGACCTGAACGAACTGGACGGTGGACACGTGGTTCCGCAAATCTCCGTTGTTTCCGCATTGAAGAGACTTGATTTAGTCGAGAAGTTAGGGACAGTGACATCACAAATTTTCCATTAACTTTTGCTGATCATTTTTTAGTTCTCGTTGAGCTATTCAGAAATACATATGGTTTTTCTTTCTTTAAGAAAATTTTGAGATCATATGAAGTCTATCAGAATTAGATTTTGAGTTGGGAAATCAACAAGGAAAGAAGCTCTGTGGATTCTTCTTGACTTCCCAAGGAAATCGGACAAACAAGTGGTCCGGTTTCCACGGAAAATACGTGGTGTTAATATGTTTCTTTTTATAATCCATTAATTAGGTTATAGGTATAAACTATAGAGGTGGTTAGCCCGTCCTTTTCGTAAAATCTTATGCCAACCTGATGAAGCGATTTTGATCCCACGTGCTCACCATAAAGCATTGACGTGCTCTGTCCTTATCAGCTAGCTACAAGCTGGCTTTTTGCTCTTTCAGAAGCCAATCTATTTATCAACGTGTAAATTAAGCGCGCCGCGCGCCAACCGGGAGTAGGGTATGCCTACCCCGGCCTGGATCATTTCCCTGTACCACGCCCTGGTATTTCACAGGGGAAGGCGTCGCGGGGATCACCAGTGGGATCCTTTCCTCTGGGCGAACCATGAGGCTTGGCGCGGAGAGCCCTTGGGGTGGAGTTTTTGTTGGACTCCCCCAGAACCAACCACTTGGGGACTCTCACCCCAGGCAGGTTCTCCCTGCAGTGGCTAAGCCTTTTAAGGTCTTGCTTAGGACCAATCAAGTTAATTGTTAACCATCTCGAGTTCCTCCAATTCTTATAATGATTTTGCTAAACGTGTACTTTACTAAATGTTGTGAAATAACACGAAGGTTAATTGATTTTATAATTTAAATTTAATGCAAGGAAAAGAAATTACTCATGTGCCTACACTTAATAATTGAAATAGCCGGCTACAAAAATCCACCAAGAATCCGAAGAATTATAAAGTTATAATCACTCAAGTGTTTTGATTTATTCAAAGAGAGAAGATTGAGATATTTTTCTCATTTTTCATCAATTCTGGTTTCTACATGTTCTCATTGGACTTTCAACTCCCACTAAGAAACCTTCATTTTTTTTCATTTATATCTTTAATCGATGGACTATATTCCACCAAATCTAGATTCTACTATATTTGCTTGAAGATAAAGTCCCGCTGAGAAAACATTTAAGTTTCTATCGAGTCATGTTCGTATATAAACTCAAAGTCGAGACATAATAAAATACTAAATATGATGCTTAAATTTACTTAGGAAAAGAAGAAAAAAAAGTTAACTCAGTATAGACAATTGATAAGCCTATTCCCAGTTAACAAAATTTGTATACCATCACCGTTGGCTTGTGGATATCTATACTTGAAGAGATCAAATTCCTTCACGTGCCAATTATCTCATAGTGAATTTGTAAATAATTCTTACACCAACAATAAACCTAACATAAATTAATCTAATGTTCACGGGAAAGGCCTGTTAAAGTATGATATATATTATATCATTGTTTCATTGATTTTATTTTTCCCAAAATATTTGTAAGACCATGCGGCGTATCATTTTGCGTTTTGTTTGGAATTATGCGTCTCTTTATTTGCATATGCTGGAATTGACCACGGGGTTTTAATTTTTCTTCTCTAATTTAATCAGCTTTGATTTTACTTGCTAGTTTGCGAGCTAAGGAAGAGTTGAAGTAATCAGAAAATTACAAGACCTTTTGATAGATAACTAAGATAATCTATAATGAGAAGGATGTCTAAGAGATAGAATTAAAAATGGTGCATTATGGACCACTCGTCATGGACAAAAAAACGACAAAAGAAATCTGACATTGGGACAATCAAAATTTGATAAGTAATCTGACATTCTGCCATACTTTAATGCTCCGGTCCGGTCCACCAAAGAAACGTGATCCTTGCTTGGCTAGTATTCCCAAAAAATTAAAAAAAAAATTAAAAAATCAAAGGTATTGGAAGTCCCCGAACTTATTGTAAATTATTTAATCAAGTCCTCAACTTTTTTTATATAATTAGATCTCTCTCTCTCTATATATTGTTCAAATTGGTCCTTCCGATGAATAAAGAAACTTCTTTCTTATACAATTAGATCTCTACACTATTTTACCGAGGCCATGCGATGCCAAGCAAAGCCTTCTTGGGATTATGTGATCCATGTGACCTCGGCAACTGCTCACCAGGGCCTACGTGACCCCCACCGTCGCCTTGTGGCGCTTCTTTGATCCTAGGGACGCCAGATTTATCACCGCTAGTATTTTCTCTCTATATCTCTCCCTCTCTTTTACATGTGCGTGATTGAGCGGAGGTGGTGGCGGCCATTGGGTGGTCGCCTGAGCCTGTCTGGCACGTAGTGGCCCTCATGTGTCTCGGTGACATTACGGCCGCTGCCGCCCACCTGAGCTCTCCCCTGTGGTTGTGCATGAATGTGGGTTGGGGCTAGGCTTTTTTAATCTATTCAATTTATTTTTATTTTTTTTATCCATGTAGGCGCATCCAATTATTCTTAGTCTAATCAATGACATTGACGTGACATTTCACCTCATAATATTATTTGCCTTATATATGTATGTTTGTATATACACGCGAATGGATATTATAACCAACGAAACCAATTCTTTGATATGATAATCATAAATCGGAAAATTGCCCATGTGCGATCCGTGTGGTAACTGGTAATGCATAGAAGGAAATTCCATTTAGGATAGGACATAATTCATAGGATGACCGAGAGGCCTGGCGGGCCCGATCGGAGTTGAGTTGATGAAGCGAAGAAGAGATCAAGGATGGGAGTTGCCGGGGGTCCACCTGGGTATTTTGAGGCTTTGGCCTTTTGTTTTCTTTTGGCCACACAAAGAGGGAGTATTTGAGGTGAGTAATTTTTCTATATTGGCTCACATGTTAGGTGATTGTAGGGAAAATTATGCAATCAGTCCTAAACTTATTATACCAACATCAATTTAGTCCTAAATTTTTCAATCTTATCAACTTAGTTTCAAACATTTGCATAAAATTTCAACATAGTCATTTTGATCAATTTTCGGCAATAATTATTTACATTGTATTGTACCACATAAGATAGTCAGTAATAACTAGATTGTTATGTTAGTGATTTCCAGTGTAAATTGACCAGAATAACTATCTTGGAATTTCGTATAAAGGTTTAGACTAAATCGATTATATTGGAATTTCAATAAGTTTAAAACTTGAGTAATTCTCCCGGTAATTATGTGATGCCATGAATATATACTGTGTTAGGCTATAGCGTTAATGTTGCCACTTAACAGCAGCTAATCTCTCCCGTTAAATCATTTGAGAATAAGATACACCTAATTTTGCAAATTAAGTTTTGTTGGTAAAGAGTAAAATAATTTAATTCCCACACCCTTAAGCATGTCCTCTTGTATGACTCTTGTTATTTTAGGAGGAGAAAGTGCAACGTAGCTTTTGGGATCATATCATATTCAATACACATGCATTTTATGCCTCGTTTATTTTTCAGGGCGAAGTGTCATATTCAGTTAGCATACTTGAGAATTCGTGCACTTCCACGTGCGCCAATGCCTTGGTTTCGTTGAAAAATGGAAAACTGAAGATTTCTTTATAAGTATCTCCATCTTTGCCATAAACCCAACAACTCTCTCTCTCCCTCCCTCTCCCTTTCTCTGTCTCTCTCTGTCTCAATGGCAGAAGAAACCCAACCAAAATGGGAAGGCAAGGCCATTGCTGAGCTGAAAGGGCCAACGCCGGACCAAGTGTGGCCATTCTTGGAGGACTTTTGCAACCTTCACAAGTTGCTTCCCTCCGTCGACACATGCCACCGAGTAGAGGGCGTCCCAGGCCAGCCCGGCCTCATCCGGCACTGCACCTTCGCCTCCCCCGATGGTGACTCGGACCCGTCGAAGCTGAAGTGGACCAATGAGCGGCTCCTCATGATGGACCGTAGTGACAAGTGCTTCAGCTATGAGGTCTTGGATAACAATATGGGGCTCAAGTCCTATGTTTCCACAGTGCGAGTGATGCCCGTGAATGACGGAGATGGTAAGATGGTTGGGTGCATGATGGAGTGGTCTTTTGTGTCTGATCCAGTTGAAGGTTGGGGGCCCCAAGATTTGAGCTCTTACATTGATTTCTGCCTCCAATCTATGGCCAAGAAGATCGAAAGTGCAATTCAAGAAGTTAGAGGGTGAAGTGAGAAAGATGTGATTGCTCATGTTAATTGATTGTGTATGTTTTAAATAATTTCGATATGATTATGTTTGATCTCTTACGGTTGCAGTTTGCAATTGTTTCACTCAAAAGGGGATTTTCACTCATAATGTGAAAATCGTTCATCAAATAAGAGTTAATTTTCATTTTTATGAAATAGGTCCTGTGTTGATTTTGGACAAAAGTTAATTGGGTCGGAATTGAAAAGAAATAAAAGATCAATTTGGGAAATTTGTGCCTCGATTTGACATCTTTGACCAACCCATTCTCCTTTCTTCTATCCAATATTTAGCAAAATTTGACAGCAACTAGTCACCAGTAGGCTTTGTCAATAAGAAATGGTACTTGTTGATCAATTGTTTATCGTTCTCCACCTGTTGTCGATTGCTTTTGTATGTAGGGTGCATTTGGAAGAAGCTTTTGAGAAAAGCCTTTAAGGAAATGCAAAAGCCTTTAGTCTAAAGGGTTTTGGTGAAATGCAAAAACTGTTTGGTAAACTATAATTGAAAAGCGCCTTGAGAAGCAACTTTAGAGAAATGTTGTTTGGTAAACACATATTTGGGAAGTCCTTAGCGTGACTAATTTAAGTTTTTATTTTTTATTTTTTAAAATTGAACATAAAAATAATGATTTATATATATATATTTTTGCATATATAAGAGATAAATTAATAAATTCAATGACTATTTTTTATTATATTTTTGCATTGAGATGTATATATAAAAGTATATAAAAGAGATATATTAACAAAAAGAAAGAGTAATTTCATTATAATAAACATGATTACATATGCATCAAAGAAAGAAATAGGTTTTCATTGAAAATTACAAACATCCTCAAGTATTTACTAAACTCATTGCTATTTGATCACGTAAACGCGCCATATCAAAAAATAAATTATCATTTGAAGTACCGGCCCCCTCATTTGTATTATGAAGGTCAACTGAATATCCATAATTGGGATCCAAATCTGCTTTTGCAAAATGTCTAACATTGGCGGCGTTTCGTCGTATGTAATTATGCAAAGTCATTGCTACTATAACATTTTTTACTTGCTTTTCAAAGGGGAAACTTGGCATATGCTTTAGGATCTTCCACTTCTTGTTCAACACACTAAAAGCTCGCTCAATTTCCGATCGCAGCGAGGAATGAGCACGATTGAATACCTCTCGATAGCCCTGTAAGGATGGGACCTTGTTAAAATTCTAGCAAATGATATCTAACTTCTTTGTATGGTCCCAAATAACCTGTCGAATTTGGATATCCAGCATCTACTAAATAATATTTACTTGCATAAATATAATATAAATTTGATCAACATATATCATATTTATACATATTAATGTACAAAAACCATTAATTAACAAACCTGGAGGAGGATGAGGAAATTGCATATCATGTCTCCCTAAAGCTTCATAGAAAATACCAGTATCATGGACTTGGCCCTCCCAACCAGCCCAAACATAAGTGAATTCCATATTAAAATTACACACCGCTAAGACATTTTGAGTCGGTGTACTTTTTCGACCAATAAAGCGAATCTGATCTTTTACAGATATCACCACTGGGATATGAGTGCCATCAATAGCTCCAATACAATCCTAAAACAAAAACGCAAATATTATTATATAATCAAAATTTGCATTTAGTTCTTTATTTCTATTAAATAATCAAAACATACCTTAAAATATGGATAAAATCTTCGATTATTTTTTATCTTCTCCGGAACATCCCTAAATTGCCAATCAGTTAGTTGGATCAAATCTTTTCCCATTTCACATACTTTGTCTAATACTAAGCTAAAGTACCTGCTTATAGTTTCCCCAGAGCATTGAAAACGCTCTTGTGTTAACCTGTTACCTATACTATGTCCTAAAATATGAAGAAATATTCCAAGCATTTCTCTAACATCAATATTCCTAGTTCCTTCAAGACCATAGCGTGTTACTAAATCATGCATTAAATTATTAAATACAATCTTATCCATCCTAAACATTTGATAACACCTTATCGGATTAGCATCTTCGCCCATCAACTCTTCTAACTATGCATATCCTGTATATTATGATGTCCTACAAGGTTTTTTGTGACTGTATATTGCTTGATAAGCGATTGTGGCTTGAATAATTTCCACAAGTTGATTGAATTCCTCATCCTCTTTCTCATGGATTTCTCTTTCAAGAGAATCGTCCATATCTGTTTAAAGTAACAAAACAGTAAGAAAAGTGATGCATAATCATCCATCGATGGAACAATTATTTTCCATAATATATATGCAAATTCTACCAAATCGAAATAACATAAACTGAAAACACATGTCTCGTATTAAAACATAATCAGAAGAAGAGTTCACTAGTACAAATTAGCAACCGAAAATAAATCTCACATTACAACATAGATTAATATAAAAGAGCTCAAAGAAGTAACTAGCATCCTAGTGGCGACTATCATGCTCTTCCAATTTATACTTCAACTACTCAACTTTTTCTTCATCTTCATCCAAGTTCATAAAAATCTACCTATTGTCTTTCTTTTCAGCAAAATGAGAGAGTGCAAAAAAGAACAACTTTCTGTCTTGCTTAATCTCAAGTATGACTTTCAATGTTTGCACAATTTCTTTGTAAATATCAAACTCCCTTGCAGCCAATGTTGCATTACTCCTACTTTCAATAGCTGAACAAAGTCTATCGATTTGTGATGCTAACTTATCAGGTTCGGTCAATTTTTTTCCTCTCTTTCCTCGAGCTTGCTTCGTTGAACTTTCTACCGTTCTTTTATGGCTCTTACTTTGACTTGGTTGGGCATTTGTTTTACCTACATCACTCTCTAAAGTATCATCAGTAGATCTTGCACAATCACCAATATCAGCTTGTGTGGTCTCAACATTCTCATTATTGCATAAACCTTGTGCAGGATTCCAAGTAACACTTCCAGTAGCAATTGTACCCTGAAACATTTGATCCAATAAAACTTCAACATTCGGATGTATGCCTTTCGTTTGAAAGGCTCTAAGCTTAGGATTGGCATGTTATAATAAAATATTTTTAGGAGTTATATTATAAAAGATGAACTTACAAAACAAAAAGTAACAAAAGATTAGATAAACACCTGAATTTTTCTCTCCCACCATTCGTCACTCGCGTCAATGGTTTTCTTCCTTGATCCCATCCTAGTCCTCTTTTCTTTTGAATTAATTGCTTCCATTTTTTCCATTCTTCCTTTAAATTATCCCACTTACTCTTCATTTTATTTTTATCATACTTTTTTCCCCTCAACTCCTCAAACTTGTTAATTATATCTGTCCATCCATCCCTTTTGTTGCTCACAAGACGATTGCATTTTTCAATTTGTCCAATGCATAATCGACAAAAAGTTTCTATATCTTCAGGGCTCCAATATGTTTTTTCCTTTAATGCACTTGCCATCTTTCAATAAAATGAATACAAACATATTTGAAAAATGAAAAGAGATGATATTAACTATGAACACAAAGCAATGGACACTACAAATAAATTAAAATGCAATTCATATGAACCCATAAAAGAGCACACCAAGTTGGATATGTAAGTGGGGAAAAAGAACAAAAACATAAGAAATAGAAGTGAAAGAACCTGGGTTCGAAGTGGGACAATCAACACCTTTTGAGCGAAGAGAGAGGCGAGCACTTTGGTTGTGAGCGAAAAGAGAGTTGAGCACCTGGATTTTGAGCCAAAAGAGAAGTGAAGAAGAAAGAATATGAACAAGTCACAAGAGTCAACATCAGCAAAGCTCGCGAATTAATCAATGTATTGTTTTAGGTGAAATTTCTAAGCTGAAAACAAGGTCATAGATGTGATGATCATACATTCGCCCTATAATGAGATTGTCTAGTCGCTTCTTGGAGTGAGAGCCAAATTGCAGTCAAAGAAAGCCACTAAACACCATTAGACAGAAAAGATATTTTTCAGACAGATGATCAGTCTATAGTAGTCTCTTTTCCAGAACAGAGCTAAGCACATTCACAATTCCATACCAAATGCATAAGGCATCTTAACTTCCTAACACCCAGCTTGTAAAAAATTAGAAGTGGCCAACCCCAATTAAAATACCGAGAAACCCCGGATATATTTCAGACATCAGTTGCTTCTTCTTCGACAAAGCAAGAATGAGTAACCAACGGAGCAACTTTCGCACGTCATCATGCCGTTGCTGATTGAATCAAACTTGCTATTGCATAATGAAAACAAGCAATTAAAAAGGTAAAGGCAGGCTAGACATTCATCAACTCCCAAAATCGAAAGAAAGGAAGCTGTGGGGTCCATATTCAAGGAAGCAACTCATGGTGCTCAAAAGACAATGGAGAAAACATTCATCAACACCCACAATCTCCGCATAATCCGCTAATCAGGACTACAAAATCAGCACAACATAATCCATCGAGCGCAATAGAAACCGAAAGTCCAAGCTCACCACAAAATCGAGACAGGTCTCAAAATCAATGAAGCAAAGAAAGAATATGTAGAACGAAGCAAAGAAAGAGATGGACGACATAGCAAATCATGAAAATTTGATGTACGACAAGAATCGGAAAATATTCAAAGGTACGAGAGAGAAATCGAGGTACGGAAATCGATACAAGCCTCGAATCACAAGTGATGGATCATCATCAACTCGTCTAAAAGCTAATCAAATCCTCGTAAAGCCAAAACTAGATCACAAATCCTAAACCACGACAAACCTCCTCAGTCCGGCGGCCATCGTCGAAACCAATGATCAAGAACCCAATTTTACCATCAAGACCGCGAGAATGGATTGACCTAGATAAACAAATCACAGCACAAACGCCAATCACCCACACGGATCACGACAAAACCCAAACTTTGAACCCATCAACCCCGAAGAACCAAGCTCGCCACGATCACCGATCTCCCTCTCCCTAAGATCGAGTCATGGGGGGGAGGAAAGGAAAGGAAAGGGAAGGGAAGGGAAGAGAGGGCCGAACCTAAGAAATGTCCGTTCGTTCTTGGTGTCGCCAAATCGAGGAGCGGATCGAGGGAGCCGAGTCGACGCAGACCCAGGAAAGAAAAGGGCAATTCGAGATCTAGGTTTTGAAGAGGAGGGAGCGCTGCAAGGGCAAGGAGGGGAGAAAGGTGGGAGTTGAATTCGGCGGCGGCGGCGAAATGGAGCGCTCAAAGAAGTCTCTCGCCACACTCTCTCGCACTCGGAGAGAATGACACGAGAGAAGCGAGACCTTAGAGGCAAGCGGCAAGAAAATCTAAGGTTTTCCAAAGGGTCAAAGTTGAAATTTAATAAATTTGTGAGGGTAACAAAGGCAAAATAAAATTTTCCTTTAATGAACCCCCAGCATGCCGAGAATGCTTTGAAAAGCCCAAGGCAGTCTCTTACCCGCCTTGGGCTTTCAACCTTGCAAATGTCGATTTGCCATTAAAAGACTTCCAAAGTTTTTTTCCCAAACACCTTTATTTTGGCCCAAGGGGCTTTGATGCCCAAAGCCCCTTGGAAAGCTTCTCCCAAACGCACCGGTAGTTGTCAATCCACCTATGTCCTTTAGTCACTTTTTAACCAAACTCTCAATTAACGAAATCATATCTCCCCATTAATCGATTATACGAAGCTGGTTATTTTTTTGGTGTAAACGGTTGGAGATCTAACCGAAGCATGGACAACTTTTTATTTGCTTCATCTTCCTTTCTGTCTTTAATTTGAACATCAATGATCATATTATTTCAGTTACTTATACAGGCTTATTTCTTGTGAAGATTCTACATGTTGATTTTTTTCTTTTTATAATCCATTGATTAGGTAATAGATATAAAAGTAGCTGGCCCTTCCTTTTCTACAAATTCTATTGCAATGAGCGATTTTGATCCTATGTGCTCACCATAAGCATTGCCTTTCACAGAACCTTATCACCTAAGCTGACTTTTGCTCCTTCAGAAGTCAATGTATATAGTAATATATAAATCAGGTTGATTGTCAAACATCTGCTCCAAATTTATTATTGTTAGATGTGTGTACCCTACTAAACGTCGTGAAACAATGTGAAAGTGAATAAATCTTGCAATTTTAATCTAATGCGAGAAGAAAAAATTATCAGAGAACTCAATAAGGGACACTAAGGACATCAAAGTTTTTTTGAGTGGTTTTGAGTGTGAGTTGTGACGCCTCCACACTTCAACACATGTCCATCTTAATTATATCTTCTAATTAATAATAATATGCAAAATCACGATAAAATTTTCACAACGTCCCATACATGGAATCGCATGAATTTATTTAGTATACATATGATTCTTTATATTAACACTACTAGCTTCCGCCTTTATGTAGTATTCAAACAAATGCAATACATTACATATGTTATGGGAAGAAGGTCGAGTCAACTAGCACTACTACACCCATACTAACCCAAAAGCAAGTCAAACTACAATCCAACTCACGGGTTGATGGCCTCTAACATCATCTCGTCCCATCCATTGCCAATCGAAAGCCCTAAGTGGTCCAACAAACTCCTCGTTGACCCATACAGTGGAACTGCACTAACTATATACCATCGCCAATTTAGGTACAAGCATATCTTGGTATTCGCACTCAAAATATAAGGGAGCTCCAAAAAGCAATGGAGTGAGCCGAAGCATAGTAAATAAAATCTCTAGGTCTAATGTATGAGATCTTCTTAGCACTCAACTTAGTACCAACAATCAATGTGAATTCAAGTCAAATACCAAAAAACCATAAGAGGCAATTAAATAAGTAAAATGCACTATTCTTTCCTATCATGACATGCCAGTGGAAACCACTAACATCATTGCACAAGATTATTCACTTAAATGCAAGCAGTTAGCATAAAATATTGTGATGTATGATAATGACAAGTTAGTTAATTAGTTGACACAAGTGAATATATGCATTTATACATACACATAGAGATGCACCATTTTCATTATTAGCATATTATCTCATTCAAGCTCCTGAGGCATTTTAACTTTGAGGCATCCGCAGGACATCCCAACTCCAAGGCATTCCGAACACTCCTAAGCATCTAATTCATGGGGAATCGTTGCCACCAATATGTGGGTGACGGAAATAATTTTCATAATACTTTTCATATTTAATCACATAACGACAGTGCAAATGATAACACAATAATTATATGATCATCATGGCATCAACTACAAAATCAACACTTGTTTCAAGAATTGATGTCCAATACACAATATCTTTTCATGCAAATCACTTCGAAAATACACTTACCTTGCCCTTTCAATGATCATATAAGCAAGTGATGACATGCTTACCTCTTTTCATTTCTAATGCAAGCATTGATAATATTCTTAGAGAATCGGTAACATTAACATCAATAACCCAAATAATTAACAACTTGAACATTGATGATTCAGATAATCAACAAAAAAATTCGGCAGCTCAAAGAATTGACAACATGATGAATTGTCAACACTTAGCTAGTAAATCAATTAGATAGTTAGTAATACAAAACTTAATCAAAATCATTTGAATATCATTGTCAAATCCAAATTTCATGTTTTTGCACTTTCTCATATACTATACAACCAAGCTTTTTGTGAGGTCGATCAAACACTTTCTACACATGACAATATTATGAATTTAACTCGAATAAACATAATTACTCAACATGCTATTATCAAAGCTTGACCACACCCATGATTTTCACATCCAAACTAAGTTAACAAACATCAACTAACTAAGTCAAGAGTATTAAGTAGATCAGTCTAACTTAGTCCTTAGAGTTTTCATTTATCATGAGCAAAGATCTAAAAAACTTAAAACCTTAATCACCTTCAAAGCAAAATAAATAAGAACAACGGGAGAATGACATTAGAAATGCCAAAAGTTATGCATGACACTTACTTTAATGCCAAAATTTTTTATTGAATTAAGTACAACTTTAAAAAAAAAAAAAACGTTTACTTAAGTGTCAACTCTAATTTAGATGGCCGGAAATCTAATGCGACCATATTTTATTATTTTTCCAATCCTATGTGGATCGTTGGTGTGCCCGATCAGCATATAACCCCTAAGTGAAGTCGTGTAATAGGTTAAAAGATTATCACTTTAGGGCCAGTTGTTTTTAGCAAATGATCATTGCAATGCCAAAAAAATGCCACCTCATATAAAAAATTTTAATTTTAAAAGTCACATAATTTCTCTAGCCAGAATTTCTCGTGAGACGTACTTAAGTGATTGTTTTTTTCTCCGATTTGGCACTTCTTGTGTTATTATATGATCACCATGGCACATAAAGTAAGCGTCGTATACAACTTTTGGCACTTCTTGTGTTATTCTCCCTAAGAACAACATTAACAACTCTCAATTTTAAGAAAGCAACAAAGCTAGCTTGATAAAAAGAAAATGAAGTCCATGAAATTTAACTTGTAAATACTTGAAAGATGAGATTAAAAGCTCAAATAATTCGAGTTGAATAAACTTTGGAGCTTGGTTGAAATTTAAGGGGAAGTTTTACCTCTTGTTTTGGAAGGGAAAAGAGAAATTGCACTTGAAGATAAGTTACATATTATCTAATTTTTAAAGTATATGAATTATTCTTTGGGTGACAAATGGCATTATTTTTTAGAAAATATGAAGATTTCTTCATGTCAATTTATCAGGTTTGGTAGGGAGATGAGATAGAAGTAACTAGTGAGAGAAAACTATGACATTCATGATGTTACATAAATGCTGAATGAGGAAACATTATTTGAGTTGTAATCATTTCAAACATAAACGAGAGTGATGGAAATGGCTTGTGTTTTTTGAGTTATAAAAATATAAAGTTGTAATCATTTTGAGTGATGGAGAAGACAGTGACTTGTGTTTCTTATGAGTTATAAACAATAGATATTAGTTAACTAAGATTAAAAATCATGATGACATTGGAATTAAAAACACTTGGTGCAGAATGAGAGAGATGTGTACACAAAAGGTTACAAGTGACATAATTTGAGTAGGTAAATGAACATGATGATTGGAAAGATCATAAGATCGCCCAAGCAGATGCATGAGTAAGAATCATTATTTGATTTGTAATCATTGATGCAAAAGGGTGAGATCATGCATGATGCAATTCTATAGGTGAAACTTATGGTTGAAAATGAGGGAGATGTGGCCCAATGAATGAGGACTTTTGGCTGGCAAGTTTAAAAAACATTAATGAGCTAAAGTTAAAAGAAGTGATGTAAGGAATGATTTAATTTGCAAGTAAGAAACTAGATGATTAATTAAGGAATGTGGCAACTAAATTAATGACAAGTGGCTAATAAATTATGGTTATCAGAGATGGAGAGAATCATATGACAATTACCAATGCTCAATGGAGAAATATGAATCATATTTCTATATAACACAATATAAATAATAAATAGAAAGAAAATTTAGGATGTCACATAGGTGATTGCTCCAAGGAGAGAGTTAGCAACAATGGAATCTACTATGAATTTGAAGAATTACATAGTCACCATTGCTTAACGGCTCAGGTGTTTCTCAGCCCTAGAGTACACTCAAAGTAAATTTTGCAAGTGTTATCTCATAATTTCTAACAAAGAATCATTCAAAAAACTTAGAGAGAGAAAACTAGAACCCTCTTCTTATTATGATTAAACAAAATTCCGTTTTTATATTTTTATATATGCTTATTTTACTTGCTGACTCAAACTTAGAGACCTTGATGATCATGCCTTTTGTCTTCGTTCTAAGACTCCATCAATTTTTCGACTCCACTAAATTAGCCTGGATATAAAGTACGGTCAAAAGACATCCAAGATATAGGCGAGACTTCTACAAGTTCACGTTTCGCTAACGAGCTCAAACTCGAAATATTTGACACTAAATATAGTGCTTACTTAGGAGTAAGAAAAAAGAAGCTTATATAGATTACAATGAGGGTGATTGGGAGGTCCACCATCAGTATAACAAAACTTTTATACACTCATCATCGGATTATTAACACGTGTATTTGAAGGTTAAAACGTAACAGAATTATTTCGCATCTCAATCATCCAAGGTGAATCCGTAACACACATACATATATATAGTCACAAGTTTTATTTTATTTTTCCTTGATTCAGAAGACCATGCGGCGTAGATGTTATTATGTGTTTATTTTGAAACTAAGCGTCTTTAGTTGCATCTGCTCGAATTGAACACAGGGATTTAATTGTTCTTCTCTAATTTAATCAACTTTTATTTTACTTGCTAGTTTTCGAGCTACCAAATAGCTGAAGAGGTAAATATATATACATATAAAGACCTTTTGATGGATAAGTAAGATAATCTATAACGAGACGTATGTTAAATATAATAAACAAATGTGCGTTATAGGCCACTCGTCATGGACAAAAATGACAAATGAAATCTGACATTTGGGAAACCAAAACATATTTTTGAGCATTTTTAACGATGCAATTCCTCACGCTAAAGCTCTAGTCCACCAAAGATTAGTGATCCTTTTGCTTTGCTAGTATTGAAAAATAAAACAAAATAAAGGCTTCGGAAGCCCTTGAACTATTATAAATTATTCAATCATATCTTTTAAATCTTATTTTTTTGCAGTTGAATCTCTAACTATACCCATTTTTGTTCGAGTTGGTACTTTCCTTAAGAAAAGAAACATAAATGTAGACTTGGCCGTTAAGTCACTATTAGATGCCAACGTGGCATCCTACATGGAAAAATTTAAAAGAAAAATAAAACAAAGAATTCAAAAATGAGAAAAATGACATCTGACACACCCGAAAATATCTCTTCTATTATTAATATTATATAATTATCTTTCATAAATAAATCGGTTTTAATTTTAGTTCTTGCTACAAGTCACTTTAGTTTGTGATAAGGAGATGATGCCCATCCTCTAATCAGTCGTCCTTGCGGAGTCAAAAGACGTCAACTGCTCCTGCATCTCCATGTCTATCACGAGGAACACGCTCATCTTCTCCATCTCCATAGTCTCAGGAGAAGAAAACCGCTGCCTATGTCGACGAGGCTGTCGCGGAGGAGGAGGTTGACCTCCACATTCGTCTGCTCCTCGATTGCCTTCAGCTGTTCCATGCTCATCTTCTCCTAGCACAAGAAATCGGAACCGGACCGATTATCAACAGTCCCAAATATTGAGAATCGGAAAACGGACTAGTTATCACGAGAACTGTCCAAAACTAACCTATTCTCAGTCCCATTCCGGGTTTAACTGGGATCTTTGCTCGCCCCTACTGTCATGTGCATGTGTGCTCGAGTGGAGGTGGCGTTGCCCGTGGGGTGGCCGACAGATGCTGACGAGAACCCGGCAGCCCTTGCCCGTTCCTTGGCACCACCTAGGGGTGTCAACAGTTCGGTTCGGTTCGATTTTTTTGAAAAGTTGAACCGAACCAAACTATTAGAAAAAACTTGCGAATCGAACTGAATAAGACCCGAACCGAATACGAACCGAACTGAAATTTCGGTTTGGTTCGGTTTTTCAGTTTCAGCTTTTAGTTTTCGGTTTTTACATTTTTTTTCTGTTGTATATATTTTTCATTTCCAAAAAATAATATCTTATCGGTTTATCAGTTTGATTCGGTTAACCGATAAAAACCGATAAAAACTGAACCAATAAAAAAAAAAAATTTGGTTTTTAAAGAGAACCGAAACAAATGAAAACCGAATCGAAAAAACCAAATTTTTTCGGTTCGGTTCGGTTCGGATTTTGACACCCCTAGCACCACTCACCCCAGGCCTCTTTCCAGAGAAATGACTGAATATTTTTTAAAAATATATTTAACTATCTGGAGAAAGCAATTCTTGGATATGGTTCCATGATATAATCAGATTTAGGAAAATCGCCAGTGCGCTTCTTGGGTTGTAATTTTTCATTTTTGTTCGAATCTTGGGTTGTAATAAATAATAGGAAAATCAGTCTAGAAAAGGAAGTAAATCACATGATGACCAAAAGGCCTGGCGGGCCGATCGGTCTAAATTGCTTGGCGAGGCTCATGGAAATTTTCTTGATCCGAATTAAATTGGCCCAAAAACATAGGTTTTGAGATCATATCATCTATTTTTCAAAGCGGGAGTGTCTTTATTCAATCAACATACTTAAGAGTTGAGCGATTCGTACACTTCCGCGCACGCCAATGCCATAGTCTCGATGTTCATTTGGCTTCACATACTAAGCTGTGAGTAAATATTTTCTATTGAGAGTGCGTTTAATAGAGCTTTTCCACAAATATTACAATTGCAAAATAGGTTACTGTAGTAATTTGAGATGTCTCATAAAAATCTCACGAATTCAGCACCCTCGTAGCGAAAGTACTTCCACAACGGCTTCCTTTGATAACTTTGAAATGCTGTAACTTTTAAACTTTTTGAAAATTATTGGGATAGGTGCATTAGAAGTCTTAAAATTTATCACGAAAATGCAATTGAATCCTAATATTTTCAAAAAGTGCAATCAAATTCTTCCGTTAATACCATCAATTTGACTAATAGAAAATGATGATGTGACATTTTTAAATTTAACTTCTCTATCCTACGTGACATTTTTTTTTCTCAAACCTAAAAAAGAAAAGCTAAAAATTATTTTAAAAAACACAATTGAAAATAAAGAAAGAGAGTGCAACTTACTGATGGAACACTACTACCGCCCATCATCGAAGGGGCTAACGAAGGTCACCAGAACTGGCCGAGAGTGGCCAGCCCTCTCCAAGTCAAGGCGAGGCCTCGTCAACCTGATGCAACAGTGCCCAGATCTAGGCAATGCCAGCCCAACCGAGCGCCTTTAGGGCCAGCGAGGTCATCGGCCCCAAGTGAGGGGCCCGGCAACCCTGGCCAAGCCCGAGCGAGGTACCCAAATCTAGGCAATGCCAACCCTCACTTGGGGCCGGCGAAGGTCACTAGCCCTTTTAGTAATGTGCAATAAAGGTGGCAACAACCCACCAATGAGCTTGTCATTCTCTTTCTTTATATTCAATTTCTTTAAAATAAAATTTTTAGCTATTCTTTTTTAGTTTTTAATCTAATTTAAATATGATTTAATAAAATATGCCATGTAGGAGAGAGAAATTAATTTTAAATGTCACATGCACTTTTTATCAGTCAAATTGATGATATTAATGAAAATTTTGATTCCACTTTTTGTAAGTTTTAAAACTTAATTGTACTTTTGCAATTAGTTTTAAGACTTTTGGTACACTTATCCTAAAATTATTTTATTAGGATAAAATACACATACAATCAAGAACATTTACAATTGCCTCATTACCTTTTCTTTTGAACCCAATAGAAAGCTCTACCATGTTGCAAGTGCGCAATAGAAGTCTTATACATTCTCTTGGTTAGATTATTAAAAGGGAACTCAAGTCTGAGTTGTCAACCTATCTAGTTTGACTCACTTTTACCCAAAAAGTTACGCTAAGGAGTTATGAGCCAAAACTAGGTTTGTCATCTGATTTATTCCTTAAGACATTCTACCATTGGCTCTAATACCATTTGTTAGGAGTAAGTAGTAGAAGTCCTATATCTTTGCCTAAAGAAATCAATAAGAATGAGCCCAAGTCCAAGACTATCAACACACCCGGTTGGACCCACTTTCTTTGAAAGCTTATTAAACCAATGAGTTGTAGACAACTTATGATATATTAATTGCTCCACACACACAAATTATCCAATGTGGAATTTCTCTAACAAAAGCCTCGTTACCTTTTCTTTTCAACCCAATAGAGAACTTCACTATGGTGGAAGTGTGCAACAGAAGTCTTAGACATTCTCTTGGATAGATCATTAAAAGGGAACTCAAGTCCGAGCTGTCAACCTATCTAATTGGACCCACCTTCACTCAAAATGTTAAGCTAATGAGTTAGGAGCTAGAACTAGGTTGGCCATTTGATTTATTCCTTAAGATATTCCACCATTGACTCCAATACCATTTTATGAAAGTGTGCAGCAGAAATCCTTGAATAGATCAATAAGAAGGACTCTAAGTCAAAGACTGTCAACACACCCTATTGGACCCATTTTTTTTCAAAGCTTAAGTTAATGAGTTATAAGCTAATTATGATTTATTAACTTTTCCAGACACACAAATTATCCGATGTAGGATTTTTCTAACACAATTCATACGTACATCGCACCCACCTCCAATCTTTTTTTTTGTTCCACTGCAGCTACAATGATACCAAAAAGATCTTAAAATTTGTTTTTTTCCTCTAATATATGAGCCGTTTGGAGAACAACCACTGGCAAATAACACATTTGCTATATTTCTCGACAAATCGGTCTTCCTTCGGCATTAATTACGATGAGTCGGAAACCAGTTAATGCACCAACTGTATCCTTTTCAATTGCATCGTGTTCAAGAGGGGGCCGCCAAGAAAAGCCTCCCCCAATCGTTATCCAGATGAGAAAGCAAATCAATTTTTGTTTTGTCTTGGTCAGTGTTCATTTGGCTTGCCTATGTTCATTGGTCCCGGATCATTAGCATTGAAGAGTGAGTAATAGCGGGGGGACCAAACTAAGGTTTCACCCCCATGATTTGCATGCAATGACTTATCTTCACCACTTTTCTTCATCAAAACATCGTCGTCAACCACCACCAATCTATTAAGTCTCCGTGTAGTGAATGCCATCTAGCTCCGTTCACATCTCTATAGGTTTGTTTCATCAACTTCCTTAATTGGTAAAAACTTCATAGCAAGGACACCATCTATAGGCTTGATTTGACATGACAAATGCCGAGTGCGAATCCTATCGTCTACAGCTCATGCTAACTTTGAGAGACATGCTTATCACCAGTACCTGTGTGTAGAGCACTGCTCGATGTACCATAGTCTTTTTTTTTTTTTTTTTTTTTTTTTTTTTTTGGGGGGGGTGGTCTGTGATGTACCAGAGTCTAGAATAGGGTAATTTATGTGTATTCGTAAGAGTCGGTGGTTTGACTACAACATGCATAAGTCAATGCTCAATTAATCCACCAAAGAGATACATAGTTAAGTTGCGACTCTCATTCAAGAGTTCAATTTCAAAAATTCATTAAACGCTCGCTGACCCAGGAGATTTTAGAGAGGGTTTATGCTGACACTACTTGGAACAACCTTCCAAGCATGAGTAAATCCCAAGACACCCAACTTTTTATTTCCCAAGACAAAGACCAACAATCCCTAGAGAAGATATAAGTAACATCATCAACTCTCGATTCTAATGACCATAGAAACAAACAAAATGCAAAAGACTAAATAAAAAGACAGAAGTACTAAAAGACCATTCTCGGATTTTCTGGGAAGCACTTTGTAATTTGAGCATTACTTTCTCTAAATACTCCAAATTTTTTGAAGCACGATTTATAGAACCTAGACATATATGGCTTTCCATTCAAATATTATTGGCCTACATTGGAGCACGAAATCAATATGAAAACTCAGAAAAGAATTAACCTTGAAATTATGCCCATAAAGATGAACTTCACCTCTAAACAATTTTTCATTAGGTGTTGGATAAGGTTTAGTCCTCTTGATATGATCCTTCATCACTCTAGATGATTTCCCCAGATAGAGTTATTTAATTTTTGTTGAGTGTCCCATCAGTATTTAGTTTGGATGATGTTAATATATTATAATTCCACCAATCAAAAGTATGGTTAGAAGAAACTCGCTCCAACTAAAGATGGAGGAAAATATAGTCCCAATCAAATGTCCTTGTACTCAACCCTTAGATGTTGATAAATTGTCACAGGAGCATGAACACATTGCTTTATAGTAGGGAGCTAAAACAATGGTGATAATGTAGGTGAGGATCCTTTACCCCACATGGTATTTTTCATTGAGATGCCAATATGAGTTATATTAGAAAGGTCCCATATTGAAAAATTGGTGTGGTTTGAAATAATTAATATATTTTAGTTGTGGTCTGTCAAGACAACAAGGGAAGTGCTGTGTGGAGTAGAGAATCTTGATCTTAACAACTCCACATGGATGATATTAGTTTGCATAAATTAGTAAAATTCATGTTGGTTATGTTCAAATTCTTATCATGCTTAGGAAAAATGTGATAACTCATTGTCATGTGTCTATCTAGAAATTTACAAGCTTTTCGAGGAATACTACAAATCAAAACGTCTAATCATTTAGGTATAAGGCCCTCTATATTCCTTTTAATTAGACTATCTTATTAAGATCATAGTGTATAAAGTTCACTTATAGCCACCAAAATGTTGATAGAACTTGCAATAAGATCTGTGGTGCGGGATTTAATCATTTAATGCACTAAATTTATTTTGTTCGGAAAAATGCATTCTAACCATTTTCAGATCAATGTTTTAGAAAAAGCCAATGTTATATACTATGTGTTTCATCAACATTGCATTGATGTGGTAGCATCTAACTGCCATCTTGTTATCTGAAGAAACCATTAAAAGAAGTTTGAAAATGGTTCTGAGGCCCTCTATTCTCTCCCCTCCCCCCCAATTTTTTTTCCTCTTCTTAGATTTCTCCTTCGTTATTTTGTTTTACTATCATTGCTTATGTGGCGCGGATACGGCACTAAATCATCATCATAAATGTATTTGGCTAGAAATTTGGTCCAGAGATAGAGTACATTAATATGTAAAACTGAGAATATTATTGTATAGAGTGATTGAAACCAAATTTCAAAAAATTCATTGCAAATTGCATCAAAGTTTAAAGTGTTGCCTATGATGTTGGAAATTCCGAATTGGTTGGATTTAACGGTATGGATGTGCTTACATGGAAAACATGAATGGCATTAAACTACGTCGCTTACATGATCAGAAAAACAGTGGATCGAGTCAAGAGAGACATAAACCCCGTCCGGTTTTGGTAAGTATGAGACAGTGAGAAAAAACAGTGGACGGAGTCAAGACATAAACCCCGTCCGGTTTTGGTAAGTATGAAACAGTGGGCTCGAATCAAAAGAGTGTAACGCATGCATGCATTACTGTGTGAAGCTGCACGTGAATGCTCACGAGTGCAGACCCTAAAGCGAAATTCTTCGCTTCTCTTTTGAACGCATCGATCGTCCTTCTCTGGTAAGCTTACGGGAGAGATCTGCCGTCTCACAACAAAAAGTGTCTGCAAATTGCAAAGAGAAAATTTACTTGTGGGTGGTGCAATTTGATCATTGAATGTCATACCAAAAAAAGCAACCCTCATCTGTTAAAGCGTCCAGATTTTCTTTAGCCTGTAAAGGTTCAAATCATAAGAGGAAAAAAGAAAGAAAGAGAAGAGACACATGATCAATGTCACATTATCAACTTTCTTGACCATCTTTTCGTCTGTTGATGTTATCTCCCTTGGAGATTCGCTTCACGGGAAGATGAGAACCTTGTATATAAACCCTTCTTTCTCTACGTAGAAAAGTGCATACTAGCAAAGGATCAGCTTCATATAAAAATGGCTGTTCATCGCCATCGATCATAATGAAAGCACAGAGGAACTTTGCTTAACACGAGGACTTGAGAACAAGAAGAAGTTGAGAAAGACTCAAGGAGAAGAAGAGCAAACCAATAATCCTTCATCATGGTAAGTAGCTTTGAGCTGTTGCATTGATTCATTTCTTCCTACTGATTACAATACTGAAATAATCAAAATTTAAAGTAATAACAGTCGACCAAATGTTGGAAGGTAACTAATAGCTAAAGCTGCGCTCAATTAACTAATAGGGCTTGAATTTATATGGATAGACTTACGTTCCCAAGAGGTTGTACGTAGAATATTTTGTCACTTCATTTGCTTTTTCGTCTAAAACCCATTGCACGTTCGCTGCTTGGGCCAAATTCTGGACTGTACTTGATGAAGACGTTTCATACATATTTAAAAAAAAATTAATTACCCATCACGCTGCTTTACCATCTCTCAGGCATAAGTTCCACGAGAGTCAATACTACACACATTGTTGGAGTTTCGAGGTCTGGATTCCAGATGTCAATACCGATTCCTTGTTATTCTGTACTCATGCTTTCCAGATTTGTCTCAGTAAAAACCAAGCTGAATGCGAATTAAAAACCCTGCAGAACATGCTTTGAAACTAATCTCGCTTTACTAAAGCATGTTGATCATGTCCAATGGACATTACGTGTTAAAGTTGTATTGTTTATGTGCATTGCCAGTGTGTGTAAACTACATGATATGCATTTTTGTGGATGTGACTTGTGCATGTTTTACTTGCGATAGCTCCTTGATGTACACATGATAGAAGGTCCATCGCTTTTATATTTGCAGTTGTGAAGAGTACTTTAGCGTCATTTGTAACAAAAATCCATAATATTAGAGTGTCTCTCTCTGAGATGTATAAATGTATATCGCGTTAGGCTAAAACATCATAAATGTTATTTTCCGTTCTCTTTGCAGGATGAACAAAGGCTACGAAAGGCAATATCAGATGTGTCGATCCAAATAGACAACTTCTACAGGAGCGAATCAGACTTTACCATGGGAAAGATTGATGAAGTTGAGCAAGTAACTTGTGAATGCTGTGGCCTAAAAGAGGATTGCACTCCAACTTACATATCCCAAATTAAGAATCGTTATTCAGACAAATGGGTTTGTGGCCTTTGCTCAGAAGCAGTCAAAGAAAAGCTGGCACAAGCACCATGCATTGCAATACAAGAAGCTGTGAGCTCTCACAAGGAATTTTGCCAAAAGTTTAACAGCACAACCAGATCAAATCCAAAGCTTTCTTTGACATGTGCCATGAGGAACATTGCAAAAAGAAGCTGGGAAACTAGAAACTCCAGGACTTTGCCTACATCCAAGATCACCCGAAGCACGAGTTGTGTCCCGAGGATCACTCTCAACTAGTAGGTTTCCCCACCAAGATGACTTTAACTGATTGTGCACGCAGAATATCGCTTGACTGTAACATCACAAGAAAAAAAAACAGAAATTGCACATGCATACTCGGGAAGAAGAGTTGGGACTACGCTTCATACATGTTCTCTGTATACCTATGTTGTGATTGACCGAAATTCACCATCTCGGAGGAGGTGAATATTCAGAAAGTAGGGATATTGTTTCTTTTTTAGCATTTAGCGGATATCTTAGACCAGTTCAAACTAGATATATTAAGTATATGACTGAAATTATAATATTTTATTGTTCTGTTGTATCAATAACACTTGATTTCTATATAAGGTTTATTTTTTTCCACGTGCTCTTCAAAAGGTTTTGTTTCTGTTAGCTACCCTTTGTTTCTTCATACTGGGTACAATCATTAGCTGAAGTCGAACGAAGTTTCGATAAAGTGGATCCAACATTTTCTTAGTTCATGCCTATTTTTAATTAAATAATCTGAAGGTATTATCGTATATTTCATTTATAATACAATCGACTTTGATAAAAACCCATCCAAAGCATGACAATA
This sequence comes from Eucalyptus sp. ANBG9806169, assembly GCA_014182395.1. Classification (NCBI taxonomy): domain Eukaryota; kingdom Viridiplantae; phylum Streptophyta; class Magnoliopsida; order Myrtales; family Myrtaceae; genus Eucalyptus; species Eucalyptus sp. ANBG9806169. Next base: position 46,178,969 of record CM024575.1, on the reverse strand, counting down.
GCACTAGCATAATATATTTTATGATGTATCTTAATAGCTTGCGCTTTTGCGAAATAGATATGATTAGCTACCAGTGGAACCACTTCGTTATCATTTTGTGCTGGAGCTTGGTATATGGCATGCATGATCGGCGTTCGAGGCTGGGGTTGTTCTAGCATTGGCGACGAAGAGAAGTCGACAAAGTTCCCCTTCAAGTACGCAAAGGACATAAAAGAGATCAAGAGTTGGTCCCGGCTATATAGTCTCTAACCCTTCATTGGACAATTATATTTCCCTTGAAATCTCACAATCTTCTTCAGCTCATGGAACACGTACCAACTAATTGGATTCTTTTTAGTATACTTGCTATTGGGGGGAAATCAGATTAGCGTGTATAGAAAGAAGAAATCTCACTAAGAACGCCACTAGTGACATGCCATAAAATGTTAAAAATGAATTAAATTAGTCTTTTGAGAGTTAACTCGAACAATCCCATAAGATCAGTTTAACGGTCAAAAAGATCGATATTAATACAGCGATTACTTGCGCGATATGATGAACGAACAACAATTATTAGACGAGAAGGTGGATTTAATTTTTATCAGAAAGTTAAATGGCAAAGCGAAGGGAAAATCAAAACAACCGTGACCCTTTACAACAATCACCCGTTAAAAGAGAAGATGGATGAGCCTACATGGCCATACCCCCATATATTGCTTGTGGTCCAAAGGCTTTTCCACTAGGGTTCATCTTTATCCTTGAAACGCAATAATTGCCTCAAAATGGTCCCAAAGTTCTCAGATCCCCATACAAATTCACTGTACCAATTCCTATTTTAACCAAAGGCAAAAACCCTAGCTGGTCCAAAATCTCACATAGCACGTGAGCTCCACACGTGCAGCACTCTTTAAACTCAAAAGATTTCAAAGGCCTGGACCAGCTGGTCCATCCTTTTGGCCACAAAATGGCATGCGAATTAAAAGAGACCCGTTTGATTGGATCACAGTGTCTCAGCATTCAACCCAATCTTCTCCCCCATGACAAGGACATTTCCCTTTGAAACCTTTCATGTGATTGCATGCACTTTATGTGAATTTTCATTTTTAGGTTTATTTATAAGCTTGGCCATGTTTAAGGGCAATGTTGCTAAAGTATCTTAAACATTAAACCTCGTCAATTTCTTCTGACAGCTTAAATTTTTCATGAGAATAACCTGAAATAGTCCCATAAAATTTCATAAATATGTAGGGCATAGAGGATGGTGGAAATATTGCAGCTTACATAGTTAATTGCAAGATTTTTTCATGATGAGACTCATACTTGCCACTCATGAAAATCCACCCAAAGCATGCTAATCTCCAATTCTCCATCACGATCAAGCAATTTCAAAAAAGAAAAAGTAACCCAGTTTATAAAATTGGAATGTATAAGAAATCGCACTCACACCAATATCTTATTTCTGATGTGCTAATGTTGTCAAGCACGTCAGATCATGCATCTACACGGCATGCTATCCGCCTAACCCAACTAGCCAACAATGCAACGCCATACACACTCTTGATTAGATTAGAGAAGAGGATACGAATCACTTGGAGTGGATTTTATTTTTTTTATTTTTGAGTGCATTCTCTCGTATTGGTGAGACAAAATGCCCTCCGGCAGCCGTATCTGCTATTTATATAAATATATTATTATTATTATTATTATTAAATTATTATTATTATTATTATTATTATTATTATTATTATTATTATTATTTTGTATAGTTGGGGGTACTAACGACAATTTGCAAAATTAAATTTTTATATGTGTTAGTGAGAAGTGGGTCATAATTTAGCATTCCATATAAGTCTATTGCCTTATTTGGAAAAATTGTTTACACTCGTGTGTATGCTATGATTACTCACTTACTTTGAATATTGATTCTATAAGCCCAAAATAATTTTGTATCTATAGCTTTTAATGATAAATTGTGTGGGTAAAATTTTATTGGCAGTGACTTTATATTATTGGCTTTTTTAATCAGGTCACTAAATATTTGTTAAACGATAGAGTTTTTTAAGGAATGAATTGTTTTGCCACGCCATGGATAGTTATAAATTGGAATTTTAGGTCATGTGCCTCTTTTCATTATAGATGGACTGTTTTTATTATTATTATTATTTTCCTCGAGATTCTTTCTTGTAAAAATGCCTTCATTCGGTCAACCCCATAAACCTTCAACTTCCTTACAAATTAGAGTGAGTTTAGAGAGAGAGAGAGAGATGGGCTTCATGAGGGTGGACAATATGTGATTCCACATCTCAATCTACACTTAGAGGAATAATCAGTGTGCATGACACCATAGATTACGCCATGTGATGCACTCAATGCCCCAAGATCCACTAATTGTTCCTATCACTGTGGACCCTCAAGCCCGACATTCATAGATCATAGTGCACTTCTAATTCGCTCCTTTTAAAGGGGGTGAACGTGGACATGTAAGGCGGTGCCTGCCATTTTTCTTTTTTCTTTGCCAAACTTTCCTTTAATTAATCAACAGGATATCATTACAATATTAACCTCAATGATGGACCTTTATCAATTTATGAGCACGGATCCCCAAAAAGGGAATGAATGAATGAATTCTCCAACCCTTATTTTGAGGGAATTGGTTTGCCCCCACGTCAATGGAGGGCTCACTAAGATGGCGATGGGGTACAATATATGGTGAAAAGTGCAGAATTCTTTAGTATAAGTACAAATGGAGCACTAAACCTAGTTTTGGATGTAGATTCTTTTCACAGCATATTGGCATGAATGGACTTTTTTTTCTAGGGTTACTAAGAGATTCTGTAATCAAGGGGTAATATTATATTCAGGAATTCGGAAGCTCTAACAATTTGATAAGAGAGAAATTATTCCCCTAAAGAAATAGTTTTTCAAGATAATAAAGGTTCATATTTTCTTTCTCCCGTTTTGTCGCCCTAAAGAAAATTAGGAAAGAATGCATATGTGCCTTCCTACTCAATTCCTTTAAAAGCTTAGCTTACTACTTGAGCATTCTCATTAAGACTTATATACGATATATTTCGCCTCAGGTTTTCACAGATGGAATCCAACGCACACCCATACAAGGTAGAGCCACTTAGTGTGCGCAATTTATGTTAGCCTAATGAAATGGTGTCTTGAGATTAGTGACAGTATGCATGATAGGTCCACTGTCCTCCCAAGACAACACCCATGGCACTTGGTTATCATTTGTAGATGGATGTAAACTATAAAAGTTACACATTTATGTGGACTTCATATGCTATGACGCATCAAAGCGATAGAAAACACAGATTTGAATAATCCACAAACATGCTTATAAAGAGAGAAATATCTTTTCTGTATTGATAAAAGGTTGATTTACATAAGCAGTGAAGCAATATTCAAAAAAATAGAAATCCTAACAAAAAATATTCAAAATGAGGAAACACATAATTATAAATCCAAATAAGATAAATCTTAGCCTAAATTAACAAATTATAAATTGAAATAACAATATCTCCAAGATCCTAAAAATCTTAAAAGATAAGACAATAAAATAAAAATCTCCTTCACAACAATGCTAATAGGCTAAACTTGCATTTGCGTGATTGCTCGTCTTTGGCCACTGACATTTACATCTTTCTTTCAGTAAAAGAGAGGAGAAAGGTGACCAGCGAACATCCCTTTTCAGCGTTTTCATAAAGTTTCACATTTGCTACTAAATGTTTAGATTGAGTCATATCTCTTCAATTTACTCATAAGTGTATGAACCCATCATCCCAGCACGACCAAATGGGTAAGAGGTCCCGAACCCATTCGCTAGTACAAGAATCGCCCACTGGTAATACTAATCTCGTACCACTAAGCTAGCACCACCATGGTCACTGGCCTTTACATGGTTCGATCTCCGTTTGGGAACAACTTCCCAAAGCCCTTTAGAGGGCTAAAGATACTTGGGCAAATGCCAGCCCGTTTGGCAAAAAATTTTGCCCTCCATTTCGCAAATGCTAGGCTTTGTGAAGCCGAAAGCCCAAGGCGGTGAAGACTGCCTTGGGCTTCGGCTTTTCGGCATGCCCACGGGCACTTGTTTACATTTTTTTTTTTTCCGAATTTGTCCTCATGAATTTTTTGTTTTTCCGGTTCTTGCCCTTGTACGCGACATCGTTCATCTTCTCCGGGGGTTCGGTTGGGCGACGGTGTGGGGGGGCGGCTTTGCTAGAGGGACGCCGGCAACCGTCGGGGGTGGCACGACCGACGCCGGAGGTGGCGTGACCGACGCGGAGGTGGCACGCCCGACGCCCTGGGTCGCGGGGCTGCGGGCGGTCTTCTTCGTGAGCTTCTTCTTCGCGCGACGCCGCCGCCCCCGATCTAGGTCGCACGACCTCGCTACCCCCTGGATCCGGGTCGCGGCGGCGTCGCGCGACCTCCGCGACCGCCGCCGCCCCCGGATCCGGGGCGGCGAGGTCCTCCCCGCGACCTCGACGCCACGGATCTAGGTCGTCGGAGGTCGAGGCGGCGTCGCGCGCGTCGCCGCCCCGGATCCGGGTCGCCGGAGGTCGAGGCGGCGTCGCGCGACCTCGCCGCCCAGATTCGGGGGTCGCCGGAGGTCGCGACGGCGTCACGCGACCTCGCTGCCCTCTCGCCGCCCCCGAGATCCGAGGTCGCCGGAGTCGCCGGAGGTCGCGGAGGTCGCCGGCGGCTGCCGCCCTTTGCTGGTCAAATTCTTTTTATTTTTCTTTTAACAATTTTTTTTTTTTACCACAAAACTACTTTGTAAATGTAATTACCCAAACGCCATTTTGCTCAAAATACTTCACAAAGAGCTTTCAAAGTACAATTTACCAAACACACTTGCATTTTGGAAAACACCTTTAACTCAAAGGTATTTGCATTTTCCTAAAGACTTTCCCCAAAAGTGGTTCCCAAACGCACCCGATATCCAAAAAGCATTTCTGATAATGACTTACACGAGTACGTCATGATGAACAACCAAATGGACCTATTATCATAGGGAGTAAATTAGGACTTCTCCTTCCTATGAAAGTGTTAATACAATAGGAGTTCCACGTAATATAAGGTTGAGATATAAGGGTGGAATTAAGACGCTAAGTCGGTTTTTGATCGATGTTTTAAGTTCTGAAGCAATTCTTAATCTAGCTAGGCATTTTTCTTTTTTTTTTTCTAGCTAGGTATGTTAGTAATTTTGAACTTGGACTTCTTCTCAACTCTTCTATGAAGATATGCAGACTTCTACTACTACTCGCATCAAATGGTATAAAAAGCAACGATTGATTGCATGCCCCTTAACATGTATCGTGTTATCTTTTATGAATATAGTACGGAAGAAACTTCATAGATCATGGCATTGTCCTATTGATGAGATAGCCAAAAAAAAAAAAAATCATGAGTGAAGGCAGATGCTGTGATGTAAATTTTGCACCGTTGCGGTAAATTTTGAGGATACAAGTATGGTGGTTCGCAACCGATGGAGACAAATTTGGAGATTTGAGTTCAAATATATGTCAATGAAAAAGGGTACTTGATTTAAGAGGAAGGTCAGTGAAGGTGCACATATTTGCGGTTGTTACTGCAATAAAAGCCTCACAATGGATAATTAACGTGGGGGAAAAGAACTAAAAACAAATCTAAACCTATCGCCCCGGTACCAATTCAATTTTAAATCTTTCAATTAGTTCAATTAGTCCTAAAGTTTTTCATATTTATGAATGGAGTTCGTCTGACCAACTTAGGTCAAAAAATTTTAACGTGAACGCTAATTGTTTTATGTGGCATTACTACCACTAATGTGGACAATTTTCAAAAAAAAATCTTGAATTTTTTTCAATTTTTTACTTTTTATTTTTTTTCTCTTTTTTAATGTTTCCTTATTTCCCTCCACCGCTAGTAGTCCTCTGTGATAGCCAGCAGAGGTCGCTGACGAGGGAAGGGATAGGATGTCCTCCACAACCATAGGCGAGGGCAGCCAATGAGAGTTGGGCGAGGCCCACCAAATTTGACAAAGGGACCCTTACCCAACCTTCGCCAGAGGCCAACAAGGGTCACACTATCGCCGGTCTCTAGTGAGGGGACCCTCACCCAACCATGGTCCAAGGCCAAAGAGGTCAGCAAAGGGTAGCCTTTCTAGATTGATCAAATGGACTCAATCAGTGAGGCCAGCAAAGGTGTCTCAACCCTCACCCTTGCTGGTATTCACATAAGTGATTTCCAATCTAGATTGATCAAATTGACTCAATTAGTGTATATATAAAAAGATTTAGAACTGAATTGGTCAAATTGAAAGGTTAAATACTAAGCTGATACCAATATAATAGGTTTAAAACTTTTTTTGTCCTTTTTCTCAATGTGGTGTGCAACCATACCAGTTTACAAGGAACTGGACCAGATTGCCCTAAAAACCGATCCACTTCCAGATTTTCGATATTAAATTGTTGGAAGCGATGGGTTTCATAAAGCCTAAAATTCTTAACTTTTCTCAGACTTCTTTTTCTATGCTCTCTCCAGGCTCACTCATACACTCACGACTATCTCTCTCTCTCTCTCTCTCTCTCTCTCTCTCTCTCTCTCTCTCTCTCTCTCAACTCACCCTCCTCCTCACTCCGTAGCTCACCCTCGCTCATTCTTGACTCATCTTTGCTCGCTCACCTTCATTCATCTTTTACTTTAAACTATTTTGTTGCTTATATCGTTTTTCTGTAAAAAAAAATTAAACAAAAGAAAAACAAGTTCTCAAATAGACCCTAAAATCGAACCAAAAAAATAAGGTAGGTTACAAGGTTGGTTCCAGAGTAGACATGGTAGGTTTTAGATTCCAAAAATTATGAACCAATTCTAACATGATAGGTTCCACGTTTTAGGTCTGGAACCTACCAATCTTGAAATCGATCATCTTTAATTCATGCGTCACAACTATTTAATTCAGTCTAGTAGGTATTAATTTGATTGAAGAAAATAATATAATGTTAGCCTCACAAAGGAAAAAAAAATGAAAAAAAAAATCAATATTGAACCAGATACGGACTTATCTCATCATGATAAGAACTTAAATAAGTGATGCTTTTTCTCTTTTTTTGTGATTTTACTATAGCCAACCGCATTGCATTTGAAATATATTAACATGTAATAGTTATCCTTTCTCTACACTTATCAGGTTTTTATGAATAAGTAACATAAGATTCAATCAAACCTAATCACAAGCCTAGTATCCAAAGGTCAATCTAGATTTAATCCAAGCCATAAGTGCCCAAAAGCATCCTCCAGCTATGGGTGTACAAAAGAACCAAGATTGGCCTTGACTGCTCAAAACAGCACCGAACTGATCAGTTTTGGGCAATTTTTACGGGAACTAATTTGGTTCTCAATTTCAGGTATGGAATCACCTACTCGGACCCCCGAGACCGAACTAGTACATATATATAATTTAGTTTTAGCTCTCTTATGCCTTTTAGTAAAAGAAAACCCTAGCCCTCTCAACTCTCTCATCTCATTTCACTCTCTCTCTCGATCCATCAATCGCCTCACCTCTCATTGAGTCAGCCAAGTTCTCAGTCTCACCTCCATCCCTCTCTTAAGGCTTCACAGTTGTGGCCTCACCTCCCTCTCAATTTTGCTCAGACTCACAAGTCTCATGCCTCTCGCAAATCTCTCGCCTCCCTCCTGTTGCTTGATGTTCGCTTGCTCGTGCTTCTCATTGTTGGTTGTCTTTGTTTGGTCAATTGGAGTCCGTTTGAATTTCAGTTTAAGGTCAGTCCTCATTGTTACTTCGTTGCTCCTTGATTTATATTGTCGATCATATTGAGCATATTCTAGAAACACAAGAAACAACTAAGGTGGATTGTATTAAAGCTAATGTTTCAAAGTATAGAAGATAGGGCCAATTTAGCCAACCTTTTAGATGTAAAAACACTTCTCAAAAATCACAAAATCATCCTTGATATGAAGTAGACAGAGGTCTGGTTCCCAGTAGGTTCATGAAACCACTAGGCGGTTCCCATTTTGTGGGACTAACCCTTAGTGGGCAATTCCTAGTTCCAAGATGGGAACTGCTCACCCTAGAACTAATCACCCCTATCTCTAGCTAGTATGGCCAATGCCCTATAGTTATTGGACACAGGCCATCTCAGTTGGACCTGATTTAGCCACCCAGTATGTGTGTGTGTGTGTATATTCTTGTTGATGGGCAAGCTTGCGCTATAATTTTAGCCAAATTCGAGAGTCCGATCTAACCCATCCATTGATCACTCCAGTCCCGATGTCGCAGCATACTTTTTTTTTATAATCCTGGAGAACGAGAGTAGATGCCTAATTACTTGGGTACTCATGAACTATCCACTACCTTACAACTTTTTTTATCGTTTATGTCAAAGGGCTTTGTCGTCCAAAGCTTTGTCCAACTAGGTTATACTTTCCGCAGGTCTTTCACATCTCATGGACTTATTCATGTTATTTATCGTATGCAGTGTAGAGTGGAAGACTCCGAAAGTCCACTTTATGTGGCACAACAACCCACCTAAGAGAAAAGCTAGCATATACCTCTCAAGTGGGTTGTCTAAACCTCTATATAATACCAACTATGTACCTATATTATGAAATAAAATAATCGTGAGATACATCAGATATTCATTCTATCTAGGAGGACAAAGAGAAACGTTTGAGTTCAATTAACTTTTCTCTCTGGACAGTATACTTAGAATTTAGTGGGGGAAAGGCAAAGACTTTTTGCGAGGAGATGTGGGGATACCGACGGGGATGGGCGTGGAGGTGTAAAACCCTAGAAAATGGAGGATGAAGAAAGCATGCCGGAGTGACAAAGACCACTCACTGTATATTCCTTCGAGAAAGATGATCGGGTAGGTCCCTTCACATGAAGAGAGAAAGATGCGCACGAGAGCACTTTAATTTTTTTCTCCAAAGTTTCGCCAAGAAAAAAGTTTTTAGGCCCAAAGGCCTTCCACTTTTTTATTTTCTTTCTAAAACATGCTTTTCTCTGCTATGGCAAAATTAGCAAAGAAAGGTATGTACATGGCCTGTGTGAAGTTCTGTTTGAAATAGTATCCTTGATGAATGTCGTTTTGCGTTCTTAGTTAAAAGAAAAAAATATTAGTTTGGAGACAAGGCACATTGAAAATACAAGTGTTTAATCGGATAAAAAGAGCATGTTTTGCATCTAGATAAATGAAAGTTTACACCAGTTGTATATGTATGAAATGACAATCTAAAGCACATTAAACAGACATTGGTCCACTACTGAATCTCTTTGATTATTTAAAATGCGATCGACTCGATTTAATTGACTAATTTGAAAAACATGGTCTTCTTTTACTTTTCTTTTTCCTTTCGTCTCAACTAGCTTTTACTTTTTCTAAGCCTTCTGTGCCCCACCATTATTCTCATCCCTCTTTGCCACCCTTCCATCTTCTCTGTCTCTGCCATCTCTCTCTCTCTCTCTCTCTCTCTCTCTTTGAGAGGGAGATTAGAACTGTTTGAGCATGTACTGCGTGGCAAACTGAGGGAGAATCCAAGATAATCATGTAAGTCCAAACAAAAGGGTCTCAAGAACGATTGCTTTTTTGACATGCAAAGAGAACTTCATACTTACACCTTTGCACTATTCACTTACAAGAAAGCTGCATGAAAATGTTCTGTAAAGTGGCCTGCGAAAATAATCAGACCCTCAAATCTTTCGTCATCATTTTTCCTTGGTCAAGAGCTCATTATAGGAAACATCCAATGACTACACGAATCCATGTAGTTGCTTCGGTCAAAGAAACAAGAAGACATTCCAGCTAATAAGCTGCCTATTAAAAAATGAAGTCCGTGTTTTGTGTACTGATTCTCTCCAACCAGCCATTAATTTCTGTAAAGCACTATAGGATACACCCATTATTTAGAACGTGCCTTCATATAAAATTGCTTGTCCATGCCCCCAAATAAATTGCTCAAAAATGCACATTTTAATTTGCTCAACCATTCGTTCGAGGATAGTTTTTTCTATAAGGAATGAAAAAAAATATAGTCCACATCTTTATGCTATATAAGTTTTAAGCGATCAAAATACGCTTAAGATCGAATGCAAGTCCATATGCTATGAATCAAAGTGTCACCGAAAATTTTTTTATTGCGATTATCATTTAAATATAGTATATAACCACCACTAATGGTCGATTTAGTGGCTATAAGCATTGGGAGGAGCAGGGGCAGCAGTGTACTCAGGAGGTATGGAATCCAAATCCCAAAATAGAATCAAAAAATTTCAATCAAATTCATGTGTCACGTTTAGCAAACACTCAATAATATTGATATATTGGCGGGAAGTTAGTACCGCATTTGATTATAGTCAAATCAATTAATTGGAAGAATGTTTCACAGTGCACAAATAGAGTCATGTTACGATAAGTTTAAATACTCAATTTTCACAATCATACATCATATTATACTTTCCATATTAAAAGTTAATGTAGTTTTATCATACGTTACTTGCAAAAAGAACATGAGTGAAGGCAAGGGCACGCAGGACATGCGCCAAACAAAGGCCCGTAAAAAACGTCGATACTCCTCTCTCTCTCTCTCTCTCTCTCTCTCTCTCTCTCTCTCTCTCTCAAAAACGGGTTACTCAAAACTTTCTTTTGTCGCTATCCGAAATACGCGATGGTCACGCCAGTCAAAAAGAGCATTCTGGTGAGAACATACATCCGACAAAATCAGAGACTTTTTCCAACATCTGTCCCTGTTTCCCTTTCAACCGTTCGTGTTCAAATAAAACGTAGATTCAAAAGGTAGGTCAAGGTGCAATTTCGCAATTACTCACCAACTCCATGCCCCTTTTTCGAATCGCCCCTCCACCACAAACCCTCGCAATCTATTTAAGCACTCTATTCCTCACTGCTGTTTTTACACCCTACACTATCCACCATCTCAGTAGTTTTCACCAGCACATAAACATGTCGTCTTCTCCTTCTTCTTCACTCATTGATCTCTCTGAAGTAATCTTCTCGAGCACACTGTGGTCCAATGACAATTATACTCAGGTGAGTCAAGAGCCTTTGACCTAATCTTATGTTTGAGCCTCAATTTTTCCTTCAGCTTTCGCCCTACGGCAATCATTTGGTGCCACCTATAGTTTTCTATTGACTTGTTACTGTTGTATGTGTTTCACAGCTTTTAAGTTATGTTGCTTGATGCATTAATTCAAGCTATAGTTATTTGCTTCAATCATTACCCTTTTTTCTTCAACTGAGTTGGAAGAATATAATGGCAATGAGTGGTTCGACTCAACTGTTGTTTAATTAACGTTCTCTTTCTCTCTTTGGTCTTTCTTCCTTCTCAGCTCAATCTGCAAAAGCTCTCGGACTGCTGCTGATCAGCTGAAAGGGCTCTTGGGGTTCTTGAAATAGCCCAGTTCGCAGTTCATCTCTTTACCTGGGTGATTCATACACACCACAAGAGATGGCCAAGAACTGTGCGATTTCAATGTTGCCCATCTTGTCACTAATCCTCTTCCTCATCTCACGTGCTTCGGAGGGATCAGATGAATATGAAGATCAAGGGCTTCTCTTGTCCTTTAGGGCCTCCATCGATGACCCACTGAGGTCTCTATCCAACTGGATCAATTCATCAGCTTCTCCTTATTCTTCCACTAGTTTCTGCAAGTGGAGTGGTGTGACCTGCGACAATTCATTGTCTCACGTGGCCAAGATCGAGCTCTTTGGGAAGAACATGTCTGGCAAGATTGAGGGATCGATCTTTCAGATGGGTCACATACAAGAAATTGATCTCTCCAACAACAAGCTCTCCGGCGAGATCCCCCATAATGTCTTCTCTTGCCACTCCCTTAGGCATCTCAACCTGAGCAACAACAATCTCACTGGCCCGATCCCAAGCGGCTTGATCGCCCACCTGGAGACCTTGGACCTGTCAAACAACATGTTGTCAGGGAAGATCCCTGAAGATATTGGCCTGCTTTTTAGCCTAAAGGTCCTTGATCTCGGAGGCAACGTCCTGACTGGTCGAATCCCGGCGTGTATATCAAATATCTCGTTCTTAGAGGTCTTGACCTTGGCCTCGAACCAACTGGTGGGTGAAATCCCAAGAGAGCTAGGACAACTGAAGAGCTTGAGGTGGCTATATTTGGGGTACAACAACCTCTCTGGCCAAATCCCGAGTGAGATTGGTGATTTGTCCTCTCTGAACCATCTTGACCTTGTCACCAACAACCTCACTGGTCCAATCCCATCATCCCTAGGAAACCTCAGTGATCTTGAGTACCTCTTCTTGTATCGGAACAGGCTCGCAGGTCCAATTCCTAGATCCATGTTTGGCCTCCAGAAGCTGATCTCTCTTGACCTGAGTCAAAACTCTCTCTCTGGTGATATCCCTGAGCTCATAATCCACATGCATAGCCTGCAGATTCTCCATCTTTTCTCAAACAACTTCACAGGGAAGATACCCAATGCTTTGTCTTCCTTGCCTAAGCTTCAAGTCCTCCAACTCTGGTCAAATGACCTGTCGGGCCCAATTCCTGAAGGCCTAGGGAAGCAGAACAACCTGAGTGTCCTTGACCTCTCGACTAATTCCCTCACAGGGAAGATCCCAGACAGCATCTGCGGTTCAGGCAATCTCTTCAAGCTCATCCTCTTTTCAAACTCACTTGAAGGAGAGATCCCCAAATCTTTGAGCTCCTGCAAGAGCCTCCGGCGAGTCCGGCTCCAGAACAACTGCCTCAACGGTGAACTGCCCCCTGGGTTCACGAGACTGCCGCTCGTGTACTTCCTTGATGTATCGAGCAACAACCTGTCAGGCAAGATTGGGGAGCAGAGATGGGACATGCCCTCACTTCAGATGCTAAATTTGGCAAGGAATGGGTTTTCAGGGAATTTGCCTGAGGGCTTTGGGAGTGAAACTCTTGAGAATCTGGACTTGTCTAAAAATGGGTTCTCAGGGACAATTCCTAGGAGTTATGGGACAATATCAGAGTTGATGCAACTGAAGCTGAACAACAACAAGCTCTTCGGCAATATCCCTGAAGAGTTGTCCTCATGCAAGAAGCTTGTAACCCTAGACTTGAGCTCCAACCAACTCAGCGGCCCAATCCCTGCGAGTATCTCCGACATGCCAGTCCTCGGCGACCTTGACCTCTCTGAGAATGGATTATCCGGCGAGATCCCATCAAACTTAGGGAATGTCCAGTCACTTGTTCAGGTAAATATATCCCACAATCGCTTGCATGGCAGCTTACCACCCACTGGAGCATTTCTCGCCATCAACCCAAGCGCTGTCACAGGCAACGACCTGTGCAGCAGCGATGTGGCCACAGGCCTGCCGCCATGCAAAGGTGCAAAGGGCTCTGCGCAGTGGTTCCTGGTTGTTTGCTCACTCGCTGCCTTAATGGCGGCTGCTCTCTCTGCCTTTGCCTTTGTAGCCATTCGACGGAGAAGGCAGTTGGAGATGAAGAGAGTGGAGAGCAAGGATGGCGCCTGGGAAATGCACTGCTTTGACCCCGAGCTCTCGAGGTCGATAACGTTGGATGACGTCTTGAATTCGGCCAAGGAAGAGAACATCATCTCTAGAGGGAAAGAGGGGATCTCCTACCAAGGTAGATCAATCACAAAGGACATGAAGTTCTTCATGAAGGAAATTAAAGACATCAACATGTTGGATTCGCCGAATGTGAAGATGCAGGTTCTTGAACTTGGGAAGCTTAAGCATCCCAATATAGTGAAGCTCATGGGACTGTGCATCTCACATAAAAATGGCTTCTTCGTTTATGAGCACGTTGATGGCAAGAGCTTGAGCGAAGCCCTGCGAGGACTAAGTTGGGAGAGGAGGGGTAAGATTGCAATTGGGGTGGCGAAAGCACTACGCTTCTTGCACCGTGACTGCTCGCCTTACATCATCGGCAGCGACTTGCGGCCGGAGAAGATTATGGTGGACAAGAAGGACGAGGCACGCATGAGGTTGAGCTTTCCCGGGATGCTTTGTACGGACAAGTATAAGTGCTTCGTTTCCTCTGTCCATGTTGCCCCAGGTAAATTTTTTTATGTTCATTTGAGAGTTTTTTGGTTAATTCATTTGGATACGGAATTGTTTGGTAAATTATCGTGAATTTCATCAGTTTACGGTCGCTGGAAAATGCTTGCAAAATTCCAAAACGCAGTGTCGCATGTCGACGTACTATGTGACAGCTTTAGCGAGGGTCGTTGTCGTTTCAGGAGAATTATTCATAACATGACAAAGATTTCACATGCATGGGTCAACATATATTCACTATCAAAAGAACGAATCATTGTCACATAATTATTACTAAAAGAAATACAACCCGCTATACCGGTTTTATCATTAGCTTAGATTAGCTAATGACTAAATATTATCAAGCTTGATTGATATGGTAACTAAGAAAACTCGTGAACTTTTTCTGGATAAAATTTGAAGATTGTGTTTTATCATTTCCTACGCAGAAACTGGAGAAACCAAAGAAATCACTGAGAAGAGTGATATCTATGCCTTTGGTCTCATCCTCATCGAAATGTTGACTGGAAAATCACCGGCCGATGCCGAATTCGGCGTGCACGAGAGCATCGTAGAGTGGGCTCGGTATTGCTACTCAGATTGTCATCTCGACACGTGGACCGATCCCATGATCAAAGGGACTACGTTGCATCGTCCGAACGAGATGGTGGAGATCATGAACTTGGCCCTTCAATGCACCGCAAGCGATCCCTCGGCAAGGCCATGCGCCAGCGATGTATACAGAACCCTAGCATCCGTACTGGGGAAGCGTTCTTGTGTTTCAGCCCTAAAATTTTCTTCACTTGCTTAGTTTTTTTCTTTTTTTTGCCTCCATGATTTTGGGTTCCTTTTCTGTTTATCTGCCAAATTTTGGAAGATTTCTTCCTTTTCTGTTTTCTTTTTTCTTTTTTCTTTTTTGGGTCCAAAACTAGAGAAAGGGTTTGAGTATAGTCCTTATGACTCAAATGCTTTGTTTGATGGGATGTATTGACATGCACTACTGAGTGTAAAGGTGTAGATAGACTGATGCAATGTAATATTATAGACTATAGGTTTTTCTCTACGTGATGTCGAATTAGGTGTATGTCCATTCTCTCTCCACGGTTCGCTAGTTGTAGGTGAGAAATGATGGTCCACAAGCGTCATCCCTAGTCTAACTTCTACTTTCTTCTTCCCAAGCCCTAAATAAACAAAGAAAAGGGGAAAAAAGAGAGGAGAAGTTCTAAAAGATGGGATAGAGATATAAAAAGAAGAGTTGAAGAGTTATCATAGCTGAGGACGTAATCATAACGCTAGAGACAGATTTCTGGCTATGATGGATGAAGAAACTTAGCTCAATAGTGGCAAGATACAAAAGTTTTACATAAGATTTCATGTCCTATGGTATTTATTAAAATAACTACGCCGAGTACCAAATGATCAAGAATGGCGATGGCCCCACTAGCCCCTCCGTCCATCATTTACGCGACGGGGGCAGTTGTTTCCTTTACTTGGAGGATTAAGTCGATCATTGAAAGGAAGGGGTTTTAAAGGGTTCATCAGTAGAAGCTATAGACCATCCTCCTTTATAAGTGGTAATTATGCTATGCAAGCACTTCGCTTGAAAAAATGAGAAGCACGAATGAGTTTGTTTTATTTGTAAAAAGTCTTTGAAAGTAGAAAGTTACTCATAGATATTTATAGAGAAATTCATCCTACTTTAAATAATTATTGGAAGAAATTCATGTTATTTCAAATGGTCTCACATATTCCTATGCATGTACATATAGGTTTTGAAAGATCTGTCTTCGTTGTTCAATAAAAATCAAATCTTAAGGGTTAAAAATCAAATAAAAAGAACAGCAAAAGCTAAAATCAACTCTGAAAAACTCTCTCTCTCTCTCTCTCTCTCTCTCTCTCTCTCTCTCTCTCTCCCTCTCTCTCTCTCGAGTACTGTAGCCATATATAGAAGAAGAGAAAAGAGACCCTGAGAACATGATGAATAGTCCTGTGTCAAAGGCCTGATGCCCGACACAATACTGGTATTGGAGGGGACCAATGTCTTAAACCCAATGCTTTAATGATATTCCATGTTCCAGTACTGTCGGTCATTCTTTGGAATCTGAAGAAAAAAAAAAAAGATAGAACACAACAACCAAATGCCCAGAATGAAAAGGCTTTAGCCAGACAGTGAAGAAAATTTTAATTCCTTTTCATGCTTCAGCCTCACATATTTCAAGAAAAATCTTCCTTTTAGCAAAGGCTGAGTCCATAACTACAGATGAGTAGTCAAAGGATTTAAATACCTTTTGGTCCTTTCGAGAATTATGTCTTCCATTGGTCGGAGTACTGAAGTATCAAATCATGCTTGCGTTCATTTACAAAGTATAGAGAGAGGGGGATATGATCAAATGAGGTGGCTGGCCTGAATGTTTCTACTTACTATTTATGTTCATTTTGCAAGATTTCCTCAAATTCATGATCAATTTATATAGATAACTTTCTAGATCATTATATAAGCTAATCAAGTCCAAGTTTTAGCTTTCAATAATATGTAAGGACTTATTTTTTTTTATATTGACCAGCCAACCTTATATGTATATATATGTGTTTTCGCAACTTAATGAAGTAATGGATTTTTTACCAAAATGAGTGTATTATTCATTAAGGATCTCTCATTTTGCTTCATTTCTTACAAGAAGAAAATGTCCAAAAAGATTTTTTCTGATTAAAAAAGAAGAAGAAAGAAACAGAATCTCCGCTAACATTATGGCCGTCGGCTTCTCACTGTCATTATACCATATTGTTTGTAGTTTGTGTCAGCATTGCAGCAGCCATTAGGCAGAGTTAACGTAAATCTTTGGGGGACAAAAGCCCTCCAAAATACAAATCGGTATATATTAACAAGCTTCTGAGACGACAAAGGTGTAAGAAATTAAATATTATTCTAATATTTAAAGGTAGCAGAGTAATGGGCAGGAAAGAAACAGAATATGTCAAAATTCAAATTCTCCACCGATACCCTTGACACCATTCATAACTTTTTACTATTTGACTGTCAAGAAACGCACTCAACGTATATAAATATTAAATCATTTGACATGATGTACTAATGTGAACAAGGCACTAATGGGAATTCCATCATCATAAGGTCAAAAGGACGAGAAACGTTTGAACGTGAGCTTGCCCCTTGAGCCCACAATCTTTAAAGTGGCCCATCTTCTTCCTCTCTTCAAATTCATGATGATAGTCCAATATCCTTTTTCTGTCATAAGGTTTCTTTCTCTTTCCCCTTCCATTCCCTTGTGCAATGATGGCTTTGAAAGAAACCCTTTTTTCTTAGTCAAAATCCTCTTTGCCTCATCAGCACATCATGGGGCTTGCATAGTTAGAAGATTCCTCCACTCAAGATCAAAAGCGCCTTGTCTGTGTGAACATGATATTATCAAGCGACACAATGCTTGAACAGCTCATTTCTGCTGGCGATCAGATGCCCTAGAGGCTTTCAAGTTGTTTTCATCTTAAAAGCCTCAAGATATCAATTATGGTTCTTGGAGACCATGCAGAAAAGGATCCCGTTCTCTCTTTTGCGACTTTGCTGTGGCTGTGCAGGCTTCGGAATCAAGAGAGAGCAGTGTGAAAAGTGTTCTTTCTTTCATGATGGCTCCCCAATTTCTCTCCGAGCACTTCTTTTGGGTTGCTTTTTTTAGATCACACTGCAGACATTTTTCATGGATGTTTCTTCAAAGCAGCTGTTTTTTTTCCGTCAATGCAGAGAATCATAATTGGCTACACGTGCATCCCAGTCCCATTTTTATATCTTGACATGACCAAACCGCTTTCATAGTTCATGATCATTATATCACTTTGACCACTCATTTAAACAATTACTTCTTCAGATTGTATTATTTTGCTCAGTCAGGAAGGAGTGTAAGCATCGCATAGACAGCAGCAGCACCGTTATAAAGGTTTAAGTTATCCAGACGAACGGCTCTACGTATCAAGTCCGATTAATGTAAAGATGGAATATCTATAGGGCTCATGGAGTGGATGAATAAGAAAGATTCATGTAGAGAAGAGGAAGTCAAAGGTAGAAAAGTAATATTGCACAACGTTGTTAATCAAATTCAACCGTTAAGTTAGATGCCGATTCTTTGTAAATTGATTATTATAATCATCATTTCAAAGTGGTGACTAGCCAAGCTAGGGAGCATGATTGAGGTGCACTTAGAAGATTGAGAAAGAGGGGCCCAGAAAGTAAAATTTGTCGTTCAAAGTACACGATCTTGGACCAACAGCAAATAAGTACAAACGCAAAGAAATCATTAGATCCCCCCCTAACTTTATTTTCGATGAGCATGAGTGCATGAGTTATAATCATATTTTATTTATGTGTTCATATATGGACGGTGTTCAATGTCGCCAAAAAGACTATTGGCAACTTGATTGATATGACACTGTTTTATGGCCTTTGCTGAGGTAAGTCTAACAGGCCCTTGAAAGGGAAGTGTATTGACATGAAAGGCTACAGTGCTTCACTTGATCTCCTGAAAAATTATCAAAAAATTCCTACATTTAGTTTTAAATCTTTTGACAACATGCCAATAAAGTCCATCCAGTTAATTTTGATTGAAAATTGCTAACATGAATGTTAGCTATCTTATATGATATGGTCAACCCCAATGTGAAAATTTTTACAATTTAAAAAAAAAATTAATCCTTTTCTTTTCTTTTCTTTTCTTTTCTTTTTCTCCTTCTTTCTCGGCCGGTTGTTGGGCCTCTGCGATGCCTAGCGAATGGCAACAAGCGAGGGCTAGTGAGGTTTGCCCTCGCCGAATCTGGCAAAGGCCAACCTCCCTCACTCATCACGCGAGGCTCACCGTCACAGGGGCAAGGTTACAAGAGGTTGGCGAGGTCACCTAATCAAAATATGGCGAGCCTCGGTTGGTGGGCAAGGTTAGCCCTCACTTGCAGCTGGTCGTTGGGCATCAAAGGGGCCTAGCAAGCAGCGAAGGAAGAAGGAAGAAAAGAAAGAAAAAAACAAAAACAAAAATCACATTAATTATTTCCAATTAATATTGGCCATATAGATTATATTGACAAATTGTTAAAAGATTTATGACTAAATTGACTAAATAGAAAGGTTTGCAACTAAATAGAAAGGTGTACAACTAAATTGATACAAGTGCAATAAGTTTAATACTTTATTGATAATTATCCCTTGATCCCTCTCTCTCTCTCTCCAACCTCTATTTCATCTAAATTCAAAAGAAAAATAGAGAGGAAAAGAGGAATGTGGACAGTATAGAAGAGACCGAGAAGTCGTTTCATAAGTTTTTCTTTTTATCGTGGTCAACTGATAGTGACTCATACCACTTATCATGTGCCAAGTCAAATTTCTATTTTGAGTTTGACCAAAAATAGCCAATTTATGCCAAAAATCGAGAAACATTTAATTAATGAATAGTGCCACCTTGCCACGTACCGTTGCATCATTACCTCGTTATGACACTGGTGGAGAGATGTGATTTATGGATTAGTTTTAGATTTTAGTATGGATGTCTTTATCTTTGACGCATATTATGCGTGATTTCTCTTTTGTTGCTTGTAATATATTTCTTGTTCATAGTTTGAACTTTAAACATAATGGTTTGATTGTTTTTGAATATTTTGACGTGACTACTATTTAGGTTAAGAAAATCCGGTTTTCCTCTCCTTACTTGAGACTCCTTTGTCATAGATTTACAAAGCGATTGCGATGATTGATGTATGCAAGACAAAGATACATGCGTCCACAAAATATTCCAATGAGGGATGGCCAACGGGCCATGCCAATGCCAGCCCAAACACGACATGGTCCGGCCCTCAATGTAAAAGGGGGCCAAGCAGGCCTAGATTTAAAAAGAGTTATATTCTACATAATAAAGGTTAGGAAAATTCAAAATAAAGTACTGAAATGTCATCAATTTCTTAAATAAGGGCTTAAAATAGACCTTATATCAAATAATGACATGAAGTGGCAATGTTAATTTCAAATAAGAGCTTGAAATGGTCATAGCAGCTTCAAATAAGGGTTTGACCTTGGCAATTGTCAACTAGCTAGATATTTCAGCTAGTCAAGGGAATTTTCGTTGAAAGACAAAAAAAATTCAATTTTTATTCTTTTTTTATCTTTTCTCTCTTCTTTTTTCCTTTTCCTTTCTAGCAAGCGCCGACGAGTGCCCGACAACCCTCACCACCCACTGGGTGAGGGCCTTCAAGCCCTCACCGATTGTTGGTGAGGGTTGCCTTGCCCAAGCCCTCATTGGTCACAAGCAAAGTAATCCTTGCCCAAATCTAGCGAGGGTTAACCTTACATGAGACTGGCAAAGATGGCCTTGCCTAGGGTGTCACCTCTCCAATCGCTAGTGAGACGACCCTCACCCAAATCCAATGAGGGTCGAAGAGCAGCCTCACCAAGGGTGAGGGTCACCTCGCTAAGGTGAGGTCAACCCTTGCCAACAGCTAGTTCATCCAAATCTGGTGAGGGTCGCCCTCGCCTATGGGCGGTGAGGGCGACCTTACCTAAGGTGAGGGTCGCCTCGCCCAGGCAAGGCCATTCCTCACCAAATCGAGTGAAAGCAACCCTTACCCAACCTTCTTCATTTATCACTAGCGGTTGACCATCGCTCGAGATTGGAGACTAGCGAAGAAGAAAGAGAAAACCAGAAGAAAGGAAAAAAAAAAAAAAAAATTAGAGAGAAAAGGAAGAAAAGAAAGAAAAAATTCAAAAAAAAAAAGGAAAATGACGAAAATGCCCTTAACCAATTAGAATGTTAAACCTTTTTTTGAAATCAACATAACCAATTCATACCTTATTTAAAAACAAAAACAAAAAATCGTTTCATGTCATTATTTGAGAAAATAAGGACATTTCAAGCTCTTTTTTAGAACAATGTTTACTTTAAGCTCTTATTTGAGAAAATGAAGACACTTCATATCCTTATTTGAAATTTTCCCAATAAATATCCCTCTTCTCATTTTCACCTTCATCCATCTCTTACAAATTCTAAAAAAAAATCTTAATTTCAAACAAATTCCCACTTTGCACATGATTGCCCTCGATATTTACCACAACCGCTATCTTACTCACTTCTTAAATGGCAAGCACCTAAATCTAAGCTAGCAATAGCCTTAATAGCACTAACATCGACGCACGATATGACAAGACATGACACGACATGCTGACATGTCATTTCTTAAAAAATTGAAAATTTTGACACGTTGAGACACGTTGTATATTAAGATAAATTATCATTTTTATGATTATTTTAATCAAATCAATTTGATTCAAATTCACATATAAATAAATAATAAAATAGAACATAAAATGAATTTACACTAAAAATATAATTCACCATTTATTAATATCATTCATTGTTTTGATTTAACAAATTCAATTCCATTCCAATAATCCTTCAAACTTTGGAGAAAAATCAAAATAATCCACATTCTAAACTCGCGTGTTAAAGCATATCGGAAGAGGAGAGAAAAAACTTGACGGATGAATTGTGTGTCACGAGAAGTGAAAGTCGGAAGAGAGAAGACTACATTTTTCTTCTTTCCCCTTTTTATTATCTTTATGCCCTTCATTTAGTAAAAAATTTTAAAATTGACCCGTGCATGTCAAAATTACGTGTCAGAATTCCAAACTCACATGTCGGAATTTCAGACTCAAGTCTTCGGAAAGCGCTGAGAGAGTTGACCAGCTATCAGATTTTCTAACACATTTTGACCTAATGTCAAAGAATATCGGAGACGTGTCGAAGTGTTCAACACGATACGAACGATCTCGAAAAGTGTCGGTGTTTTATAGGTAGTGGCACGTTAAGTCCTTTGCTCCCTTGGGATGCAAGGATCTCCCAACGTGCCGGCTCCACTCGAGCAACGATAAGGTTCCTTGACAACAATATAGAGGCACGGTAACTAGATGATTATTCGGAAATGCATGGACGGCGATGGGCCGCCTTCCCTATTAGAGGCAACCCCTATAATAAATGCCGTGGATCTGTGAGACCAAGTTATTCCTCAAGTCCAGAGGCAAGACGGTACCCTTGAGAAGACACCAAGACACACATAGCGCTCAAATGTCCGGCCCTAGGAGAAGCGCAGCATATTCTATTTTTTAGCTCGGTGGAAACAAAATACTTTTCCTAAGGATTGTCCCAAATAGAAATAGAGAACGAAGTAACTAAGAATATTGTTAGAATACCCTATTCCCTATTCTAGAGGGATTGTCTAGAAAGCGAATTTTTTTTTTTGAATTGAAATGCATTTAAACAGAAAAGCTGACATAGATGTTATGGATCGAATTTTTGGATTTCGTTCACGTCTTATCTTAGATATATCATATCTGAGAATTTATGTATCTTCCATAAAGGAGCCGAATGAAACCAAAGTTTCATGTTCGGTTTTGAATTAGAGACAGCTAGTGCAAAGGACCACAACGGCAACCTGTTCGAGTAAGACGAGTTGAGAGACCCCTTTATGCTTTTATGGCCATTTCTTAGAGGGTTGGATTAGAGACAACTTCAAAGCCAACTAACATTGGTGGGTTAAAGCGTTTCTACGGATCAGTTTTTCATATATATGTTTTTGCTAGGCAGGGCTAAAACACAGTTAAATTTCTCTTTTTATGCTCACTTTATTCACGCTTTTGGAAGCTCTATAAGCCCTTATCATCAGGGATTTCTGGGAGAGAAAAGACGGAACAAACAGATCGATACATTCAAAGAAACCTTGAGGTACGAGATACTCTATGATTAAGAGCGTGAAATTTTGAAAGCTCACCTCAGTTTACATTATTTGATACCGCAATGACCGCTTCCATGCGCTCTTCCTTTTTTATGGCTCTCAATCATATTGCAGGCCCTTTTAACTAGAAGTTATGCTGCGTAATATGCAATTCTCTCTCTCTCCCACCTCAGGTCAGGGCCTACGGAAGCTGATCCTTGCTAGGATGGGCTTTGACATGATTAGGCTGAAGCCCTTCCTTCGGCCGAATCGTAAGGGCAGGCCAGACCGAGCCTGAGGTCACGCCCTAGTCTCTCTTGCTCGAGTCGGCTTCATTAGCTGCAAAACATCGACAAAGCCAAGAAGGCACATAGAAAACTTCGTGCTTGAGCAGCCAAGTAAAGGTAATCACTTATTCGGACACACCTAGTCACGATCTCTAAAAAGGAGAACCCAACGCAGCCGAGTCCAGCGCTACCTATCCTAGCGAATTCATATGCCGGCGAAGCCTACATGGATGGTGGACGGGTGTATCCGGCATGGTGATCAGCTCCAGATTGGAGTTGGTGGATTTCGTCCTCCACCAGCAGTTGCACCTCGTTCACGAGAGCAGGACCATTTTAATCGAGCCCCAGCCCCCAAGGGCCAAGCTCAGGGCAATGCAATATTTCCCTCTAATGAGTGACTGGCTAATTGCATCACTCACGACTTCACATTCAAGACCCTCAAGCATATACATTGAAGGAAGTACTTGTCAAAGCTCATTTTCATATCGATTTCTAACCAACAGGTAGAAGTTTAAGTCGACTGACCATTACAAATTCATGTGCAGAACAAAATGGTATGGACTGATGGAGGTTAGCCAAGACTCGTATTATCATGGCCTATGCCAAATGCGACATGGATCAGAACCTCAAGACCATAATGGAGAGATGATCGAATCAGCCAATGAGTCAGAGAATTAGTCGTGCATGCCTTCGTTCTTCGGTACATCAAAGCAGGTGCAATTTTCCGGTAATCAAATCAACTGATGCCTTTGGTCCTGCTCAGACTCAGCAACAAATACACAGTGACAAAAAGGAAGAAAACAGGCTAATCTCTGGAATCTTAACTTTTATCAATTTCACATTCTTGATTTTGAAATTTTAATCGCATGGAAAGTGGTCCCAATTGCTTCCTATGCCATATGCTCAGCATAAAAACAGCTTAGAACGCCATGGAAAAAGGAGAGCTTTAAGGATGGAATTGATGAGCATACCAGGTCCTATCGCAAGTAGGGTCCTCGAACCAGCGGCTACCTGAACAACATATGGTGATGAGGACCTGATTCCTATATCATCTTCGATGGAGATAAACTATAATCCAGTATGAAAATTAAGTTGCGAGCAACGCAATGTTATAAGCTTGAAGTAATTAGTTTAACCAACTTCAGAACATCAGAATCACAAAAGAGACATAATATGTCCCAAATTAAAGTGCTTTTGCACAACCTTGTATTTGCTTCCTTTCTTCTATTGCGGATAAAAGGCATGGAACAATCATAGGCAACCTTCACTTCTATTGCCTATGTCCAAACTAGCAGATAAATTTGAAGGTATCTAGATTCAGCAACTCAGCTATATTCCTTAATATAGAGGAGCATTAGACTCCCAAAAAACAAGAAAAAACTTCAAGAAAAAATAAGCAAGAAATAAGAAAATCAAAATTCTCAACATAGAAGGGACAAATGCATAACGGTGAACTTGAACAACTCCGCTGGCCCACCATTACTTTCTAAGCAAGATCCTTTATATCAAATACCCTACCTGAGAAACATCAAAAACTAAAAGGAATGGAAACTATCGAATAATATGACAGCAGTAGTACAATCTTTTGAGTACATCCATATGCTGACCCTGTCTTTCTAAATTTTTTGCAGTTGCTAGCATGAAGCAGGTTATTAAGAAAGGTTCTTAGATGTGCCATAAGCAAGGACATGCATATGCATACCTGAGTTCTTCCAGCATCAGTGACTACAAAAGTTGGAAGGCCGGTGCTCTCAGCAGCTTCTCTTAGCTGATTCCTGGTGAAGAGCAAACCTCAATATGGAATAGCTCCAGCTTATAAGTGCAGTCGTTTCAGTATGAGAGAAAAATTCACCTGCTTACATTTCTTGTTGATTCTTGCATGTACAGACGATCTTGGGCTGCCCGCATTGCTCCCACTGTCTTAAAAGAAACTGATTGCTACAGAAGAGAATGAATCAATAAACTCAACTCGCTCACATTGAACAAAAATAGAGTTGTCATTTGGAAGCAATTCTCCATGAAGGAAATTCTTCACAACCAACCTCTGCATCAGTTCCGCATACATCCCCATGGCAGCATCTACAAATTAGTCAGAGAAACAAGAGAAACGACCGTATTAAAGTTTCAGTAACATCATCTGAAGGAGCACAAGTCAATTTCCCAGCATTCTGTGAAATTAAGGTTAACTCACGAGCACATTGAGATGCCACTTTTCCTGGTCCCATCTTCAAATCTTGCCTAACAACCAGAACCTACCACAAGTGTTTCAGCCAAATTAGAGCAGACTACGTATAGACCAATCTCCGCGCTAAAATAAGTTATCCCGGTATCTCCAATTTTCCTTTTCCTTCTTCGACAAACAAAAAAGAAGCAATTCCCTCGCCTCCCTCCTTAAAAATAAACTCAGGAAATTCTTCTAATGAAATAATATGTTAAGCAGCAATTATATATCTTTCAAGCTTGGTGACCAGAATGTCAATTTCTCCTTTAATCGACTTCCAGACGTATCGAAGTCTTTGATAATCTTTAGCTTTAAGAGACTAAATTACTAGAATTTTTAGCCGAAACAAAAGAGAAGCTGTTGCAACAATGGCTGATCACTAGAAAACCCAAATTGTTACCATCTTAAGCTCTTGCTCGCCGCCACTCGAGACCAAAGACACCTCCTTGTGCTTTCCGGGCAAAAGATTTCTCCTTCTAACAGGGTTTTTGGCAGGCTTTGTCAAATCCACGAACCACCCAAGAATGAAACCAATCACAAGGCCTGGAATGTAATTCTGGGGTCTGAAACTCAATCCCAACCATTCTTCCCCTTGCTTCTGTTGCTGCTCCAACATGACAATTCTATAATCATTAATCACTATCAGATAAAAAAAGAAACAAATTACAACCAAAAAAACGAAAGCTTTGTCCAATTTGCTAAGGATGTGCACGCTACCCAATTCAGTTTTGTCTAAAAAGTTTAATGCTTTTCGCTCCCTTGGAACTAATGAACGCTTGGTTATGAAGAAAGACACCATCTTTTTTGCGGGGACCGGCTCTTGCTTCACCTCCATGGAATTTCACAGGACCAAAAACACTTTGGATACTTTACCTTTGGCTGAGGCTGAGCAGAAGAGCCCACCATTTGATTCCTCTCGCGAGGCTATCGACAGTAATCAGCGACGGACAGTAAATGATCATACCGAAAGTGGAAGAGATCGCAGGTCGAAGGTGAAGGAGGAAGTCCCGGACATCGAAAACGACCTTGCCAACAATTCGTTTTTTCGGTTTCTACGTGCCCAGCAGAACTGGCGGGCCGACGGGCTTGGACAGTTCTTTCGAGCCCAATCCCGCCCACCATTTTTATGACAAATGTGAATTTACTTTTGAATAAATAGAATTTCTCAACATTTTCCCTGATAATGGATCATTTATATTTTGATATCTCTATTAGATTATATGCATATGTACGTAAAAATGTATATCGCCCATGTTGGCAATATCATCCATGCTTTCTCACTAGGCAAGCTTGAAAAGAACGTACAAATCTCGGGGTTTATTGGATTCAAAGAAGCCCATCCACTGATTGGATATACGTACTTTAAATTAGTACTGATAAATTTCATAATTTGATTGGTAACCTTTCGATTGCTCAATGCAAATTAGCAGAGACGTCAGCTTCAAAGGTCCTTAAGATGTCTAAGTCCGATCGTGCGACTTAAGAGGCTCGGAAATGCTTTGATCACCTTTTAGTGTACTTGGTTGTGATTAGAAAATTTAATTCCACTCGGTGTTGCCGAATCAATTAACATATGAATATTTTTCTCCATTTCACAAGCATTTAGTAGGTAGGTGCATCCAAGTTCATGGACCAGCCATTTAATAAGAGAGAGACCGCACTTAAACTCAATGTTATAATCACCTACTTCAAGGACCTCACCCTAAGAAGATGAATATCAATTCAGGCAAGCAGTTAAAATGCTTGGAATTTGGAGCAAAATCAATGTGAAATTCATGATTTTTTTTAACGTTAATAATCACACATAAGATACAACTAGGACAGCAAATCCAAATGTGTCATTTGAACATGAGTTTGAAAATCAAGGCATTCATATTTACTATCACCATGTAAAATGTTTCTAGTCTTCACATCAAGGATATTCAAAAGCTGCTTTACATACATATCAGTAACAAGCACCTAATCCATACATGTCTTCATCTTATACAGGTAAAATGGCTTAACGCAGAAAATAAATCCTAAAGAGGAGTAGGCTAGATAGAAAAGGGCACCAAAAGGATACAACTCTTTTATCTTTTTTAATTTAACTTACACAAGAATGAATATTAAAGAATAAGCCAACCCCACCTTCCATAGTAGCCTCCCTCAGGTCAGTCCTCAGTCCTCAGTCCTCCCAGTTGAGTTGGGCACAACAGCCACCGCACCTGAACAAGTGCACTTCATCTCTAACATACAAAGCTACCTTCAGAAAGTAACTCATCTGCTTGCTCAAGCATTAAGGATGGGACTCGAGCTGCAGTCAAGCGAAGCCATGATTGCAGCAATAGAGGCATGCTCTTCGGCCTGCCACCTGTTCATAGAAAGACCGGGCTTAGACTTCTTACATTGGACTTTTGGCGACTAGAGTTTTTTCGGAAGATTATAGGTTTTCTTCAGAAACTTGGAAGCTGCTTCATCATTTCGGTAGCACAGAACACGAAGAATCGTGTTCGGTTCAGTGGGGTTCCACTGCCCTGATGTTGCTGGTAGTGGAAGCCTAGACTTAGCAGAAGACCCATAAGTCTCAAGAGTGGTGCGCCTGAAACGCTCAATAAGAGACTCTGTATCTGTTCGGAAAAGAGGTAGAATGCTTCTTGCAGTGGCAGAAGCCTTATCGATCAATTCGGCAGGTAAACCATCTCCGTTTGCCCAGAACAAGTCCTTCAGAGCTTTGAAATCGTCCTCTATTATTGGCGACTCCTGCTTAGAGAAAACACGAGATGGACCTCCAGCAAGCAATACTAACAAGAACCCATCAAAAGAAGCTTTCATAACGCATGTTACGATGCGTGTCCGAACTCTTTCATGCACAGTGTCTGAGATGATCATCAAGCATTTCTCCAGCTCTTGAAGGAATGGCTCGATTCTAGAAGATGAAACGTCACCTAGATAAAGACCATCCCAAAGGACATGGCTTAGATCATGGAATACGATTTTGTAGGCAACCGCTTCACAAAGCTGTTGGATACCCTCCAAACAGGCAGGAGGCGAGAGTTCAAATTTCTTCCCTAGACCATTTGAAAAATCCTCTGTATTAGCAGACTCAGAGTTCCTTAGATGGGTGATTACTCTTTTTTCCACAACCTCCAACTCTAGCCATATTTGCTGCAAGGTGTTTACACGAAGACATAGCTGAGAAACTCCAAAAGAATTGTCACCATTCATTGTCGCAACCTGAGAGTTCCTCTTCTGTATACTCGGTGACTTGTCTTTCTTCTTGCCAAATCCTTGAAACTTGGATCCCACACTACATCTGGTTAGTGCTGGCATTGTGGGAACATATGTATTTCTTGATCCTAAGAAAAAATTGAAGGCAATGGTCATGTTATGATATATCCTAATAATAAAGAACAAGTTATTTGTGAACTTGAGGTTGACTGACCGCATCCAGATTTTGCCTTGGTTACATAATATTGAAGACATTTGTCAAGGCCAGTCATCAAGTCAGGAAGCAGTGCCGGATGCATCGGTATCGGAAGCTGGAAATATGCATCCAAAGTTTCGTCTATTAGCCGCAGCACTTCAACAGCAGAAGGAGCTAATCCCTCTTTATTTGCTTGTGGAGTCCATGTCTACATCATCATCAGAAAGAAAGGAAAAAAATGACATTAGAAGATGAAAAGTGCACGAGAATGAAAGAATGCCAATGTTGAAATTTCACTGTATAGCAGGAACCAATTAGTAGGGGAAAAATCTAATGCATGTATATGAGGTTTAAAATGCTTGTGATGACTCTGCGATAATAAAACACACGATTCTAACAGAGAAATAGACACATATCCATCAACACTTCATTGTTTCCCCTATTCTAGGTGCCAGATGGGAGGGTAGGCAAGGGACTTAGGTTCACGACTCTTTTACTTGAAAACTCTATATATACATATATGAGGTTCAAAATCCTCGTGATAATTCTACAATAATAGATCACACGGTCCTAACAGTAATTAAACGCATCCATCAACACTCCCTGTCTCCCCTTTTACGGGTACCAGAGGGAAGGGTTGGGAAGGGACTTAGGAAAGTTGTGATCACTTGGTAGTTATTATACATTTACGCTTCTAAGAGATTGACAAAACTATCAAATCTAACCACTCAAACGAGATTGAATTCTAAGGCAACAGCAAAGCACCTTTTCATAAGCCACCAACATGAGATTGACAAAACATATTAAAATTAACCTATATAGAGTTGGAGAAACATTAATGAAGTACTGCTTCACATAGCAACAGCATGTCATATCTTCTACCAAGCAGTGATCTCACAAGATTGCGGCAATATTGAAGTAAGCAGCATCTTGCCATTCAAATGAACATTGTAAAGTCAAGATTTATCATTACCGATAGCAGACCTAGCATCCTACAAGATTGATCCAAACCGCAAAGCATACCTCTTGTTGCAAATTCCTATCTACCCATTCCTTCAATCTGTCTATTCTTGTCTTGATCCATGCTTTGACCAGATTGGCTATTGCAGCCTCAGCCTCAAAAGGAGGCATCTCTCGGATTATTGCCTTCCCACCATCATCACAGTCCACAGAATCTTCAACAGCAATTTGCACCAGATCCTTTTCCAGCTTATCCGCTGCTCTCAGCACCAGAACAGCATCTGGCGTCAACTCAGTTAAACCAGATATGAATTGCTTTAGCTCATTTCCATAACAAGCATGAAGTGTGGCAACCGCAACCCCTGCTGCAAAAGGATGCCACTTCTTCAGTATGGGACTGAAAATCTCCTTCTCATTAAGTGCCAGTTCACCCACATCTTTCGCAAGGATAGCAAGCACTGGAAGAGGATTAGAATGCCCTCTTGAGGCTCTCCTGCTTGAATCTGCTTTCTCCATTCTCTGCAACAGAATCAACACAATTCATGTCACAGATGCACAAGAATACAGCCCTACAAGTCAAAAGATTAATTATAAAGCTATACGAAGATTTTCTTTTGTTCTACTTTCTTTTTTTTTTTAAGCTATCAATATCTATTGCTTCCAAGGGACAGACAATTAGATTCTGTACAACTTCCTCCTATGATTGATACAATAAATTTTGGCAATATCAAACAGCCAGCATCTCAAGCATGTGTGGTAAAAGTATCCTGAACTTAAGTCCAATGTCTCCATGCCATGTCAGGTGACAATATAGTATAGCTTTAGAGCAATGAAAGATGATAGATTTTAATCAAATATCAGCCTTCTATCAATTGGACATGCCGTGAAGCAGATTATAATTTATGAAACTTGCCTGAGCAAAAGCAGTGCGCAACGATGACCTAATGTAAGTATCGATCCTGCTGCGAGCTACATCAACTTCGGCTTTCCTCCTCCGGCGATACTCATTTGAAATATCTTCAACTAAAATTCTAGCCGCCACGACACCAAGAGAAACAATACCCTGCATCGTCTCGATGTTACCACTATCAAATGTGTCATGATAAGCAAGAAGTCTTTTCTCTGCCCAGCCTAATATTGATGTCAATGTAGAGCTCAAAATCTTGGAATACTCCGGATCCTTTGTTGCTTTGGCATCTTTAGCAACTTCAGCAAGCTCACTATCAGCAGCATAAAGCAAGTCCATTTCCACCTGTCCAGTTGCCACAAAACGGTGAAAAAGAACCCATGTAAAGCAAATATTGTGCAGCATTTGGTTGATTCCAAGGATTCCCCATGTCTTTTTTATCTGCTCCATAAGCTCATCAAATTCCTCGATGACAGAAGTTTCATCATTAACATCAAAGCAAGCTTCTAGAAGCATTTCATACAGTCGAAGATTTAGAGGAATCCCATCTGCCCAGTGACAAGAATCAAGAGACCCATCAACGGTTCTTGCAGCAAGAGAAGTCACAGCGCTACGAAGAGTTTGCATAGATTCATTATTCCTCCCTGTTTCTAAGGGCCTATCAAATGCTGCATTAATTATTTGTCGGAGTCGCTGTGCAGTCATGTTTGACTTGTCCAGTGGAACACGGGGATAAATAAGGAGACCAGCCTCAAGAACTTTTAGGGTTCTCTTCTGCCAGGCATCATATTCTTGTTGATCAGTAAAATCCGAATTTTTGAGCTGCTGCAATAATTCTAACGGTACAACCACCAATTCAATTCGTCGTCCGACCTGCAACAGAAAATAGATGCTTGAATATATGAGTTTGTTGCTGGTCACATCGAAATATCTATGGAAAAGAGTTGTCCCATATATCATTTGAAAAATATGCCCTATAATCATAGATATGCATGTGCACGCATGTCCCACCTGAGGAAAGGAAATCAAGATGAAAGGGATGGAAATAAATTGTCGCCAAGTGACCAGAAATTATGAGCTATTATCACGCCCACGAATCACACCATAACAGCCAAGCAACAGAAGCTAAACAACCGATCGATTACCAAAGGAGCACATGTGAAGCAAATATCTTCCAATATATAACAATAATGAAATAAAATAAAATAAAAGAGGACAAAGTCAAGACGGACTAGAAGCAAACAATAAGGCATTTGGTAAAACACCACCACATAGGACAAGAATTTTCAACTCTTATTCAGTTAAACTATCTTTTTTCTTCCTTGAACGGTAGCTAAGCCTACATTACATAAAATAGCAACAAGTACCTAAGTAAATGAAAAAGTAAGCAAGAACGTTCAGAGAAAACTGATGAAATACACAAATTTACAGTGCGAAGGGAGAAAAAAAAAAAAAAAAAACGTCTTCTAGTTTATCAAAATAGGATGCTTGCGGGAACCGAATATAGAACCAAGCTCGTCACACCATTCTGTCTTGCACAATGCAAAATCAAGTCTTTCTGCGAAAACTCAATTCCCTTCAAAAGATCGAAGTACAAAAACCATCAAATCAAAATCCATGAACTCTTAAACCGACTCCAGATCATCATATTCAGTATTCGACAACTACACAAGTAGCATGGAATAGTGACCAACGATCTCCATCGCGCCGAATTCGCTAATTCGAGATTATCACTGTGATTTGACCAAATCATACAAAAACCATCAAAACTCCATCCTACCACTAAAGACACCCAACACCAGATCAACCCAATTAAGCACAATCACACTCAAATCAGCCGCTGAAAAACACAATTTACACATCATTCATCACCCACGAGCACACATTTAGAGGAAATCACCGAAATTTCGAAAAACCCAAAATTCACCTGCCCAGCTGATATCCTCAGAAGCGCTCTCCGGACCCTAGAATCCACGCTCTCCGGGACCCTCATCTGGTTCCTCATCAGCTCACCCACAGTCACCGGCTTCTTCGGCTTCCCGGGGCCCGAGCCCGACCCGGGGCTCCTCCTGGAGCCCGAGCCCGAGCCGGGGGATTTCAGCCCCAGCGCCTTCTTCATCTTACTCGCGGCGGCCGAGGTGAGCGATCGCTGCAGCGCCGGGGAGCCCGGCGAGTTCGACGCGTTGCCGTGGGCCACCGGCGGCGAGTCGGTGGGCCGCGGCGGCGGAGGCATGGGCGTGGGCGAGGGGCTTGGAGGCGGAGGTGCGGCACGCGGCGGCGAAGATCTCGAATGCGGTGAGGCGGAGGTCGGCGTCGGTGAGGCGGGCGGCGTCGAGCTGGCCGAGCGGGGAGGGCAATGCGGCGGCGGGGGCGGCGGCGGCGAAGGGGGCGGGGGCGGGGGCGGAGAGGGGAGGGGGCTTGGCGTGCTCCCTCTTGGATTGGCCCAGAGAGAGATCTCTGAAGAGGTGAGCCATTGCTGGATGCAGAGAGAGAGAGAGAGACGAGGAAGGAAGGAAGGTGGACTATTTACACAGAGCAGAGCAGGTGTAGAGAGAGAAAGGTAGGGGGGGAGGAGGAGGAAGATGGAGATGAGCGAGGGCGTTTTCGGAATTTCGCCCCCTGATATCAAATTTAGATTATTAGTTTAATTGAAAAAAAGTTTTTTTTTTTTTTTTTTTTGGGTGGAAGGATAAGATAGATTGAGTCATACAGAAATTTGTTTATGAAGGGTTACCGTAAGAATTAGATAAATAAGGGCTCAAGTCCAGTTTCAAGGATATATATATATATAGAGAGGATATTCAATTTCTTTTTTATCATTTACCCTCTCTTTTTTTCAAGTGTCATATTCTTCCGATTTGACTTTTACGTCTTGAACTATTCAAATATTTAATAGGAATATATATAAGAAGATACATTAAATTTAAATAATAGTATGGGTTATAGTTGAAGGTGGATAATTTGACTTTCTCACTTTTCTTTATCTTTTCTTTTGTGTAACCAAATTGTTGGCTCTCTCGACCCGTGGAATTACACTTTCTCATTTTATTATTTTTATTTTTCATTAGATTGTTAAAATTGCATCTCTACCGCATTGAATTTTGACGTTTGAGGTTGATTGAATGCCTATTTACCAAATAAGCCCCCACATCAATTACTCAAAGCGAATGGGCAAAAAGCAAAAACGAGGTTGCTTTCAAGCTTGTCCAACTAATTCATAAACTATCGACAAAAAAAAAAAAACTAATTCATAAACTATTCATTGATAAGTTGCATGAGATTTCTTTTTCGAGTGTAGGAAATTGGGATTAAAAAAAAAGAAAGAAAGAGTGATTTGAACGGTGTTGTTTGATTCCTCCAAGTTATTTTGAATTTTGATTTTGTCAAAATCCCAATTGTATTAATTTCCTCGGTGGTGAAAGATTCCCATTCAATTTTCCATTTCACTCGAGATTCAGTTCATTCAAACTCATTTAATACAATGAAGTGTCATATCATCAAAGTTACATTTAAATACGAAGTAAATTTATAAATGAACCGCCTTACATCATCAAGAAAACAAAAGCAACTCTCTTGACCCATTACCACACTAGATTAGGTGATAAATCACAGTCAAACACATCTCTTAATGAATTGCTTAATTTTCCTTAAACTCCTGTCTTTGTCAAGAAGCTGTCATCACCTCTCCCCAAGTACTACCTCCCATGAATTATTAAGTTAATAGTCAATCATGATGAGATAGATGGTGCAGCTTCGGATACAAGGAAGCAATACCACATTGAACGATTCGTCTTCCTATATCCATCCAATTGGCCAAATTTATGGCAAGTGAATATGAAAAATCAGGAAACCACTGGGTTTGACCCAGTGGCCACTTTTCCAACATAAAATGGGGAGATGGGGGGTTCGAATTCCCACATTCTCAGGGGTTGAGGTGGGGACGATTCTGTTTCAATAGTGGGTTTCAACTCCCACATCCTACAAAGAAACAGGGCAAAAGTCTAAAAGTGAGCATTAGAGTAAAAACAGAGTAGAACCGACAAAAAAATGAAAATCAGGCACGCAATAAATATCCATTAAATATTGAAGATCAAAAATATTCAATTCGACGTTCGTTCATAAAAGATCAAGTTGATCATCGATACAGGAGCAATCGGGTGACTCTTGAACTACATATTCGACTAAAAGCGAGATAACACATAATTTAAGATACCCGAAGAGTCTCTTATTTTTACTTAGGGCAATTACCAAAGAATGGTGGTGGTAAGGTGAAGAGAATGAGTGAAGTCACCAACTAACTCTCTCATGTGCAAGGACTTTATGGGGGCATCAAGAGTGGAATGAAAGCTGGAAAATCAGGGCTTTAGGCTGGTTTGGCAGTTGTAAACACCCCCCCCCCCATGATTGGTGGGGACCAAAAGGCAAAGAAGCTAGGGCACACTCCATAATTTAATAAAAAAAAAAGAAGAATTATTCGAATTTAAATAAAAAAATTTAATTAATGAAATGGAGTTGAAAGAGGGAGAGAGACAGGGATTAATTAAGAGACGAAGGGATGTATCAAAAGGTCAAGAGCCTTCAGCTCTAAGCAAAGCAAGAGGTCAAAGAAAGAAGCAAGAGAAACAGTCAATTTCCAGGGACATCATCAGCTCCCATTTGTTTTTTTTTTTTCTCTATTTTACGTAAAGGAAAGGTAAAATCATTATTAAACTCATTCTAATCATTATATATATATATATATATATATATATATATATATGTATATAATGTATGCGTCCTATTCTCCTGGACGCGACAAAAGGGGATGGGAAGCTTCCCCACTTTCACTGTAGTGTCGGCTCTCTTTGGCAAATAAAGTTCGTGGGTTATTGCAAAGGGCCATGGTACAACAAATAAAAAAAAAAATCCTGGAAACGTACTTCGTGGCACATTTTTCTCCAACGAACCTCGTTCCCTAGGACAAATTTAATTTAAATTAATTTTCTTTTCACAAAAACTCTCGAACTTGTAGTCACGACACATTTTCCCAATTAATTTTTGTCCTACTTAAAACTTTAAACCGATACTTCATCCAAATTTGCCATTCATTAAAATGCGTACATTTGAACACATGTAGATTTTATAGTCGGATCCGTCTCCCTCCACGTCACATTATATTTATCTTATAGTTGTTGGGATATCTAACAGAATGCTAACAATGGGTAAATTTGGGTTGGAGTACTTGTTTCCGTTTTTTTGTGAGACAAAAAATAGTTCGAGGTAAATGTATTATAGGGTACCTGTTGGAGATTTTGTGGGATAAGAAAATTAGATTGAGAAAAATATATTATGGATATCCCAATTTGAGATTTTTTTTCGAGACAAAAATTATCTGTTGGGAAATAGCTTTAATGAGAGTACCGATTTTGAATATTTAATGATATTAACTTTGTAATGATATACTTTTGTTCTTATAAAAAAAGGTTCATCATTTTTTTCTTTTCTTTTTTTCCCGATTAGTCAAAACTCATGCTAAATAAATTTTAAAAGAAAGGGTCTCCCATCCAGAGAACACCGATAGTTAAACACATGTTAATTTACATGTTCAATGACAATTAAACATTAACAAAACGAAAATTTCCACATATGGACAATTTCTCCATTCTTTCTAAATCTCAAGATGGGCTAAATTCACTAAAATACTTCTAGACGAAGAGACTACTATTAATGCTATTAGCCATTATAAAACTACAAAACAAAATAACAATGCAAGGTAAATTAAATTAATCAAGGAACGAGTCCATGCTCAAATTTACTATTATACCACTGCCCATGTGGATGATGACCTCCATGGATTTTTTATTTAATTTTTGAAAGCCAGCCGCGAGCCAGCAGGTGTATTATAATACAACAAATTTATATAGACTGACATTATTGGCGTGGATAGTTCTTTGCATTACACTGACAGTCGAATGATTTGGACAGCTGACTTTATCATGGATTGGTTGTGAGTTGTAATTTAATGCTTGGAGAGAGTGAAATCGAAGACAACGCACGCACCCCCACATGGTCGTGTTGCGACGACATTCGTTTTGGCCAAAAACTCAAGGCGCGTGTCGGTTTTTGCCCCCCCGATTTTCCGTTTAATTGTCGTTTTGGGGTTTCCTCTTTAGTCGGATAAGAGATGGCGACCCGTGTTCGGAACTCAGTCGTGCAGTCAGGGTGCCTCTCCGTCCGGTCCATCACAATCGTGCTCGCCTAAATAAGTGCTTGATGGGAGACCCAGTCGGCCGGAAGATTGTGCCGACTCCGCGTCGGTTAAAATTCAAGGCACATGTCATTTTTTGCCCTAATTTTTCATTAATTGTCGTTTTGGGGTTTTCCCTTTGTCGTACGATAGATGAAGACCCGTGTTTGGACTCGATCCGGCGATCGAGAGCGGTCGTGCAATTGGGGTGCCTCTACATCCGGTCAATCGCAAACTCACTCACCTGAGTAAGTGCTTGACGTGAAACCCACTTCGAAAGATTGTGCCGGTCCATGTCTATTAAACTCAAGTTGCATGTCATTTTTGTCCCGATTTTGTTTTAATTGTCGTTTTGAGGTTTCCTCTTTGTTGTATAAGGGATGGCGACCCGTGTTCAGAGTTGGTTAGCGATCAAGAGCGGTTGTGCAATTAGAGTGCCTTTGCATCTGGTCCTTTTGCAATCCTACGCACCTAAGTAAGTGCTCTATGTGAGACCCACTTGGTTGAAAGATTGTGTCCGGTCCATGTCAATTAAATTTGAGAGATAAAGAGTTTTTATGTATTAACATGGAGCTAATTCAATTTTGCCTGAGCATTTTAAAGTGATTGTACCGTAGAAGCTCCTATGATATGATGTTTCATTTGCAAAATATACCATGATAAAAATTTCCTCGAGATAATAAATAATTCACATGAGTTAAGCTACCGACATTGCTCAGATGTCTAACTTTTGTAACTTTGTATTTTTTTTTTTATCTTTTTTGTGTTATAGTCAAATGATAAGCAGTGTCAACTTCTTTGTATTAGGTTAAGCCAATCAATAAGATCATAAAGGCAGACCATCAATATATTGGGGGATTGATAAGGACTTACTACATACAATTAGAGTCAAAAAGGAGTGTCAAACCAATGCTTAACTTAGGGTCTGCTTGTTTGAAATAAAACTATTTTTTTGAAAAATTATTTTTAGATGTTTGAATGATGGAAAACACTAATTGATTTACTAAAAATGTTTTACATAGATTAAGGGAAAACGGCTTCTCTTTCTAGTGAAAAGGAAATCAACCTATACAAAAGAATAAAAAAAACCAACAATCAACTTCTCACTTTGGATGTCCCATGATTATGCTAGTTTAGAAACTTAGGAGAAGGACAGGGTCGCTAGGTCAAAAAAGCTATAACTAACAATTCTCCCCAAGTAGGTTTTTCCTAAATGATTAAAGAAATGAAAACTATGCATTTTCCTTGGAAGTGATCTCTATTGAATATATTTTCCTTTATAATGAAGTTTTCAGTGAAACATAATATGTTTGTTTCGAGGAAAACTTCATTATAAAGTAAGATACTTTTCAGAAATTATTTTTTTAGGAAAATGTTTTTCCTTATTCAGGTTACGAAATTCATTTTCTTAATTTTAAGCATGTATATTTTCTTTAACGGTATATGGTCTTTTGTTGACTCATTATTTTAACAAATCAGATGAGCAAATATCCAGAAAATTTATTTACGAAAAATCATTTTACTCAAACAAACACACCTCATATTTTTTAAAGTTCAAAACTCTATCATTTTATTATACAGTTACTCTTGGAATAATTATGTCATTATAATCTAAGTATCAAATGGAAGAGGACCGTGATTAGAACCGGCTATGGGAAGGTTAAATATTATGAAGCCCTGCCCTTCATAACCGGTGTCCACCATTCCCATCTTCAAAATGAGTTTTTGAATGTCGTTTTTCCAGTCA
The DNA here is from genome assembly GCA_014182395.1 of Eucalyptus sp. ANBG9806169. Lineage (NCBI taxonomy): Eukaryota > Viridiplantae > Streptophyta > Magnoliopsida > Myrtales > Myrtaceae > Eucalyptus > Eucalyptus sp. ANBG9806169. The sequence continues at coordinate 46,140,454 of CM024575.1, read as the reverse complement.
CTAAAGTAGCCCCATTGGCTACCCCTCCCACATGGGAAAGGGAAGATGGGGAGTTGGATTCCCCCCTTCTCAAGGGAGTTGGGGATAGAGGCGTCTAAATTTAGTCGTGGGGTTCGATACATGGTAAAAATTTAAGAGTAAGTAGAGAATTAGAATAAGACCAAAAAAAAAAAAAAAAAAAAAAAAAAAAAAAAATCTTCCATTATTTTCTAGTACGATGGCTATCTTACCATTCTTCTTATCCAACCCCTTGATATTACTAAAATCTCCAATGCACATCTAGAGGCAAGAAGCATTGATTTTGGCCATACTTCTTAACCAATGCTAGAGTCTTCTTGAAGTTTCAAGGTTCGTATGCACCCCAATAACTCTAAATTTAGCAGCATAGCCAAAGATTTGTATGTAGGCGTCAATAAAACTTGGATTAGCACAAAGGACTTCCACTTATAAGTCAATATTCACCAAAAGTTCAATTCTCAACTCAACCCAATAGGATTAACATAAAGCATATTAGTGAATCTCATTCTCCTTCTCACCATTTCCAACATTCTTTTGTTTCCGACAAAAAAAATGATGCTAGGATGATGTGTTTGTTTGAAAAAAATACCAAACAACCGAGGATATCCCTAATCCTTGGCAATTCCAATAGAGGCTTATCATGGCCCTTGGGTGGCTGTATTAGGCTAGCCACCAAAGCCATTTTCGGCAAACATAACATTATCTATGATAGATATATTAATAAAGTTCTCATTGTTTATCAACTATAAAGGCTTTCTGTCTCTCCTCCTTTTAGTAGTTCTACAACATACACTCAATTTGCACTCTCTATGCTGTTAGAACTACCATAAATTTTATAAGAATGATTGGATGAATGGATAGATTCAAGAGCGGAAAGGTGAGACACCAAGACATTCAAAAGAATTGGAGAGGGGAAATGAGCGTATAGGGGATTGATCATAAGAGGAGAAATATTAGAATTCCGTTAGGTTTGTCATAAGGTGGGAGCTTGTAGAATGAGTTTTAGGAGACCCCGTTTAGTTCGGCATTTGGGAAAAGGCTTTTCCCAAATGCAAATGTCTTTAGCCCAAAGAGTTTTGAGAAAATGCAAAACTGTTTGGTAAACTATAATTGAAAAGTGCTTTAGGAAAATGCAAGACTGTTTAGTAAACATATATTTGAAAAGTCATTTGGTGTGACCAAATTAAGTTTTTAAGTTTTAGTATTTTTAAAATTGCAAAAAAAAAAAAAAAAAACAATAACTATATAACATTTTACATTTTCATGCTGAAAGTAATGTAAAAGATACATATTAGTAAATTTATTTACAAATTATATTAAAATAATTTGATTATAGATTAGATGCAAAGCTCAACTTTCGGCGTAGGGTTCTTTTAGGTTTGTTTTCAACTTTGAATAATTTTTTTTAATTATTGTAGTATTAATCATCTTCGTTAATTAATGATCATTCTAGTGTATTGATAAAAAGTTGGGCTATTGATTGTCAAAAGATAAAAATGATATTAAAAAAAAAGGTGAACTTATTTGATGGATGGTGAAGCGACCGATTGTGGATGCTAATTTTTTTAAGTAAGCACCGCATATAAAAAGGGAGGTGCTCATTAAGAAAAATAAAACATAGTTCCTCTCATACAAATTTGACTAGAAAGAGTCATTTCATGATAGTAAACATGGTCATATATATTCGGAAAAAAGAAATACGTTATACTTAATATTACAAACCTCAACGACTTTGTAAACTTATGGCTATTTCATCACGTAAACCTGCCATGTCTAGATATGCATACGAATTTGAGGCACCCACCCCTTCATTTGCATCATCATGGTCAACTAAATATACATAGTTGGGATCCAATTCTGCTTGTTCAAAATCCGTGTCAGTCACGTTATTTCTCCGTATATAATTGTACAAAGTCATTGCAAATTTGCTTTTCATATGGATAACTTGGCATATGAGTTAAAATCCTCCACTTCTATTTTAATACACCAAAGGCTCGCTCAATTGTTGAGCGTAGCGAGGAATAAGCATGATTGAACACTTCTCGATATCCCGTAGGTGAAGGACCTTCTCAAAACTCTGACAAATGATATCTAACTTCTTTATATGATCTCAAATAACCATTCGGATTTGGATATCCAGCATCTACTAAGTAATATTTACCTATATAAATATATTGTAAATTTAATCAACATATGCTAAATAGATATATGGATATATCTAAACCATTGAATAACATACCTGAAGGAGGATGGGGAAAATGTGCGTCACATCTTCCAATAGCTTCATAAAAGATACGGGTATCATGAGCTTGTCTCTCCCAATCAGCCCAAACATAGACAAATTTCATATTAAAATTACATATGGCTAACACATTTTGAGTTGTTCCTTTTCGACCAGTAAAACGAATTTGATCAAACGTAGGTACAACCGTTGGAATATGTGTACCTTCAATAACTCCAATACAATCCTTAAAATATGGATAAAATCATTGATCTTTCTTGATATTCTCTAGAACTTTTCTATATTGTGGATCAATTGGTTGTATCAAATCTTTTCCCATATCACATACTTTATATAAAAATAAGCTAAAGTGCCTACTTATGGTTTCCCCGGAGCGTTGAAAACACAATTATGCTAATCTATTACCTATACCATGTTCTAGAATATGAAGAAACATATCAACTATTTCTCTAACATCGGTATTGCTAGATCCTCGAAAGCCACAATGTGTTACTAAATCATGCGTTAAATTGTTAAATACAATTTTATGCATTCTAAACATAGTGTAGCACCTTATCGGATTAGCATCTTTGTCAATCAACTCTTTTAACCATACATAACATATATATATTGAGGTCATGCAAGGTTGTTTGCAAAGGTTGGTCGCTTGATAAAGAATTGCAGCTTGAGTGACCGAGATAATATCCCATAATTCATTTTTGTCTTACTCATGATTTTCCCTTGTATATGAATTATCCACAACTACTTCAAGTAACAAAATTTAAAGAGAAACAATGTATTAACCATCGCATATATGCAAACTATCACATTAAGAGACCACCAAATGAAAACAATTATAACATCAAACATTAATTGAAATTAGGTTCACAAGGACTACAAATAAAGATCCATAGATAGAAACAAAATGGAATGACTAAGCTTCAAACATGAAAACAATAATATGCTGACATCCTATCTACAAAAACTTGATTCTCTTCTCAATTCATATTTGAGATACTTTACTTTATTTGCATCATCCTTTAAGCTCATGAAAACTTGTCTATTATCTATCTTTTCCTTTAAATGAGAAATTGCAAAAAAGTACAAGTCTTCGTCTTCCACAATCTTAAGTATGGAATCCAATATCTCTATGAGGTCCTCATAAGGATTGACTAAACTGGTTGCTTTAGATGCAGCACTAGTAGTTCTCCTACTCTCAACAATTGTAAGCAGCTTGTCAATTTGTGTTCCGAGCTCCTCTCTTGTGCTCAATTTATTATCTTTCTTTCCTCGAGCTTGCATTTTTGAAGTCTATGAGGCTCTCTTACGAGTTTGAGTTCTAGTTGGTTCAACAACGGTTTCATCCATATGATCCTCCAAGTTTTCATCAGTAGACCCTACAACATCATCGATACCAGGTTACGTGGTCTTCATATCATTATCAACATATAAACCTTGTGTAGGATTCCATGTGATTCCTCTAGTAGCAACTGTATCTCTGAACATCATATCTAACTTTACTTCAAGATCATGATATATACATTTCATCCTAAAAGTCTTAAACTTTGGATTAGCCCGTTCTAATGAAGTATCTGCATAAGTTGTATCATTAAAGGTGAACTTAACATGAAAGTAAAAAAAGAAGCGAGGAAAACCTAAATTTTACTCTCCCACCATTCGTCACTCACATCAATGGTTTTCTTCCTTGAATCTCATCATAATCCAGTTTCATTGTAAAACAATGACCTCCATCTTTTCCATTTTTCATTGAGGTTATCCCACTTATTCTTCATTTTTTGTTTATCATACTTTTTACCCGTTAGTTTCTCAAACTTACTAATTATGACTGTCCATCCATCTCTTTTATTGTTTGCAAGACGATCGCATTTTTCAATTTGTTCGATGCACAACTTACAAAAGATTTCTACATCTTCCGAGCTCCAAAATGCCCTTTCCTTTGATGAACTCATCTACTAGTAAAGTGACATGAACAAATTTAAGAGACACAAACAAACAAAATCAACCATGAACCAATCCAAATGAAGAATATAAACAAATGAGTATAAATGAGTGTAAACCGTCAATTCACATTTGACAATTTGAAAATAGTACGCAATTTTTCTCCTCCAACAATTCCCCTAAAAAACAAATTGCTAGATTTTTGACTTTTTATTAGTCAAAACCCACTCAGGCCTTCTCTTATTAAAAAACTAGAAGATATTCACTTAAAGAAAAGAAAACTAACATTGAGAAAAAAATAAGGACACACAAAAATATTGTACTTGCATAAAAAATCCTTGATTACAATTGGCTTTCAGCAATAACATTAGGTCGTCCAAATAATGAATTACAGGGTAAGTGAGTGCCTTGTTTGTCACTAATGTGTATTGGATGGTAAAGTAAGATCAAGCTCATGAAAGAGCTATTCTGGTCCAAATAATGAAGAAATTACAGGGCAAGTGAATGCCTTCTTTTGGTCGCGATCACAAAGTCGAAGCATTTCTAAAGAATTCCAAAAAATGCATCAAATAATATATCATTAAGGATCTTAAATGAGAATGTCCATATTCTGAAGCATCAAGTTGCGCCACTCAGTCTAAATAAAGCAATAGTAGTAGACTTAACCGTACAATCCCAATCAGTACCTGGCTCACAATGCCTTCCCCGTTTATACCCAACTAACATCACATTTTGTTATGTTAAGATATGTAAGAATAGAACTTATAATTAATTTGCAAGCATAAAATATTGGAATATGGATTCCAACACAACAACGATTCTTTTTACACTTAAAAAGTAGAAATCAGCCGGTGTTGTGGTCAAACAAAGAAACGCATCAAGAACCAATAAAAAGTCCAATATTGCACAATTAACACTACAACCCTGCTTGTAATTTGATAAAACAGAACTGGAAAAAACACAAATTTTCTCCTCCAACAATTCCCCTAAAAAACAAAAGACAGAAGTCACTGGAAAGGTGATACTTTCTCGGTTATTAAATTTCAATGACGGGACTGATCGTGGTAACGACGAATCTTGCGAACAAACTCGACCGGGCGCTTATTAGGAGGGAGAGGATGGACAAGAACATTGAGTTGTCCTATTGTTATTTATACCAACTCTCAAGGTAATAAACTCGGAAGCTATCGTCAGGTGAATGAACATCAAAAGCAGAAAAGGCACAAGATTCTAGATCCCACAACACGAAAAAGACCTGATTAACGGATAGGCGAAACCACAGGAGAGCATTAGAAAACACGCGAGCATTAGATCCAAACAAGCGAAACCGTAGGAGAGGCTCCAACGGTTGATCCGACCCATATAACCACATAACACACCGCATAAGATAGAGGAAGGAAAAGAGGCCAAACCAGCATATTCAATCGCTGAAGCAAAAAACACACCATAAACAAACGATCGGAACAAACCAAGAAGACCGAGATAACAGGTAGATACGTTTACCATCCAATGACGAAAAGGAAGTAAAGAGGGAGGAAGAGAGAGGAGAGAGAAAGAGGCGGTGAGAGTGGAGGCGATGTTGTGAGCCACATGATGGATATCAGTGAGAGTGGATGTGCTGTGAGACGAAGAAGAGAGCTGTCGCGTGATGGACTGCAGAACAAAGGAAAGAGCGTCGAGAAAGGTAGGGTTTTGTTTTGTATTGGGTAAAATTGGACTTTTAATAAAATTTTAAGGGTAAAATAGGCAATCGGCAAAAATTCATTAATAAGAGGTCTAGTATTCCGAAAATGCTAAATGCCTAAAGTAGGTCGCCACCTGCTTTGGGCTTTCAGTATTTCAAATGTCAGCATTTGGCCAATGACATCTCCAAATGTTGAACCAAACATCTAAAATTTTCCTAATGAACTTTTAGGGCTCAAAGTCTCTTGGGAATGCTGAACCAAATGGAACCGAAAAGAAGAATAAGGAGAATCATAGTGAGAAGAACAACTAGAGTTTGTTTCACTAGAGATATCCTTAGGACATGGGTGCTGCAGAGGAGATGCTGGTGGTGGCGAGTCGGAGAGATGGTACACCAGCCACAGCCTTAGGTAGAAATGAAAACACAGAGATCTCAACCATCTTGTCAATCAACAACCGAGAAAATTGCCAAATAGGAGCTGAGAGAGACGAATTGTCCTTAGCTAGGGGAAATGACTAACCAAAGGTAAGCAATGGTAAGAAGGGACATGAATGGTCATTGAAAGAGTAGAGTAGCAGCAAGGATGAAGGACAATGGCACCTGAGCTACCGATAGAGAATAGGGGAAACAAAGCATATCTTGTGATGGTAGGAGAGTAGCATATCGATGCGAGAGAGATAGTGTTTTCGGGTGGAGACTGAAGAGAGAGTGATGCAGAGAGTTGAATGAGAACAATCCAAGAGAGAATACATAATGGAATTCCTAGGGAGAAAGTGAAAAAAAAAAAAAAAAGATTCTTGGATAGGCCTTGGAACTGAACTGATAGGATAAGTTTCAGAATAGGTTCCAAGCAAATATGAAAGTTCCACAGTCCAAAAATTGGGAACTGGCTATGATAGAGTCAGTTCCATATTCTAGGTCTGGAACCTACTTGATTCTCCCTAATCACTTCTTCCACTTGCCTTCTTTTTGACTTTCACCATTCACTTCTCCAATTTACCGACAGTAATTATGTGCATCTAGTGACCAAAACTAAGAGTTGAGTCATCCATCAACTTTACGGTTTCACAACAAGTACTGTTAAACGTTTCCCTTGTATAATGTGAGTTGGCAATACCCAAGACTCAATCACTATCAAATAACTTGTAGTTGAATTGAATCATTAAATACATAATCCTTTCGGTCTCCTCACTTTGAATATAAGATTGTCTACCTATGTGCCTCTTTCTTGTTGACGTGATCAAATTGGTAAATATACTTTATAGAGTAACGACACATTGAGTGTCTCAAAGTCCAATACAAGAATCATATAAGAATCCGCGTTTTGTGAGTGGGGTGCCCAGATTCTCAGTATGTTATTAGCTCGATTCAAATGGAACAGGTCGAATTAGTATCCGCGCATAACAGTTACCATGTCGCGGAATTACTTTTTCAGACGGCTCAACGGTCATAAAAGCAAGTCCAGGTTAAAAAAAAAAGGGATGGAGACATAAACAAAGAACAGAGTTTAGCCACTGCTTATCCAAGCTCCCGGTACTCTTGGGCACATGGCACATGGTTCAAAAAGGAAGTGAACCGGACAGCCCGGGGTGGGCTGCTCATCTTTCTAAAGCCACCAGAAATCCGGCGATCAGCCCCACCGGCTGCGCCCTAGCTACACATATGAACACTCGCCACCGACCCAGAGTTTCACGCCAGCAGAGGGGACCAAATTTCATCCGAGCGATATGAAAGCCCACTATCTCGAATGGAGCATGCGCGAAGGGAGGCGGTCCGGAAATGGGCTCGTGGGCGGTGGCGCCAAAAGGCAGAGCAGTTCCCGCACGCGCCAAAAAATACCAAATCCTTTTCGTCCAAGACGCGGCCGATTTCACTTTTTCCCTCTCGACGATGACGATGACGATCTACCCATCGCGGTAAACACCTTAATTAGGTACGCTGAATCAGTCAGAAAAGAACAATCCAATAGATGCTGTCGGTTCATCTTTCTAATCACGTACGGCTAAATCAGAAAAGAAAAATCCAAGAAATGGTTTTGGTAACTTTTCAAATTACTACGAACGGGAAAGGAAGAGGAAACCCACCCCTTTGCCTTCCTTCTTCTTGTATAAGAACCGAGCTCCTGCTCACCTTGCTGCCATCAAGAATCCAAGAAAGAGCATACACAGTACAGAGAGGAGAAACCCTCCGAGGATGTCCGTGCTGGGTTTCGACGAGTTGAGCCTGATCCTCCAAAGGGTCGCCGGCCCGGGCCGGAAGTCGTTCTCCGAAGTCTGCAGGCAGTGGCTGCGGGTGGAGGGCCTGAGCCGGGAGGGGATTAGGGTTCTTGAGCCCGATCTGCTGCGTGGCTTCCTGCCCAGGTTCCCGAACTTGGTGAAGTTCGAGTGCTCCAAGGTGCTCACGGACTCCGACGCCGATTTCGTCGCGAGGACGTGCCTGAAGATCGAATCTTTGAACCTCAGCCGCAGGCCGCCGCGCGACGACGCGTCCTGGGATTCCGGCGAGGGGTCGGGCGCCGACGATTTGGGGAGCGATGGGCTGTGTGCGCTGGCGGGCGGGTGCCCGAGGTTGTCGGAGGTTCTGTTGGGGAGGAGGAAGAATGTTGAGGACGTGGGAGTTGTGTCACTGGTTGAGCGTGCCAAGAATTTGAGGACCTTGGATTTGGGTTGGTGCAGTTTGATTACTGATCAGTCTCTTGAGGCGATCGGGCGAGCGAATTGTATTCGCACCTTGAATTTGGAAGGTTGCTCGAAGATTTCGGATGCCGGGTTGGCTTATTTGGCGAGCGGGTCTCTGGCAAGGACTCTGAAGAAATTGGTTCTTGCGGAATGTGACCAGATTACAGACAGTGGGGCTTCGGTGTTGCGACGGTTCTGCTGTTTAGAGGAGTTGAATATTGCAGACTGCGGGCCGAAGGTCACTGATGATGGAGGAATTGCAATTGCTGCTATTAAATCCTTGAGGAAGTTAAATTTGGCGTGGCTGATAAATCTATCTGACACCACTCTCTTTGCGCTTGCTGTGAACTGTGAAAATTTGGCGTCCATTGATTTAACTGGCTGTGAGCTGATTAGTGGAGCTGGAGTTCGCGCTTTTGAGAATCATTCTTGTTTGGATACTCTAGTTTTGGCTAATTGTTACGGTGTTAATGTGCATGACGTAGAGCAGATGGTGCTTGGATGCCAATCTCTACAGATTATGGTGCTTCCAAAAGGATTGAGAATGTGGATGCCGGAAGCAATGCAAGAGAACATCTGTAGACTATGCAGTGTTGACTGGAAATGATAAAGCATGATTCCGTAGGTTAGCATAGTTGACTTGCTTATTTGCTAGTCGATGCTGATTTCTTTTTTGAAGTATCTGAGCAAGCAACTGTACCATATGCCAGACTTTTCCTCCTTGTCTGCAATATACCTGCATAAAGTGATAGTAAATCTTTCCTATGTTATTGCCCCGTCTTTCTGCGTGCTTGGGATGTATGTATTGTTTTCTGCGGGATAATGAAACTCTCCAAGACTTTGCAGAGTTGATAACTATGTCGATAAAAGTTTTCGTTGAGCTTTACATGGTTGAATTGCTAAAAAAAAGATTAGCTGTTTGTCTTTTCAGTTACATGAGGAGTTTGAACATATGCCAACTCCTTTTTTTTTTCCACCGAATTTCACTGTTTTTTCTCTAGGCATGAGACGGGAATTTTTAAGATTGTTTTTCTAGTATGATCTTAGCCCGTTTAAGAGTTTCTTTCGAAGAGTGTATATTAAATTTGAGGAAGTTCTTCCTTGAGTTTTCAGGGAACTTGTAACGTTTCTTTACTTAAGCATTTAGTCATTTCTATCAACCAGATCAAGCATGTTACATCATACCGCTTCATTTCATCTCTGATTCAATGGTAGAAACAATGACATAATGATACCGTCGATTGTATCGGAGAAATTCATGCGTCTTCGTTGTTCACGGACGTTATCATGCATCTATATCCTTTGAACAATGAAGTCCTAGAAAGCAAATTGGTAAATGTAGAATTTCTGTTTGTCTACCGCTTCAAACAGTTTGTTGATCTCCATGGATGTCCTTATATGTTATTACATTTCAAAGCTGTTGTAAATTGGTTCTTTCTTATCCTCATTTGATCAGTTCTTGTTTCACCTCTTTCTGGGTTGGCAATTAAATGAAATAGTTCCTCAGAACACTTCCTAAATTCAAATTAGGAAAGAGCTCAAATCTTTCTTATTGGTAAAGAGAGTTTATGTCGGCAATGTATGAGAGCCTTGCGATTTGTCACTGACATGTGTACATGCATCATTTTCTATGAACCAAAGCACAAGCAATTGACTGTATACATTTTTCAGATGGAAATAAGTTTTCTTGCCTCGCTGTGTGATATTGGTAGGAGAACTATCATGAATCATAAATTTCCTTTTACGTGCTCTGTATTGCCTTTAGTTTTTCTACAGCATCTCAAAATTGTCCCAGATATAATCAAATTATGATGTACTTTGACATGGATGTCGGCCAGAAGAATCTTCTCTCTTTTTCCTTTTTCTTCTTCTGTTGCATATAATAACGATGATGATACTAGCACCAAAAGTTTTCATATTCAATAAGATGGTTATGGTTATGGATCAGTAAGCATTAGAGTGGAGAAATGATTTGTTAATCATTGAAGGGTTGGATGAAAACCAAGAATGGCAGTTTTGGTCTGTTGTCCAAGTTTCATTCACAGTATTAACAGTAACCATGATCAAGCCGATTACAGTTGCTTCGATTTATATAATAGTGCTGAAGATGTTGTGGAACCTCCTCCAATCTGAAGTTGGAGTCTGAAGATGGCAGAATTTGACCAATATTCAAGCTGCTCCTGTAATATTACTTCATGCATGCGCTTGAAGGTGCTGGCTTGATTTTATAGTAGCTTTTCATATTGTACTGCTGGCTGATGTACTATTCTTCCTGCTATTCTAGTAATCTCTCATAGACATGAGCTTTTCCTATTAATCTGATCCTTTGGCTTTGAAGATGCAATTTATTGCATTCTTTTAAAGGAAATAGAAGTTGGAACTGAAGGAGAGAATCACTGGACAATTCAATCGAAGCAGTGGGAGGAGAGAAGACTGACTGTAAGTAATGGTGTGGGTGAGTTAGCATTATTTTGTTTTTCCAGTTCTTTTCAGTTTCCTCTGCTTTTGGTGATTCCTTGCTTTGATTATTGTACTTTTATTGGATTGTCACCTGGACCCTGAGCTGTTGTGACTTCAGATTATCTGCCTTCAACAATTTAATTTGGACTGCCAGATCAAGCATTGACATATTGGTGAATATGGCACAAGTTATTGTTAGCCCCAAGCATTTTGTTTTGCTTAAGGATTAGTGAAGAGTATAATTAGCTTAGAGGTCTCTGGATTGAAAAATCTGAGGCACGATCGGATTAGGCACTTCCTTAATCTAGCGCCCCATCCCCATCCCCCCCCCCCCCAGGCGACAACTTGACCGACCTCTTAGGGTCAAACTTGTCCCCTCTTAAAAGCAGGAAACATTACCAGTTGAAACAGTGCCTTGTTTTTTCTTTCTTTTTTTTTGAGGTGACGAGCAATTACTTTTTTCCTTTCTTTGTATTGTACCATTTTTTACTAGAATATCAACCTGTGCATACTATTGGGTTTCAGTGCAGGTAGATGGTTAATAGACTCCAACAACAAATTCATGTCTGAATTTTCCTTGAATGAGATGATGCCAATTCGATGTTCATGGACTGGAAGAGATGAAATCTGCATTTTTTCTGTACCTCCTTGGGACTCTCAGCATTAAATGGAGGATTTTGCAGGTGCAAAACTATTTCTCATATACTCAGTAAAATACTGGAGCCATCAATGCCGGTTTCATGCTTGCTCTCGTGAAGGAAACTGAGGCTAAAAGTTCAAGAGCGGAACTCAGCATAAGCTGGCCCACTTGAAGGTGAGCTCAAACTGCTCCATGTCAAGGCAAAGTCGTTACTGTTCTACAGTGTAGTATCAGCAACAGTAATAACCACAATCATCTCGCAACTATAATCTTGTATGCTGCTTTTTTGCGTTTAATTGTATTGCCTGAGAGAGATCCATTGCGTCTTGGTGGCATCATGACTCTGTTTCTTCTTATATAATGTTTTGGACTTCTTTCTTTGGGTTCATTCTGGGTTTCTTCTCCTCTTTCTTTCTTGTCTGTGCAGTACCTGAGAGAGAGAGAGAGAGAGAGAGAGACTCAGCAGAGTTTAGAGAGTAAATTTGGTGATGCTCCGTTTCTGCCTTAGCACGCTTCATGCCTCATGCTTGATCCTCCTTGTGATTCAGATCTTAGGCACCAAGTAAGTTACGAGAGACTCAATGGAGTTTAGAGAGTAAATTTGGTTGGTTTAAGGTCAAATGGAGATGCTTCGTTTCTGCCTTAGACGCTTCATGCCTCATGCTTGATCCTCCATGTGATTCATATTTTGGCACCAAGTAAGTTATGATATAGTCGAGTCTTTCCTAATTCTTCTGCAATATTATGTTCATGCGAGGGATATCTTGCAGGTGAAATTTGCTGGAGACAGATGCTAGGAGTTGGCTCTTCATGGACATGGGTTGACGACGATCTCGGAAAGCGATCATTAAACGTTTGCCATCTTTCCTTCTTTCACGAGAATTGACACTTTTAGAACAAGAATATGAGTCAAGGGAATTCAAAGATTTGTATGAACACAGCTCAAATCTGCATCAACACCAGCAAGAATCATTTCCATAGATCTCAAGCTTTACGTGCATAGAACACCGATCACTCCCACTTCATCCATGATCTTCGCTTCTCAGCCACTTCTTTGGGACCCAGCAACCATGGAAGCCATAAGGAAGGCACGGGGAACTTTGCTCCTCTGGCAATCTCCTTAAAAGTAGAGCCATCAAACAGCAACGCATGCCCACCTCCATTTTTTTTTTCACTAATAATTGAGATCACCACACCTGCAAGCGCAACCCCAGCACACCGTTCTTCGCAAAAGAGAATTGAGAAATTCTTTTTATCGCAAAAGTTTGCAAAATAGGAGAGTCAACTACATTGTGGGTATACATTTGTGGGTAGCGCGGTTGGTTAAGAATCTCTTTATCATGGCTGAAAAGTTTGCAAAATAGGAGAGTCAACTACAGTGGGAGGCCCTAGTGTGGCCCTAGAAAGGCAATTATTCAAGAAAAATCATTTACTACATTTGCTAGAGATATTTCGACCGAGAGATATTCACGTCATCTCTCACTTCAGAAGATGCAAAGACGTGTTGAATGTTTTGTCCTCACAGAAGGCATAACGAGCATATGTTGCATTTGGATTTTCTAAATTCTTTACCATCATCTTCCTTCAGTCGCCCCTGGCCTAGCAATGAAGAATGGCTCCAAGGGCACGGCCCCATCTTTGTGACAATTCTTCGCTTGTTCTCCACTAGATCGACCGGCGGAAACCTCTCACTTCATCAACGTCTCATCAAGAAAATCGCTCCAAATCAACTTCTACTTGCAAGAAAATTAACGCAACGACTATTATCTCCCTAGCACTCTTACCACATCCTAATTTATGCTACAAAAGCATGAATTTGAGGGACATGAATATAAACCTTGATGAGGACGCTGGGGAAATTGAAAGGGCATTGGGCCCCACAAGCATAGACAAATCCGGTCAAAATTGGCCGGAAATGACTGAATTGACACAACGTAAAAATGTTTAGGATTAAATCGGCACAAAAAAAAGGTTTAGGATTTTTTTGGCATTTTTCCCGACAAATCTGTATCTTTTGCCCAGGAAGGCTGGGCTGATTTTGCTGAAGTCAATGCCTCTCCCATGTTCACTTAGGTCCAATGCTGTCTTGAACTTCCCATGTGGATTCCCATCTGATGGTATGGTGGACCTCCCAATCCTGCCCAAATTGACCATCATCATCATCGTCATCACCATCGCCGCCATATCAAGGCTTACTTGAAAAGGAAAGTAAATATATCGGTTCTGCAAAGTGGCCATTAGTGCACCCCTCTTCCTTTGTTAATCAAGCGGGGTTTTGCAAATTGGCCATTAGTTTGAAAAAGAACACTTGGATTCTGCTACAGAATGATTTTGAAGGTGATGGTGCAATTTCTATTTAAATTTATTTTCTGTTTGTGAGCTATGATTCTAGGGATGATGGCACAAATAATTCCTAAACTTGGCCTAATGTATGATCCTTGAACTTTTAATTTATACAATGTAGTTCTTAAACATTTGATTTGTTCACAATGATCTCTATATTAAATATTTTTATACAATTCAAGGAGTACATTGAAAAGTTCAGGGACCGCCACATATTGAGCTAAAGTCACTGACCACATCGAATAAATTCAAAATTTAGGGAACACATTACATATTGTGTCAAAGTTCATAAATCATTTGTCTCATTTCTCCATGATTTTATGCTCTTTCTTACATTTGCTCACAGTTTCGATTTTCCTTCTATGTATCTAATGTTTCCATTCTTTATATATTTCAATAAATCGAACGAATATAAATATACCTCAATTTCACGAGTGCACGTATTCCAAAGCCGTATACGAAAAAAGATGCCTAATTACGGCTCGCTCGTCTTCGTCCGTCTCTTCATATGCACTGATCAAGTGAACTGCCACGAACAAAGGAACCTCCACGCTCGTCGCCTTTTTCATGCAACGGAAGTAAAGGAGCAAAAATTCTTGTTACATTGACTCCGTTTATTTCACGGAAAATAATTAATTAGAAAAACATTTTTCTAATCTTCCGTTCTCAAACTGCAGCTTCGCCACCATGGCGTAGCCATCAAAGAGGTGGTGGAAGTCGTAGTCTCCGACATGCGTCATACCGGGACCATTTCTTAGATAAATTCCGTTCTACATGTGATTAAACCTACTAATTAGGACTCTCTAACCAATAGAAAACACCGGAGCTGATTCCAATGCATTTGTCATGTATAATAAGTTTGCAAGAGACTATATTGTCAACAATGATATTGTACTCCTTTCAGTATATAAAAACCTTTAAACGTTGTATTTCTAATTATTTAATACGGTGGAATAGCTGAAAGAAGAATTTTTAAAGATATACGACCACACGTAATCTTCATCTATTGGTACATTACAAATCACACTCTTTGAAGATTTTGTCTGGAAGGTATCCAGAGGTAGTCAAGAGAAATCCCAATAATTTACAGTTCGTGACTTCTTTTTCTTTCATTTTCTTATGTGCTAGGTAAGTTCGCGACTTCTTTGCGAAAATGAAAAAAATTTCTCCCCACATACTGTTTTCCAGGTGAAACCTCTTCAATTAAGTCAAAGGAAAATCATTCAAATGTTGAAGTAAATTCCAAAATTAGCATGCTATAAACGAAACTGGTGGACCTGTAACGACCCTGTCTGATGAGGGTGGGGAGTGGTCGTCAGGATTAGAGGGTTCAGATTAGGAGCGATTCTTAGCAGGTTTCTGTGATGGTCAATGTGATAGGATGAATTGAATTGCACACATAATAGGGGGAAAATGTGTTTGGGATATGTGTGTGCATGCGCGTTAAATTTGGAGTGAATTCATGGAGGCACCTTTTGATGTAACAACAATTTTGCTTTGAAATTCCAAAGTTAAGCATGCTTATGGTAAAGCATTACCAAAATGGGCGACCTTTAGGAAAGTGCCAGCCTATACACCAAAGGGATAATTCATGAGACTTGATATAGGATGGCCAAAGCAAATAATACATTGAGTGATTAACTTAGGTGTCACATAGTACTAGGCAAAAAATAATAGACTAGTGTGAGTGATAGAGTATTTATTTATTAAATTACATTTTTTTTTAATAAGTTAAGGTTTTAGAATAGTTGGTAGTGGTCTAACAAATGGTATCAAAGTCAATTATAGATTGTAGATTAGCAGCCCCCAATTTAAATTATTCTAGTGTTTGGAAAATATCTTAAGGAATGAATCTAGTGACTAAAGTGGTTTTCGGGGTGGACTTTGGCCTTAATTTAAAGCATGGGAATATACAAATGGGGAAACAAATAAGGGTTTGAAAGATTTGAACTTGCGACTTTTTGTAGTTTTACCATTTGAGATGTTATGGAATCACTATTAGCTATTCTAAATTTTTTATTTTTTAGATGAATGCATAATTTATTATTTGAATAATTTAACATGTCCTCGTTGTTCTTCCTTCTCGTTTCTTTTCTGGAAGCAAATGAAAATTGAATAAAGCTGCTCTTATTATTCAGCTAGACTTCAAAACAAACAAAATGGTAAGACGATAACAAGCAGAATGGACAAGATATTTAATTGGGGGACGCAGAAGCATATGAATTTTATCACATGCATGCGAAAACGTGGATGAGAGATTATTAAAAAATCACCCACAAACCCACCAGCCAGAGAGGTATCTCTCTTTCGACGACCAACTCGCCCTCCCGCTGGTTTTGCGGGACGCTTGTCCAGGCGACGTGATTCCGATCACTCACGGCTTCTTTCCCATGCAAAGGTTGAGGAACCGCCGGGACCTGGCTCGCAATGTTCCCAATGGTCGATTCTCGAAGATTGCCTCACACATTCCTCCCGGATTCTTATTTCCAAGAGAAAACCCATTTTTCAAATGATCAAAACTTTTGGAAGATGCTTTGATAGGGTGTGATACATAGTTTGGACTAGCTATAAAGTTTATTGAAGCCACGGTAGAACAAACAGAGAGCAAAACGAGTTGAGGGATGGGGAGAGAGAGAGAGAGAGATTATTGAATGGACTCTACACGCAATTATTGAAGAGGGAATCTTGAATGGTGCAATAGCATTCCACTAGAGGACATGGACTTGCGCTAGACAAACACACCCACATGTCACGGACAAAAGCTCACCATGGCATCAATTCAAAGGATTGCCACATTACTGGTCCAAAGGGGTTTCTTAGAAATGTTAGATTGATAAGGGCATTTAATCTCTACCATCGAATTTGTTTGACAATGATTGATGCCTTTAATCGTTGAATAGATTCAATTTCCACCATTGGATTAATGTGATGAGAATTGATATCCGCCACCATTAGATCATCTACATCTCTATCGTCGGATCGATTAGACACATTCTCTATCATGAGTGTTTCTCGTACAAATAGGGTATCCCTTCTCCTCACTTGTGCCATCCACTTTCATTTAGACAACATTCTCTCTACTTTCTCTTTTAAGGATACCCTTCCTGGAAAGTGAGAGTGAGACTTAATTAAGCCAACCAAAATGATTTGAAGTCTACGTGCTGCATGATTTGCGATTCATCCCATAGCACATAGTTACCTATCTTTTATGGTAAGTTTTCATGGGTAATGCTGACACAACTTAATTCCTTAAATATGTGCCATTGGACAATATGTGGTAGTGCTTTATTAACATAATAGCCTTTGGGTTACTGTGAGAATAACAGCTTGCCATGAGCTGCAAATTCTTGAAGGAATGGACCCCATAATAATTTATAATTTTGTTATTTGATTTTTTGTGGTATAAAATAGACTATTATTCTCATAGTAGACAAAAGACTATCACCCAATCTTTTCCTATGTGGTATGTAAAACCACAATATAATGCAAATGTTTTCCTTTTTGGCACTGTGAATAGACGTGATACAAGGGCGATAGACGTCACAAGAAGATAGTCCTACCTCCTAAATAATTCTAGAACACCACGTTCCCTAGATAATTCTAGAGATTACAATAATACTAGGTGTAGGCCACGATTCTGCTTTCTTATGCATTTTTTTTTCAATACTTCCCCTCATTGACTACTCTTTTCTTAATATGGATTTAGTAACCATGCCAAGTTGCTTTTGAAACCCTTCGAAATTTCCAGTGTCAAGTCCTTTGTGAATATATCTACAATTTGATCCCTTGTCTTTACATGTTTCATCTCTATCTTTCTCAGCAATGTTTTTTTTACGCAAGAAGTGATAATGTACCTCTACACGCATGCTTCTAGTGAGAAAGATTGGGTTCTCCGCTAGTTGTCTATGGGGATGGTTGTTTGATTATCATTACGGGGCATTGAATAAGTTAATGTGGAGCCTTCATAAGTTGCACAAACAACGTACATTCTTAAGCCACCGTTGTCGCTGCTCTCTACTCGGTTGCCGAGGTTGATAGCGACGCTATTAATTGCTTCTTCCTACTCAGCTTTATATTTTCATCCATAGGCGAAGAGATGTGTGCAATCAAGCATCTTGAACTTCTCTAAAAGATTTCGTGCATACTTTTGTTGACATATGGGTATGTCTTCTTGGTTTGCTCAACCTTGGGTCCAAGGAAGTGTTTTAGTTCTCCAAATTCCTTCATGTGAAATCGTATAGAGAGGTTGGCTCTTATTTAATATATCTCATCTTCATAATCTCTAGTGGAGATTAGATTATCCATATAAATTTGTACTTTTGCAGCCTTTCACGTTCTTCCTTCATTTGAATCTATTGGTGGTATTGAATAGCCACTCTGCATTAAAAATTATGCGATGCTCTCATGCCTCATTCCTGGAGCTTACTTCAAACCATAAAGCACTTTTTTTAAATATGCAGACATAACTTTAATAAGCCTTACTTTTCAAATCGTTTGGCTGCTCCACCTATATGATTTGATCTAACTCTCCAAGCAAGAAGGCATTCTTTACATTTATCTGTCATTTCTTTCATGACTTGCTTGTTGTACGTTGTTTGGAATTTGATTAGATACTGTTTTGCTTGGATGGGCTTCGGGTTTGTTGCATTGCAATGTCAGGGTTTCTACCACGGGAATTAGAATTTCTTTTAACCTCATTTTTTTTCATGTTCCATTCTTTACAGGGCTTTCTTTTTATGAGGTCCCATGCCTCATGTCTTACGCTTGATCCTCCACGTGAGTTAGATCTTGGACACCAAATTTGTCAGGGACAACCCGCTAGAATTTGGCTCTTCATGGCTATGGATTTGCCGTGATTTTTTTTTTTTTTTGGTTTATTTAGGAGAATATATATATCTGTGTGTGTGTGTTTAGCATGTGGTGAAGTCAGAACAGGCATCATCACGTGAAAATGTCCTTTCAACCTATGCGATGTTTCATGGTGAATGAATCCAAATAGGACACATCATCGTTACGATTTCGAAACACACACATGGAGCGGGTGAACATATTTTAATGGTTTCGTAACTCAAGAATCTTGCGAATCTGCACCTCAAGCTCCTTGATTGAATACATACTAATGGAAATTTGCCATCTGAACTTCGCCAAATATTTTGTATAGTTCAGTATGTGACTGGGCTTTTTCAAAAGTTACTCGGACAATTTTTATTTGTTATATTATGTCACGAGTTTGAGCCGTGTATGAGGCTTGACTTAATTAGTGGGTGTACCATTTTTTTTTCTATGTATATATACTTGTGGGGTTAGGAGGTTGGTCAGAGGAGAAAACTAAAACAAATGCTTAGTTTGTTTTGTACTCCCTTTAGCCATAATCATACAAAAACAAAAAAATATGGAGTTCTTTTAGCTATATACTTGAACATAATGGGGAAATTATTAAGAAAATTCTAAACTTATTCCCTACTACTAATTTAGTCATAAATCTTTTAATTTAACTAATTAAATTCATGATTTGTCAATGTAGTTCATTCAGCTTATGTTTAGTTGGAATCGTCAACTGTCGTACAAGATATGACCAATGCTAACATTGACAATTGTTGAAAGAAATTTGAATTTTTTTTTTCTTTTTTAATTTTTTTTTTTTTCTTTTTGGTGAGGGTAAGCACCGACGAGGGCCCCATTCTAGGCTGGGTAGCCTCACCCTCACCAAATCTACCGAGGAGGGCCCCTGCCGGCTGCCGGTGCTCAGCCTAGCCCAGGCGATGCCGATAATGAAAAGAAAAGGGAAAGAAGACTAAAGGAATCCCATCTCTTTGTCTCTGGTGCTTCCCTCTTTTCCTTTTCAACATGCTGCAGATATCACTCAAAATCAATCCACCGAATTTGTTGCTCCCTTCAAGCTTTATTTTTGCAAATGACCTTGATTTTGGCTTTTACAAATTGGTGAATCTTTTCCAACACCCCATGGAATTCTATTTCAAATCTATATTTGGCCTTCAGTCGTCTAACCTTCAAGATTGACATTAGGGTCCATTATATTGAAACTCTTTTCACACACGGGCTGCCTATTGGATTGCTATAAGGCAAAGAGCTGGACTTAAATGCTACCAGTATGCGAATGCAATATTGATATTTTGTTATATCATATTCTCTGGGAAAAATGCCAAAAAAGTTTTAAACTTTTTGTCTTTGTGTCAATTTAGTCTAAACCTTTTTACGTGGTGCCAATTTAGTCTTTTCCGGCCAATTTTGGCCAAATTTTGCTGACTAGACGTTGGCTGACTGACGTGACTTGATCGGCGCTGACGTTGACAACTTCAAATAATATTTTAATATTTTTGAATTTTTATTTTCTTCCAATCGGTCGCCGGACCTTGGCAACTGGCCAGAGGCGACGGCTAGCAAGGTCAAGGTCGACCTCGCCGGCCACCTCACCAGTGGCCGTGGGGGCGGCCTCGCGTTGGGCGACGAGGGCAAGCCCTGCCAGCTCGGCGTGAAGAGGCGGCCTCAAGCTGGCCTCGCACCGGGCCACCGGAAACTTTCGACCAGATGATGAGCTACGCGTGTCGTTGATAACTCTATAAAAATAGAGTTATTTACCTATTTTAGGCAACAATTAATGCAATATCTATGAGAAAATATTTGAATTTCCTTCTGATTATTTGAATTTTCCTTATTTATGCAGAATAATGATATATGGAGAAGATAAGGAAAAAAAATGGCAAAATCAAGGAATTTAAATCAAGCAGCAGTGGGAGATAGATATCAAATCAAAATCCTATGATTTACTCCCTGATTTTGTGCACAATTGCTTAGAGATAAGGATCTTGGATATATTCTATGAAGAGGAGAATAAAGAGAGAGGGAGAGCTAGGTTTTAGATAGTTTTTCTGTTAGATAGTTTTTTGATTGTTCTGAGAGATTTTCAAGTATTTTGAAGAGAAGATAAAAGTGGTGACAGAATTCTTGTTCTTCGGTTTAAGATGCTGAGTTTAATTTATATTTATATTTCTTCATCTACTATGTTCTAATTTTCTTTTGTTAGGGCTACGATGTAGCCTAACCATGATGATGTGAATTTCATGATTATTATGTTTTACAATTGATTTCATTCATGTGAGTTATATATTATTGTGCGTAATGCTTTTGAGTGACTGGCCCCACTTGAATAATCTGATGTGCATGTTTGAGAATGAGAAGTGATAATATGCAATTGCTCATTATAATATATAACCATGAATTAAACGTGGATAGAAATATACTGCGTTATTTGTGTAGCTTTCGGTGATAATGTGATCCAAAAGACTCATTGTAAGCTGGGAATATTCATAGTTTTTAATGCACTTATGTTTATTTTAATTCACATAGAGATATAGTGGATTAATAAACTGAGTATGTTTGCTATACCTAGAGATAGGATAGTAAATAAGTTAGGAAATTCCGCTATCACATGTTTGATATCGTTCTTGTATTCACAACAATCTGAAATTCATATCTAGTGGTTATGGTGAAATCGGATGCTCTAACATATTTATCCGATCGATTTACTGCATTTAGTCTACAAATTTCGTTTTAAATTTATTCTCAATTATATTTTGATCTGTTAGATAAATTTTAGAGTTAATCTATTTTAGTATTTAATTAGTTTATTAATCATCGATCTTCGTGGGACAATATTCTTTCTCATCATTATATTACTTGTTCGACACGTTCACTTGCGTTTAGAATTTTATGAACAAGGTTTTGGCGCCGTTGCCGGGGATCGTTTGTTTAATACTAATTAATATTGATACCAGATAATTCTAAGTTTAATTTAGCTTTCTTTTTGTTTTATTTTTTAGGGTGTACATCGGTTTATGACACGTAGCCAACAAGGGAAACTTGTTGAGCTTGATCTAGAAATCGAGCGTACATTCAAAAGGCGACTGAGAGAACAGAGAAATCATGCTAAGAAGATGGCAGACGGTGAGAATGAAAATCCACGTAGACTCTTAAGAGATTATGCTGCGCCAACAGTTCAAGGCACCACATCAAGTATCAGAAGACCTGCAATTCAAGCAAACAACTTTGAGATCAAGCCGTCACTCATTCAGATGCTTCAATAATCAGTGCAATTTAGTGGGCTACCAAGCGATGATCCAAACGCTCACATTGATGCTTTTCTTGAAATCTGCGACACCATTAAATATAATGGAGTTACAAATGATGCTATTAGATTGAGATTATTTCCATTCTCTCTGAGAGACAAACCTAAAAGTTGGCTTTCTTCTCTTCCTGTAGGATCAATCACTACATTGAATGATATGGTTCAGAAATTTCTTGGTAAGTTCTTTCCACCTGCAAAGTCTGCGAAGATGCGTAACGATTACTAATTTATGCAGATGGACAATGAATCATTATATGAAGCATGGGAAAGATTCAAAGAATTTCTTAGGAGATGTCCACATCACGGACTACCCGTATGGATGCAGGTACAAACTTTTTATAATGGCTCTAGTACAAATCTTCGTTCTATGATTGATGCAGCTGTAGGAGGAACTCTAAATAATAAAACACTAGAAGAAGCCTACAATTTATTAGAAGAGATGTCATCAAATAGTTATCAGTGGCCTACTGAGAGACTACCAATGCGAAAAGTTAGCGGAGTTCACGAAGCGGATGCTTTTGGTGCAATTGCTGCGCAATTTGAAACACTCAACAAAAAACTTGATAATATGAGTGTTTTAGCCATGAAAATTCAGAATTTGACATGTGATTTTTGTGGTGGAGGACATGTTAGCACAGCGTGTCAGGTATGTAATACTTTTAAACAATCTAGTGAAAATTCTAACTTTGTTGGGAATTTTAACAGGTCACAGAATAATCCCTACTCCAACATGTACACTCCGGGATGGCGCAATCATCCAAATTTTTCATGGAATAATCAGAATGTGACGAGCCCACTGAGATTCAAACAATCAGAAGAGACAGTCAAATTTGGAAGATGTAGTCACCAAACTTGCTAATACAACTCATGACTTCATCAAAAGCACAGATGTGAGATTTCAAGGCTTCAATTAGAAATTTGGAGATGCAAGTGGGTCAGTTAGCAAGCATGATGTCAGGGAGACAACAAGGTTACCGAGCAACACAGAGAAAAATCCAATTGAAAACATAAAGGCTATTACCTTGAGAAGTGATAAACAAGTGGGAGAAGAACAGATTTTCAGAGACAAGGAAGAGGAGATCAATAAACAATCGAAGGAGACAAACAAGAGTAAACTTTTTCCAGATAATCCCAAGCCATATGTGCCGCCAATTCCATTCCTTCAGCGACTCCAGTAGCACAAAATAGATAAGCAATTTTCTAAATTTCTTGATGTATTTAAAAAATTGCACATTAACATTCCTTTTGCAGATAATTTAGCGCAAATGCCTAGTTATGCAAAATTTTTTTTGAGGGAGATTTTGGCAAACAAAAGGAAATTGGAGGATTATGAGACTGTGAAGTTAAATGAGGAGTGTTCGGCCATTCTACAAAACAAATTGCCTCCGAAATTAAAAGATCCAGGAGTTTTACTATTCATTGCACTATTGGAGATTCTTACTTTGAAAATGCATTATGTGATTTAGGTGCAAATATTAATTTGATGCCTTATTCAATTTTCAAGAAATTAGGATTGGGTGAGGTAAAAGCAACCACGGTGTCACTTCAACTGGCTGATCAATCAATTAAATATCCAAGAGGTATTGTGGAAGATTTTTTGGTAAAAGTTGGCAAATTTATCTTTCCTGCAGATTTCACATGGAGAAAGATTTTGAGGTACCACTTATCTTAGGTCGACCTTTTCTAGCAACAGGAAGAGCTTTTATTGATGCGCAACAAGAGAAGTTTATCCTTAGAGTTCAAGACGATCTTGTTTCATTTAATGTTTTTAAAGTAATGAAATATCCATCTGATAATAATTCTTGTTTTAGAATTGAGACAGTTGACAAGTTGGTGAATAAGGTTTTTGAGGAAAATATTTTCAAAGATCCACTTGAAGCATGTCTGATTCAACCAAGGGACAAAGATATTCAGAATGAGGAGATAAAGGAGTACGCAAATTTTATGGAGGCAATTCCACCATATTCAAGGCAAAATGCAATTAAATTTGAGGAGTTGGGACAACACATTACAAAGCCTAAGCCATCAATTGAAAAGCCTCCAATTCTTGAACTCAAACCCTTACCTTCTCATTTGAAATATGCTTATTTAGATGGAGTTTCTTATTTACCAGTAATTATATCTTCTTCATTGACAGATTTGATGGAGGAACAATATAAACCCACTATCCAACCTCGGAGGCGTTTGAACCTAAAGATGCAAGAAGTAGTGAACGGTCAACGTTTGAAGTCCTACTTTGAAGATGGTTACAACAAGCGGAAGACCACCTTTGAACTTCATCCTCCAGATTAGCAACATCCGAGATAGTTTGGCTGAAAACTATAAAGCAAGCGCTTCTTGGGAGGCAACCCAAGCATTTTAATTATGTTTTTTTTTTTTTTTTTATTGTTAATTTTATTATGTTTTGCAAAAAAAAAAAAAAAAAACCTTAACTTTTTTCTGTTTTATCCAGGTTAATTTTTAGGGAGCACCTTTCAAGAGTTTAATCATCAAGATCATCTATGGACTTATCCTACAACCAAGGGAGTTTTTTTCTTCCTATTCTATTTTTCGCATTGAGGACACTACTTCATTCAAGTTTGGGGGGGATACAAAATTTTTGGCTAAATTTTTTTTATCATGATTACATTCCTAGTTGTGAATTTTTGCGATTCTTAGGAAAATTTAAATTTGATTTAAACTTGCAATTGATGTGTGAGTTAATTTTAATTCTGATTATGTTGATCCACTTACTGAGCACTAAAAGTCCTTAATTTTTGAATTGTATGTAAATTTAGAGAACATTCATGTGAAGTATGTGATTTTCTTAGATTTCACCCAAATCTTAGAATTTGTTTGATTTTCTCTTGAAGCGAAATCATAAGCTAAATCTAAGCGAGAAAATGATTTAGGCAATTTTTGGATCGATTGAGCCTTTCAAGCTAACCCTGTTTATTTATCCCTAGTCACCCCTTTGAGCCTTAATTATTACCCAATTTTCATTGGCACCCATTTATTTTCAGCCTAGCCGTTATCAAATTATATCATTGTCCCATGCCCTATGAACACGTTGATTTTCTTTTGGGATAAAAAATTATTTGAGCTTTATAGAAATTTAGGAGGAAGGATGGAGTATGAAAAAAAGAAAAGAAAAGTGATTGCTATAGTTGTTCGGGGTGTATTGTGAAAAAAAAAATTACTTTTATGGTTCCCTATCCAACTTTCAATTGAGTGAGCCTTTTGGATACTCAATGGGTTGGAAATTTTCATGTTATATTAGGAGGGACTTTGGGAGAAACTCCACCATAAAACAATTCAAAAGAAAAAAAAAAAAAAAAAGAGAGAAAAAAGAGAAAAGAAAAAGGAGAAGAAAAAAAAAGATTGATGATATATGGTGGCAGAAAAATTATTTTGAATGAGTGAAATTGGATAGTGACATTGGCTCTAATTAGATCCTAGAAATCAACGTGTTGATGGGTGATTTGAACTTAAAATTCCCATTATCTCATATTTAGCCCAGCCTTACATTACAACCCGAGAAAAGTCCTATTGATTTTTGGTTGGATAATTAGCTTACATTAGTGGAGAGAGGAATGAAAAGCAAACCTATGGGATTTTGGTCATAATTATTGAGAATTTTGAGAGGTTACATGTCAATGTGAATTTATCTGAATTGCATATAATTCGAAAAGATGAGGACTCTCACACACACACTTGGATCACATAGTTAGAATTGGTCTTAACTTATAAATCAATTTCAAGGTTTGGATGAAATTTGTGTTTTTCTTTGAATTGTGAATTTGAGCAATTATGGAAAGATGTCATGGAGGAGGTTGTTAGCCTGAGTATGTGTTATGTCTTGATTTTGCTCGAGGACTAGCAAAAGGTTAAGTTTGGGGGTTTGATAACTCTATAAAAATAGAGTTATTTATCTATTTTAGGCAACAATTAATGCAATATCTATAAGAAAATATTTGGATTTCCTTATAATTATTTGAATTTTCCTTATTTATGCAGAATAATGATATATGGAGAAGATAAGGAAAAAGATGGCAAAATCAAGGAATTTAAATCAAGCAGCAGTGGGAGATAGATATCAAATCAAAATCTTCTGATTTACTCCCTGATTTTGTGCACAATTGCTTAGAGATAAGGATCTTGGATATATTCTATGAAGAGGAGAATAAAGAGAGAGGGAGAGCTAGGTTTTAGATAGTTTTTCTGTTAGATTGTTTTTTGATTGTTCTGAGAGATTTTCAAGTATTTTGAAGAGAAGACAAAAGTGGTGACAGAATTCTTGTTATTCGATTTAAGATGCTGAGTTTAATTTATATTTATATTTCTTCATCTACTATGTTCTAATTTTCTTTTGTTAGGGCTACGATGTAGCCTAACCATGATGATGTGAATTTCATGATTATTATGTTTTACAATTGATTTCATTCATGTGAGTTATATATTATTGTGTTTAATGCTTTTGAGTGACTGGCCACCACTTGAATGATCTAATGTGCATGTTTGAGATTGAGAAGTGATAATATGCAATTGCTCATTATAATATATAACCATGAATTAAACGTGGATAGAAATATACTGCGTTATTTGTGTAGCTTTCGGTGATAATGTGATCCAAAAGACTCATTGTAAGCCGAGAATATCATAGTTTTTAATGCACTTATGTTTATTTTAATTCACATAGAGATATAGTGGATTAATAAACTGAGTAGGTTTGTTATACCTAGAGATATGATAGTAAATAAGTTAGGAAATTCCGCTATCACATGTTTGATATCGTTCTTGTATTCACAACAATCTAAAATTCATATCTAGTGGTTATGGTGAAATCGGATACTCTAACATATTTATCCGATCGATTTACTGCATTTAGTCTACAAATTTCGTTTTAAATTTATTCTCAATTATATTTTGATCTGTTAGATAAATTTTAGAGTTAATCTATTTTAGTATTTAATTAGTTTATTAATCATCGATCTTCGTGGGACGATATTCTTTCTCATCATTATATTACTTGTTCGACACGTTCACTTGCATTTAGAATTTTATGAACAGTCGTAAAAAAAAAAGCCGACCGGCGCACTACTCGCCAAACTCGAAATCGTGCGGAATGTGCGGGTTCCTCCGATCGTGGAAGGATCACTCCATGGTCGATTGAGACAAAGCGTCTCGCATCGTCGGAGACGCGAGGGACATGGAGAATGAGAGGATCACGAAGCAGAGGGAATCTTGACGGTCGCGCTAGAGAGAGAGATCTTTGACAGCACGCGAAACTCGTTGTCTAGTCAGAAGCTTCCGGTGGCCTGGCACAAGGCTAGCTCGAGGCCACCTCCTCGCACAGAGCTGGCGAGGCTCGACCCTTGCTAGATTCGGTGAGGGTGAGCCTTGTCACCCGATGCGAGGCTGCCCTCGTGGCCATTGGCGAGGTGGCCGGCGAGGTTGAGGTCGACCTCGCCGGCCGTTGACTTTGGCTGGTCGCCAAGGTTCGGCGACTAGCTAGAGGGAAAAAAAAAAAGACAAAATTCAAAATAATTAAAATTTTATTAAAAGTTGTCGACATCAGCATCGATTAGGTCACGTTAGCCGGCTGGTGTGTCAGCAAAATCCGACCAAAATTGGCTGGAAATGATTGAATTGACACAATGTAAGAAGATTTATGACTAAATTGGCACAAAGACAAAATGTTTAGGTCTTTTTGGCACTTTTTCCCATATTCTCTTTAGCTTTTCTGACTTTTGGCTTTCTTCTTTATATAAGTTCCAAAGCACGTGTGCTTACTGGAAGCATCTGATTTTCTTGGAAAACCATCACCTGAAGCCATGAAGCAAAGCACCAGCATGGCTGTGTACGTTTTTCAAATAGAAAGAAGTTTTTTTGCTTCTGTTGTGGGATATCTCCATGAGTACTATCATCAAGCAGAAGTTTGTTGTCGTGTGATCCGTGTTGACTTTATGTTTTTTCTAGAGCATGTCAAAATTGTCCCAGATATAATCAAATTCTGATGTACTTTGACATGGACGTCAGCAAAAAGAATCTTCTCTCTCTTTTTTCCTTTTTGTTCTTATGTTGAATATAATCAGATTGATGTTAGCACCAAAAATTTTCATCTTTATGGTTATGGCTATGGATCAATGAAGAGGATAATTAGCTAAGAGGTCTCTGGATTGATGATTCGGAAGCGTGGTCGAATCAGCACTTCCTAAATCTCGCACTCCATTGTCACTCACGGCCCTGACCACTAGACCGACCTCTTAGGGTCTCCTTCCTCTTAAAAGCAGGAACTTTTCCAAGTGAAACCGTGCCTCGGTTTGTTGTAAGTTATTCTGTCGATCATTTTGTTACTTTCATTGTATTGCGCCAGTTTTGAGTCAAATATGAAGACTTGACTATTGTTGGGTTTCGATGCAGATAGACATTTTGGTTGATGGACTCCAACATCGAACTCATGTCCGATATTTTCCTGAATGAGACTATGCTAGTTTGGTTTCCATGGACTAGAGGAGATGAAATCTGCATTTTCTCATCACAACCTTAAGATTCTTAGCAAAAAAATGGAGACTTTCGTGGATCTAGAACTATTTCTCACATGCATGCAACATAGTCAAGCCATCCAATCGACCATCAGCAACAGTGATAAGAGCAATTGTCATGCAACTGTAATCTTGTATGCTTCTTTTCAGGGATGATCTGGTTCTTCCTTAGCAAAGATGCCTCGTGCCTCATTGCTTGATCCTCCATGTGAGTTAAATCTTCGATACCAACTAAGATTGCGACATAGTCAACAAAAGAAAAGGACAAAAAAAATACAGCGGGCTCTTTCTTAATTCTTCTGCCATATATGTTTATGCGAGGAGATCTTGCAGGTGACATGTGCTAGAGACACTATGCTAGTAGTTGGCTCTACATGGCCAAAGGTTGAGAATCTTGGGAAGTAATCTTTAAATATTCGTCATATTCCCTTTTTTTACGAGCATCAAATCTTTGAGGACAAGAATATGAGTCAAGTGTTCAAAGAATATGTCAAAAACCTTCATATGAGGTTCCACATTTTGTCTGGTTTGTTTAGGTAGTACGAATAGGTTTTAGCTTCCATTTTAGATAGTCAGGGGTTCCACAATTAGAAAGAAATCTATTTAAATAGGAGATCCTTGTCGGAAAAAAAAATGATGAAATATTCAAACTTAAACCAGACAAAAAGACTTCCCTGCTTCACCTAGTCATTCAAATTCTCGTCTAGCCCCGAAGGGAAGAATGACCACTGATGAGTTCTCTCTCTCTCTCTCTCTCTCTCTCTCTCTCTCTCTCTCTCTCTCTCTCTCTCTCTCTCTCTCTCTCTCTCTCTCTCATAATTTATAGGTAAGTTTTCCTATATATATCCAATTTCACATCTGGTATCAGCGGGAATTGCAACATTGATGCTACTGAAATCATCATAGCACTAGCAAAAATCATTTCACACGTCTCAAGCTTTACATGCATAGAATGAATTCTACTTCATTCACCGCTAAGCAATTCTGCACGAACAGATGGATCACTGACCGCCACTACATCCTCGGTCTTCGCTATATCTATGAGACTTATCCACCAATATTGTACCCACAGAGGGTAAACTACAAACGATCGACCTTAGTGGAACAGTAAAAACAATAGGTTGATCAAAGTCTCAAATAAATGACCAATACCCCAGTGCAAGATCTTTATTTCTTTGGGACCCAGCAACCATGGAGACCATAAGGAAGGCCATAGGGGAACTTTGCTCTGGCAATCTCCTCAAAAGTGGAGCCATCAAGCAGCAATGCATACCCATCTCCATTTTTCTCACTAATCATTGAGATCACCACACCTGCAAGAGCAACCCCAGCTCACTTCGCTTCACAAAAGAGAATTGGGGAAAATAAAAGAAGGGAAAACTTTTTTATGGCAAAATTTTTGCAAAATGGGAGAGTCAACAAAAATTTTGCAAAAATTGAGGGACTAGAAAGGCAATTTTACTCGAGAAAAATGATTTTCCAGGATTGGGGGTTACATGGAATAATGTTCCTTCTTTTATACAAGTGTGAACTGTGAACTAGATATTTCGAGAGTGAGAGATATAGCCATGCCACCTCTCACGCCATATGATTTAAGCGCATGTTAAATTTTTTATCCTTGAATAAGGCATAATGAGCATATGTTTCGATTTGATTTCCTAATTCTTACCATCATCTTCCTTGGTGGCCCCCGGCCTAGCCACGAAAAATGGTTCTGAGGGCACGGCACCATCCTCGTGCCAATTCTTTGCCTTCTTCTCCACCAGATCAATCTGCCAAAACCCCTCACCTCATCAACTTCCCATCAACAAAATCACTTTAAATCAACTTCCACTTGCTAGTCAATAATGCAACAATCATGTCTCCCCAGTATGGCACCACATCTTAATTGCGCTTAAAAAGCATTAGCTTGAGGGACATGGATATTATACCTTGGTAAGGGTGTTGGGGAAATTGCAAGGGCGTTGGGCACCACAAGCATAGGCAAATCTGTATTTTTTGCCCAAAAAGGCAGGGTTGATGCTGCACATGTCCATGCCTCTCCCATGTTCATCTGGGTCCAATGCTGCCTCCAACTTCCCATACGGACTCCCATCTAATGGTATTATGAACCTCCCGACCCTAAACAAATGTACCATCATCATCATCACAGTCGTTGTTGTCGTTGTCATCGAGGCTTAATTGGAAAAGAAAATAAATATTTTAATGGATTCAAGGATCTTGGCCTTTAGTATGCCTCTCTTCCTTTGTTAATTAGGTGGGCTTTGAAAATTGGGAGTTTGAAAAAAGAAAAGACCACTTGGTTTCAGCTTGAGAAGTCTTTTGGAGGTGATGGTGCAATTTGAGATTTGTTATTTTAGTGAGCAAGAAATCTGGGCCCGTACAATTTTCTTATGCGTGAGCAATAATTCTAGTTCAACTTGGAATATACTCATTACTTTCCTCGGAATATACTCTTTCTTTCATCGAGCAAGCTTTTAGACAATCATTTTGATGGACATAGCTACCAATTTTTGCAACTTTAATGTCTAGTTCAACTTGGAATATACTCATTACTTTCCCTTCCAAATTTAGAAAGCAAAAATAATAAACATCAGGTTTTAACTTCTATAGTTATGACTACATAAATGATTCTCATTTTAACATTGTTTGTTTCGGAAAAAAAAATTCAAGTTAAATAAATTAATATGCTGCGGAAAGAGCCAAAAGAAGGGGGAAAAAGGTAAAGCCAGTATCAAACACAAAAGAACAAAAGGGCCATTATTGAAACTCATCATATCGAAACAAGAAAGGGGAACAGAAGATTTTAATCAGCAAAGAGACTCGTCATGATGCCACCATACTACTTTTCGTATTAATTAAGGATTTGTCTGCCATTATACCATTTAAAAGATAATACAATTGGATAATATTTATCTGCCATTCTCTCTTAGTGTAACTATCCATTTATTAATAATTATTTTCACTTATTTCCATCTATGTAGTAATTAGAAAGTTTGGAGACAACGCAGGTCTTTGCGGGAAGTTATGAAATCAAGAGTGTCGAGGGGGGACAAAAATGACTGCGAAGAAGAAACCCTAGTCTCAGAAAGGGACAAAAAATGTATTATTTTGGAAACGACAGAACTTAAATTATGCTAACAAAGACTAATTTTTTTTTTCGATGGCCTCAAATTAAAGGTATTTAACTAAGGGAAGAAAAAGACGAAAAAGTCGGCACTTGTCTCGGGTTTCGTCGGAGCTCATATAAGACGCCAGCCAAGTAAAGATAAAGTTGCTCACACGAACGATTATTTACGTGCAGGATTTATAGAAAATTTAATCTTTCACTTTTATCTAACGATTGCCTTCTTTGCATTGGTGAATTCAGAATACGCATATATACTAAAGAAAAGAGGGTTCCTTCTTCTGAAGAGCTAATATTATATTTTCTTATGCATTGAAACATATTATGTGTACATGAACAAGTAAAATTTGGCCAGGGAAATCTGAGTGATCACATATCTAATTGACCACTAATTTCCACTTCCCACCTTCCATTTATCTAGCTTTTTCAGTCTCTATGCAATTATCGTTATCTCAATAAATTGAACGAAGGTGAGTATATGCGGATTCTTAAGCAATATATACGGAAAACACACCTAGCATCGGGAAGTACATCTTGGCCGGCAAAAGAGCGAAGGTTTTGGAGCCTGAGCTTCTCGAGGATGGTTGTGTCCGCGTTATGCTCGCAGCAATCGGCGATCACGGCCACAACTCGCCCATCTTCGTCCGTCTCTTCATACGCGTTGATGAAGTGGAAGGTCACGTACAAAGGAACCTCCACACTTGCCACCTTTTCCGTGCAACCCAAGAGAAAAAAAGCAGACATTCTTGTCAAATTCATCATTTTCACTAACTTATCTATATTGGAAAGCTTATACAAAGAGGGCATGTTATATTGATTATAAATAGAAAAGAACATACTTCTTGGAATTTATAATATTTCAAGTAGAAATATTCATATTTTTCAAAAGCATAATAATGATCCTTTGTTAGTGCCTTAGGAGCACTCTTTAAAATTTTCCTACACGAAATGAATCTTGAGGGAGATGAATTTCTTACGATTTTTCCACTGGCTTTGCACATGATATGCATGAACCCTTTGGAGTCCGGATGCCACTCGAACTTGTACAACGGGGTCGGCTCAGCCCTTAGAAGGTTTTGGGCGCAGTACCTCAAGGGCATCTCTGGCACGACGACGTAGTGCTCGGTCACGGGGAATGAGTGGACCCAACCGGGTGCCGGGCCACCCCGGCAATTCACCCTCCCAATCACCTTCCTCTCGTTCGATCCTGGCTCCATCCTCACCACCAAGTAGCCTGGGTTGATCAGGTCAGGCAGCAGCGTAAGGAACTCAGTATCGGTCACGATCGGATGGGCTGAGTGTATCAAACCCCCTAAGGAGTCGGTGTACTCGAACTTCCCCAAGGTCTCGAGCGTGGTTGGGTCGATCATTATTGACCCCTTTTGCGTCTCAGTGAGGCAAACCACTCGTCCGTCTCCGAGCCTGATGACGCCTGTGTTGGCGTTGTCGGTCAGCGACGCCCCGGAGAACAAGCTAGCAAGTTCGCCGACATAGGACAGGAAATTGTCTGCCTTAGGAACCTCGGAGAATTCTCGGTAACATAGCTTATTGCTCTTCATTGCGGCCTTGTACGCTTCAGATTCGATCTGGCGGTGGCCGGCGACTAACCGCCCGTTCTCGAACTGGAGCTTTACCAACGTGGCATAGCCATCGAAGAGGTGCCGGAAGTTGTAGTCTCCGACGTGCCATAGTCCAGGACCGTTCCTCAGATATACTCCGTTCTGCAAATGATTGAATCAACCAATCACATCCCCCTAACCAATAGAAAACAACGGAGCTAATGCCAATGCATTTGTCGGGTACGACATGTATGCATGATACTACAATGTCAATGACATTATAGTTATTTCAGTTTATAAAAATCTGTAAACTAAGTACCATACTAGTTATTTTATAAGGTGGAACAGCTGAGAGGAGAAGAATTTCCAAAAGATGTGTAAGATCATCCGGAATCTTCATATGTTGGAAGACTACAAGGAATGAAAAATTGGGGCAAGGGATATATGCTTCACCTGATCTTAACTTTAATATGTCGCACCCTACGAAGGTTATGTTTGAAAGGTATCTAGAGGAAGTCGAGATATACCCAATTTGCGACTTTTTCAATAATAATTATATTATATATATTTTTTTGTTTTTTGCTATGTAAGTTTCTGGCTTCTGTTCTCCCACACTGTCGACGATATTATTGAATCTATAACGTCTGAAAATACAAATCTTTTACGCTTCGGTAAACCTCTCTCTTCAAGTAATCTTCGATTACTTGAACAGCATAGTTTACTGATGAAGTGTATAAACATGAACAGAAAACTTGGCATATGCATGTGTACTTAGTATTATATGACTGACTTAAATGAGTGAGGTTAATATTTAATCATGATGGAGGGCGTCCCATTATTTAATTTATCGTTATCTGCTCGAAACGTAAGAAATTTGAAAAAAGCTGCTCTCCCATCTTTGGCTAGACTTTAAGGTAGTGTTTGTTTGTGTTTTTTTTTTTTTTTTTTTTTTTTTTTTTTTTTTTATGAACACATTTTGTGATCTTTTGTTCCCGGGAACAAAACAAGAACAAAAACGCGTTTGTTTGCGTTTTGTTCAAATCTCTTTTTTGTTCCCAATAACAAAAAAAGAACAGAAACAAGAAACAAAAAAATTTTGTTTTTTGTTTCTGGAACAACTTTTAAGAACAAATTTTCTCTCTCCACTCTTTTTTTTTCTTTTTCTTCTTCTTCTTTTTTCTTTGGCTGGTCGCTGGCCTTGGCCATGGCCGGCGACCGGCCGTTGAGGGCTAGTGACCTCGCCGGAGCGTCGCCGGCCCCCGGCGAGGCCGTGCGTCGTTGGCCCATGGCGAGGCTCGGCCTTGCCTTGGCCGGGCCAACACAGCTTGCCTAGATCCGGCGAGGCCGAGCTGCACCAGCCAAGGCAAGGCCGAGCCTCACGCCTTGGCCTGGGCGATGCTGAGCTCGCCTAGATCCGAGCGAGCTTGAGCTCGCCTAGAAGGCGAGGCCGAGCTCGCCCAACCATGGCGAGGCTCGGCTTGGCCGGGGGCCGATGAGCCTCGCCCAACCACGGCGAGGCTCGGCTTGGCCGGGGGCCAGCGAGCCTCATCGTGGCTAGGTGAGGCCGCCGGCCATGGCCAATGCCAGCGACCAGCTACAAGGAAGAAAAAAATAAAAAGAAAAAAAAAATTAAAAAAAAATGAAAAAAATTAAAAAATTAAAAAATTAAAAGAAAAAAAAAAGAACACAAATTTACCAAATGTGTTTCTATTCTTTTTTTATTACCGGAACAAGTTTACTAAACGTGTTTTTCTGGTAAAAAATTGTTCCTTAGAACAGAAATAGTTTTTTCTATTTCTGTTACCCGGAATAAAAAAAAGAACATAAACAGAAACAAACGCACCCTAAACCAAAATAAACAAAATAATTTCCTTTTTTTCTTCCATTTTGCGGCATATGGCGACATGAGAACAAGCAGAATGGAGAAGAGATTTAGTTAGGGGACGTGAAAAGATATGACTGGTCACATGCATGCGCAAACATGACTGAGAGATCACCCAAAAAAAAAAAAAAAAATCAAACACAGACTAACCAGCCAGAGAGGTATCTCTCCTTCGACGACCAGCTCGCCCTCCCACCGGTGTTGCTGGACGCTCGTCCAGGCGACGTGATGTGGCTCGCCGACGACTTCTTTTCCCAGCGATGGTCGAGAGATGACCGGGGCCAGGCTAGTGACCTTCGTGATGGTGAGTTCTCGAGGGTCGCCCCATGAGTTCCTCCCGGGGAAGTTCTTATTTCCAAAGGAGAACCCATCTTTCAAATGATCAAAGCTTTTGGAAGATGCCTTGATAGAGTGCGAAACGTAGTTTGGACTGGCTAATAAGCTTATGGAAGCCATAGTAGAACAAACAAAGAGCAAAAGGAGTTGAGGGTGGGTTGGGCCGCTTCAGAGAGAGAGAGAGAGATTATCGAATGGCTTATTGAAGAGAAGTGAGTGCTGAGACATATATATGGTGTCTGTGGGTCTGTGAGGAACTCTATATGGAATCTTGATTGGTGGAATACCATTCCACTAGAGGACATGGACTTACCAAGAATGATTTCAGGATATAATAAATATTCAGGATATAATAAATATATGCAAACATATATTGATATAACTTTTATACTTATGTACGTATTGATTCAGTACTTCTGGGTTTGGGCAACCCTTCTTATTATAAACTAGCTAGCTAGCGGAACTACCTCCCTCCACTGGGAGGTCAATCAAAGAAGTTGGTTTGTTTTACCTCCTCTTGGGGGCCTTGAAATATTAAAATAAAAAATTTCTTTCGGGTTCTATTTATCACGAGTTATTTGGTGCCTTATATCGAATGGAAGGTATCAAAAATTGAATCTAACATGCGTACCTAAGTTTTTCCTTTTGATTGATTATCCAAAACCCTTCTAAATGAAGTATTAGAAGGGCCTTTCATGTAGTTAGATCGAAAATATGATATAGAATAATTCCAATCTTTTTTGTGTTAAGGTACGAAGAGCTACGCTGAGAAGGACTATTTTCACATTAAAACTATGAGCTTTGATGTTGATAATTGAATGTGTGGTTGTTTGTTCTAAAAAGTTTTAGCCATCGGAACAATTCAGAAGACTTGACACGTGATACTAAGGCCTATATATTTAAAACGATAAAATTGTTCAAGAAATCTTAAATTTATAAATGACCGTTAATTTAGTCATAAATTCTTCAATTATACCAATTTAGTTATATATTTTTTGACGATTTGTTAATTTAGTCCAACAGAGGTTTCTGAATTGGCTATAGGCGAGTTTTAGAGCTTTTGTATTTGAACTGCCTGCAACCAATTCAGCATCCTCCACTGAAAATTTTTGTAGATAGAGTTTACCAATAAATAAGAAAATCAACGGTGGATTTTGCACAAAAATGCTCATAGAGGTATTTTGTGATTTCAAAAAGAAACGTTAATAGGAATCAGTCTTTCGTTTGAAGCCTTTCCACTGCTGTGAGCAAAGATGACATGAAAGAAGTAGATTAGAACAGATGAGGAAAATGAATCTAAGTGCTGTACCTCAATGATCAATGGTTGGATGAGTTGGCTCGTCTGTCTGTGTGATGACCCTGCCTGTCCTCATCGAATGAATCTTTCGACACACTAGCCCGAGTTAGGTATAAACCCAACGACAATGGCCTGAAAATTCCTATCTGGCAAGGCAGGATAAGGGGTATTGAGCTGGACCATGAGGCCTGTTAACATGACAACGTCAGGATTATGCAGAGAAATTTACTTGATTAATGGGCGGTCTTTTGGTCCACTTGTTCATTCCAAATCGCCCAGCAGTTGGATGCAGATGTGTTAAGAGAAATGTATCGTTCACGGACAATCTTTTCTGTCAACATTTTCACCACCTCTTCCTAATTTTTCCGATAGAAGACAAATTTTTGTCGGGATCACTATGACCTCTTCGCTCTCATAACCTGTCTCTTTCCCTTGGATTTTTCCAACTCTCTGGAGAACTGCCGCTAACTAGTGATCATCATTTCCCATGCGAGTTGAGTTGAGATTAGAAAGCAAGAACATAAGCTGCAAGCCTACAATGTAATAGGGGTTTCCGAGTGCTTTTCAAGACGTCCATTAAAACCGCCCACTCCATTTGCGCTATGATTAACGTTGCATAATGTAACTACACAAAATAATGTTTCCTGTGAAGATAGAGACGATGCGTAGAGATAACATTAACAAAGCGAAGAATAGGGAAAACTAAAGTTTAATGGCTGGTTGAGAATCTTTTCCCTCCTTGGCAAGTTCCTCAGGTTTCCTTATCCCTCTTCAAATGGTATCAAGTTTGTGCAAGATGAAGCATGGGAAAGTTGATGGAGGGATCATCAGACCTCAAAGTCCTCGTCATTAGGTCTAGACCAGTTCTTGGCAATCGCTCTGCCTCCACAAAGTTTCTTGAGCGAGAACAGGAGGTTGCGAGATTTAAAGGTGTATAACAGAGTTGGGACGATCCTGTCCTCTACATTTCTCAGCAATCCCTGCAAGTTATTGAATCGAATTAAAAAAGCGAAATACTAGCTGTCTTCACTAGTCCGGAATCAATCCATTAATTTTGAGAACACATTGTGAATCTTAACACGAGCATGTGCTTGCGATCTTTTTTTTTGGAAGTACTCCACGGTTGTCAGTCTCTAGATCATACTTTAGCGGCCATATTTGTAATGGACTGTTTTGCTGGAAAACCACACAGAAATCAAACCCTAGACGAAAATTTCTAAGGTAAACTAGCGGATGGTATTAACCTCATTTTTTATGACTCTTACACTTGGCTATAGTGAATCATCGTAAAATGTACTTAATTATGACGACACGTTGTAATGATGTATGATACAACCGGGATGCTTTAGAAGTGTCCAACCGTGAACTAGCAAAGTTTTGAATAGTCTAATAGAGAAAAATCAATGTACAAACCTTTTTTTTCTATCTCAAGAGAGAAGCTATTCTAGGTACATTCACTGAAAGTCTAAAGTTTGATAAGGTATTTTATATAATGATTATGTTAATAATGCTGTAACACTATACACACACGCTCATGTCTACGTGGATTTGAACATCGATTGCTATATACTATGTAGTAGATCTTCTTTTAGGCTTATGTTATTTGAATCTTTATTCATATAACCATTCCACAAGGAGTTCCAAATTACATCAAGCACTTAACACTACTCTATATGAAATACAGTCGAAAACACTTCTGTTGTTATGTACATACATCCTCAAAGAAATTGTCAAAGCAAAGGCCCGAAAGCAAACCTAAATACATTGGCACGGCCAATTTAGCCGTTCAAAGTGGAGGAGACACAATCCTTGGTCCGTCCATTGCTGTTCCAAGGCAATAGTGACGTTCTCCATCGAGAGAATGCTTTTCATGATGAGCTTTAGTTAGTCCACCCAAACTTCTTAGTCCCATACCCCTTTTGGAAAGTGGAGGAGTCTCTAATCAATTCTAAATTCCCACTTTAAAAAAAATATTCTATTTATTTTTTTATTTATCATTTTTTTAGGGCCACTAAATAACTTATAGTATCCTTTTGGGGCCACCTTGTCTGCCACATATAGCTCCCCCTTTCTTTTCAAATTGATTTTGTCTAATTTCATATGTGCGTCCACATAGTGAACGGAAGTCATGGGATGACAAATTTGTCCACTCAAAATTTTAGTTTTTTCAGATGCTTTTTGCCCCTGCCTTTTCTACTAATACAAGTTGCTTCTATCCTCCCGCTTTAACTTCAACCTATTGCAGTCGAATTTTCCCAAGATATCTTAGTTTCAATCTAATTTAGAAGGCACTTCCAAGTAAAAGATACGAAGTCTCAGCTTCTCGAGTTCGATTCTTGTCCGACGCACGTACTCTTCTAGGGTTAGATTACGAGTTTTCTAGTAATGGCACCGATTGGATGGAGAGCTAGGTTTTATCTGATGCCGAAATTCTAATTTAGATTGTTACCCAGTCGCCAAAATAAAACCGTAAGAAGGAAAGCAAGATTCATTGACAAAGCATGATTGAGTACTCTTTTGACTAAATATAATCGCGGGAGTGGCAAGCAACGTTGTTTATTCTAAAAAAAGATTCTTAAAAATGAGGGAAGCGATATCATGAAAACCCAACTTCCATAGTGAAATCTGCTCATAAAACAACATTAAATTCGTCCCATTCGTCTCTAAGCGGTCACGTCAGTGACGAATACTACTAAGAAATTGTCCAAAAAAATCAAGACCCTAGTAATTGCTCCGGTCTCTTCATGCCGTCCTTGATTCCCACAAAATACAAAATCAAATGGTTCGGATATGGCGGACAAAATTAGGATTTCCCACAACAAGGCAACACTTTTCTTAATTTAATTTAGGTGTCTAATCCCATGATTAAGAATGTGAATTGTGATGGGAAATGCTGATATGCTGATGCCATTCCTCACGTGTGACCTTTGCCACTTGGGTAATTGGTCATTGGGACGTACATTTCGCAATTTGCTTAGTTTCAACGGGGATGGAGATGGCCAAGAAATTCCAGAGATGTTTACTAGAAGGTGCAGGTCAACAAAGCAGCGAATTGATTTGATTTTATTTCCTTTTTCTTAATTCAAAAGGGTGCTTTGAATTAAAATTCAAAAATTCCAGAAGAGTACAAAATAGTTCATGGTTTTCTGGAGATTTGTCCAACCCCTAAATGATGCACTTTGGGACTCAATCCCTATTCACTTCTCAAACTCCCGCTGAACTCTCTCTCGAGCTTTTGTCCTTGGTAAGATTAATAAAATTCGATGATGGCGATGATGGCGATGATGATATGTTTGAACTGTTTGGCCAAGATTTAACCTTGCTGACTCAATGATGAGACCCTAATGCTCTTATTTTTAGGGAAAAAAAAATCAAGTCTTTAGGTAGAGGAGTTGGTGAGTGACTCGCAGTTAATTAGCTTCATTAGGGAGTGGATATATTCAGAGATTCAATGGGATGAATTACATTACGTAAAACAAAATGAACTTGTACAAAAAGATGAAGATAAAAGATGATGATGGTGGTGAGGAGTTGGTGATGATGATGATGAGCAGGAGGAGGAGGAGGAGGAGTTCTCGACGTTGTTCAATCTTCGAAATCATGTTCGAGTCCTTCTATAACAATTGCTAGAAGTTCCAAGTTCCTGGGGCACTAGGGCCCTTGTATGATTTTCTTTGATATATTAACAATTTCAAACAAAACATATGACTTAAATTAGGAAGGCTCTACTAAACTTGGCAAGGTACTGATGGGAGAACAGTAACAATTTGAACAATATCGAATTAACACAGCGAAATAAAATAATCTCCTCTCTTGTGTAAACCTAATAGTAATTGATATAGTAGAGTAAAGTAAATACCAATCACGCGAACACAAGACGATTTTTTTACGTGGAAAACCTCGATGTGAGGAGATCAAAAACCACGGGACCGGAGTCCACCCAAAAATGTTCACTATCAACAAAATTGTTCTTCTCTAGCAAATACTAGAGGTACGTAGCAGCAAAGACCTCAAGAACATAATTCTTGGCAATACACATGAGCTTCACAAGAGATTAAGGATAAATCTGACAAAAAACGCAGGTTTTGATCAATCCACGAAAAACTTGATGTATGGAGCTTTAAACGAAAATCAAATCGTTCAGATTCGAGAAAATTACGCCACGAACATGCTGACAAAATTTCAGCTCAATCGAACAACGAATCGATCTCCGATGCCAGCTTGATGTAAATAAGATATTGCCTCAACCCCTAGATTTTCTACTTTCTCTTTTTCTCTTGTTACTATTTCCTTTTGCGGCTTCCACTTTATAAAGATAGTGGAAATCCTATTTTCTCATATAACTTATCATATAAGCTCAAGCTCTCAAGCCCCCTTTTTGGGCTTGCAAGTCATTGGGCTTTCTCCATATAGGAGTGAACCCAGCTAACAGGTACTATTCCTATTTTTACCTTTCACCTCTGCAAATCTTTACTACGCTCAGAATATGACCTCTATTATTCCAACGCAATGGCGACGTTCTAAAATCTAAAAGTATCAAAATAAAGAATTGTGCATAGTGGTGAAAGCCATTAACTACTCTAAATCGAGGTTACCTAGGCAGGATAAAGGCTCGATCTTAATTGATTTGTGGGGTTTTCGGTTAGAATGTTTCCAGAGCTTCCAGGCAGTAAAGCCTCCTCGTCAATGACCCTAGATAATTTAAAAAGGAAAAAAACTTATCAGAGGTCACTAGCGCACCTTCGAGCCAGATTTTGTCATCCTAACATGAAGTTCCATATTATGCGTAGAGATTATAAGAAAGCTTGTCATATGCATCTAACATAAAGTATAAAAGAATCGCAAATGTTTTTTTTTTTTCAAAATATCATGCTGGTTAGTAAGCTTGAATCTGCATTTGGTACAGTTTTTCCAATGATCCTTTGACCTCCAAAACCTCTTGAGAAAATATTAAGATGTATAGCAAGTCTTTCAAAATAGCTTTTGACCAAATGCTAACTTTGAGAAAGCTAAAAGTCCAAAGCAAGTAGGGACTAATCTTGAGTGGAATGCTATTTCTAAACTTTTTTTTTCCATCTTGCCCTCACTATCTCTAGGATTTGTGGCTGGTTGTCGGCACTACTAATGCATGACACTGGCGGCCATGCCTAGGCTTGCCAACAACCCCAGCCCTTGCCGCCTATGGTCACCCAACCCCGGCAAGGGCCACCTGGGGTCACACAACCCCAGACAACGATTGCCAAGGTCACACAACCTTTTGGTGAGGGCCACCTAGGTTTGTGCGACCTCCGTCAGCAGTCACCAACATCAAATCTAGGTCACCGGTGGCGAATGGTTGATTTTTCAAAATTAAAAACAACAAAATTACAGCCAAAGTCCTTGTAACTTTTTTTTTTAACCAAATACTACTTAAATCTAAAGTTGCTTTGCAAAGGAATTTTTATTAAATGTAATTTTCATTTCCTCGAAGGGTTTTGACTTTCAGTATAAGTCCATTTTCAAAGTTAAACCAAACCCACCCAAGGAAACTCACTCCCTATTAAGGGTCCGTTCATTTCGCGGAAAATGTTTTCCGGGAAAATGTTTTCCGGATTTTCCCTAGGGAAAATGTTTTCCATGAAAGGGAAAAAGTCTTTTAAATTTGGGGAAAATGTTTTCCACTTTTGAAAAGTGGAAAACATTTTCCTCACTTGATCTCTCTTATCTCACACATCTACAAATCCTCACTTCCTCCTCCCATTTCTTCTTCTTCTTTTCTTTTTTTATTCGAATTATTTTTAAATTGTATTTTTCTTTTTTTATTCAAATTATTTTTAATTTTCTTTTCTTTTTCTTTTTTTCTTTTTTTCTTTTTCTTTTCTTTGATCAAAGGGAAAAGAAGATGAGGATGAAGTGAGGGTTTCCCGAGAACATTCATTGGCAGAACGTTAGCGTCTGGAAAATGACTTCTAGAAAATCAGCAGAAGCCAAGGGAAAAGAAGAAAGTTTCCCCGAGAACATTCATTGGCAGAACGTTAGCGTCATCAGCAGAAGCCAAGAGCAAAGTGTGAACCCGTCGTAAATCAAATTACGTCCGAAGCAATATTTGTCGCATTTTCGAAGTCAAAACGATTATCCCTAGATTTTCCGGAGGTAAATTTCGCTTTCAAGCGTCTCAAATAGAGCCACGAATTGCCAACTTCGCCCAATAATATATCCTAACCAACACGTAATTGTCGTGGAAAAGATTTCTTTCAGCTTACAAATTGCGAAAGCTTTCTCGACCTTCACGAAGTGGACAAAGTCGATACAATCGACTATACGTCCTATTCGAGGGAGAATATGTGCAACAAAACATGCCCGTTGAATGCTGTGTTTCGAGAGCCTTTTTGCTGGAGTTGTAATGATAGTCCATGGAGCCATTTGTCTACTAACCGTTGGGATCCTTGGACTTATTTGTACTGGGCATTTTGTCTTAATTCGTTAAGCCAGACGTTAATCCTAGGAGAGACATGACTGCAAGCACGTTGGGATGGTGATTGTCTCCTTCCTGATGATCAATGGGCTGCTTGTACACAGCTTTTTTATTTCCAATGGGCAAAGGAGAGTCTTGGCAAATGGAATTGAAATCAAACCGCATTTGCTGTCTCTTGTCTAGACTCATTCTGTTGGATTGATTCGGTTGTGTTTCGTTGATATTAATCATGTGAAAGAGATATATATTACAGCGTTATTGTTGCTGTTGTGATTAGTCATTGTCTGCTATACTATGCATCTATTACGTCTCCACATTATACTATTATTTTCTCATTTTTTTAATGTAACGCATATGCTATTATCAAAAAGGGTTCTGGCCAAAAAGCTGAAAAACAAACAAGAAGGCAAAGAAAACAGAATAGGCTCCGGACGGGAGGGCGCCGAATGAATCTATAATAAGACATTGAGAACGTAGGAAAGCATCCTAGAAAAATGTCCCAAGGGCATTCAAAAGATTCTGTGGCAGATTTATAATTCAAGAACAGATTATTCACCTCCTTAGCAGCATTCTAACATTAATAGAATCAGTATGGAATGATTTATAACCTTTTTTAGGGCTGCTAGTTTTTTTTTTCTGCTGCTTCATTTTCGATTTAAGTGTAGCTTTTTCAATTTTTTCCCTCTTGATTGTGATCGACATTTTGATAAATACAGTGTTCGACGTTACGAGTATTTTCCAACCAAGAAGGAAATAGACACCACAACAGAAGTTGGGATGACTCCGTATATAAATGCTAAAATCAATGGATAGGATTTTGAAAATTTGGAGAGTTAAGGGCAATGAAGTCACAAGTGTATTGTCAATGTGAAAGCAGAAACATTCATCATAGACATTTGGGATGACTCTAATGTTAGTGATGCAAATATCTTAAGTG
Source organism: Eucalyptus sp. ANBG9806169 (assembly GCA_014182395.1). Classification (NCBI taxonomy): domain Eukaryota; kingdom Viridiplantae; phylum Streptophyta; class Magnoliopsida; order Myrtales; family Myrtaceae; genus Eucalyptus; species Eucalyptus sp. ANBG9806169. The sequence goes on along the minus strand of CM024575.1, from coordinate 46,096,189 downwards.
TTTAGTGTAATCAATTAACACGGAGTTTCACTAATTAATTAGTCATATCAACGAGTGTCTTGAAGTACTAATAAGCAATTATTTGATTTTTGAAATATTAATAATGAATATAATGCATTAGAAACTATAATTTTTTTTTTTGTTACCTAACAACATTTCAAAGTTGAATTGAACATGTATCATATTGTATTTAGATTAGGATAATAGTATAAATGGTCTCTAAACTTTGGCCTAATGTGTAATGTAATCACTAAACTTGTAATTTGTTTAATTTGGTTCCTGAACTTTATTTCAATGTGCAATATCATTCTTGAACTTTTAATTTGTTCAATGTATTCTCTAAATTTGTTGTTTATATTTAACCTAGTCTCTAAACTATATGAAAATTTTCAATATTGTCTTTGAATTTGAATTAATAGAAAGACAATATTGAACATTTTCATATAACCTAAGAACTAAATTGAACCCGTACTATAAGTTTACGTATTATATTGAACAAATTTAAAATTTATGGACCAAAAAGTGGGCTAAACTTCAGGATCACATTAAATAAATTAAAGTTTTAGATATCACATTACACATTGGATTAAATTTTAAAGAATATTTGTGTCATTTTCCCTTCAAAATTCGATGTTCCGTAAACGAAATGTGTTTAGGCTTCGGAGTGCTCTTTTCTTGGTGACTTTTGCTTGATTCAGCTCCTTGGAGCAGGGGTGGTCCAAACATTTGAGACTAGGCATTGTCTGTCTGGGAGACAAATGAACCAATAAGTAATAGCTAAGGGTTTTAGATAATTTCTGTGTACTATGATATGATAACCATCACTTGATAATTAATTGCTGGTGAATCATATTTCTTGGCCTCTTTTGTCATTTACCGCATATAAGAGCATTTTTTTAAATTTTATTTGTGAGTTTAGTGAAGATAAATTAACTTTATTTTCTTTATTTTATTTATTTATTTATTGTATCTTGATAGAGGAAGATTATTGAATGTCCGCATAGAACAGACATGTACAAGAAGACACCTTTAACCTTTCTTTAAATGTCTCATTCGCTCTTAATTGTCCAATGCCTTTCCAGGTCAATTTTCTCGGATCATGATGTTTCTATTTAAATTCGTGTCCCTTTATCCGACTTGCTAGTTTGTCCAATCTTTTATTGGATTTTACTAACTGCACTAGAAGTTTACTCACGCATCCCGCGAATTATCGTGCAAAAATATAATTAAAAATGGAGCGTAGGCCTTTTTGACATAACTACAATGTTAAAATATTACCGTGCAAAAAAATAATTAAAAATGGAGCATAGACCCTTTTGACATAACTACAATATTATTTCAACGTATCATGATTCATAAAAGGTAGACACAAAAAAATATTATTAAAGTACAAAGGAATTAGTCAGTATAAATAAAGATTAAATATTATACTATCTCTGTGATGCATACAAATGACATATAAAACCTTTTGTCTGCTAACTAATACAAGATTAATTTTTATTTCTGGTGTTATAATCCAATAAAAATATTTCCTAAATGCAAATTAGTTACATTTTAACTAGTAAACTAATGTTCCACAAAAAAAAAAAAAAAAAAAAAAAAAAGCACTATTAAACTAATAAAGAGAGAGGAGAAGGATGAAGAGCAACTAACAAGTTCGTGTATGCTTTCCTACTTCTGTGAAGAAATCACCAAAACCTTTTCTTGCAATCGGAGAGTCCAATTCTAATAATCAACGATCCTAAATGGTACACTTAGAGGCAACAATTAGAAGAGACTTTATTATGACAAATTTATATAAATATATATTTTTAAAATGTTGATAATAATTAAAGTGCGTGTAAGAAAGTACTATCTTTTTTTTTTTTTTTTTTTTTTCTGTAGAGCGATGTTAAATAAAAAATGTATCAAAATGATTTATTAAAAGATGGTTGTAAATTAATCATCTCCCTCTTCCCTTTCTCTTCACTGTTTATTTATTCTAGTCGTTACTCTTTTATGTTAAAAAGTAATTTTATCTTTATAGATGTGTTTGTAATTATATAAAAATCTCTGTCACCATCTATGTATGCTAATTTATTTGTTTTAACTTCTGCCAACTAATTAATTTTATCTCATAATTGTTGTAATTTAATAATACCTTTATATTAAAGATTCCAATCAAGAATAGTTTTAACACGAGTGACCACTAGATAAACATTGGGGCCGATTGCGAGTTCTGCAATTCAAAAGTGGGTCGAAATATTGAGGCTGCACCAATATAAATCTAGGTTGAAAGAAAATGACTATGGGCTTATTTCATTTTCTTCTTCGGTGGGTCGGACCAAACTTAAATAAGCGAAAATCCAAAATTGGAAATTTCAGTATGGGCTTTCCGCAGTCCAGCATAGCGTGATAGATTTGATGGTGGCCCTTGTGATTCTCGTGAAATTGCGGAGATAATCCGGTCCCGTTAGGAGGTCCGACGCACCATGGATAATAGACGAGAAGGAAGATAAATAATTGGGGATATGGATGGGTATATATCGGCATTTTCTAAAGGATTGATGACACAAATGGTCCCTGAATTTTGGCTAAATGTGCAATGTGGTCCTTGAACTTTAACTAAATGCGCAAGATCGTTTCTGAAATTTTAAATTATTCAATGTGGTCTTTGAATTGTATAAAAATGTTCAATATTATCGTTCCATTAATTCAAGTCCAGAGATAACATTAAACATTTTCATATAGCCTAAAGATTAATTTGAACATTACCAGAAGTCCAAGGATCATGTTATACAAATTAAAGGTTCATTAAACATCATGCTAAAGCTCAAGAATTATATTGAACAAATTTGAAATTTAGAAATCACATTGCATATGGGGCCAAATTTCAAAAAACGTTTGTGTCATTTACCCTTTTCTAAAAAGTACGCAAGAAAAATTCAGTATTACCATGATGGTGTTCAAAACTTTGTGTTTTCATGAGTTTACATGAACTGTACCATAACCGAGAATAGATTTTATGATGAATCAAGACCACTTAAAGTGCAAGAATTTTATTAGTATGTCGTTTTAATAATTGACTTGTATTAGAAACAGGAGGGATACTATATTCATTTATTGGATAATAGTTTGGTCCACCGCCTGTGTGAAAAATTCTTACAAATTCACCTTTCAACTTTTTTTGGTTGATAAATTCACCATTCAATTAGTAAAATACATATTTGAAGTTTTTCGACATGTCAACATATCCAATGGTGAGTGTAAATAGTTTCTTACATAGGCAGTGGGCCTAATAAAAACCCTTACTTATTTGCGTGGATATGGTACAATAAATGCACCTTTTCAATTTTGGATAATGATATAAATGATTTTTTTACTTTGGCCAAATGTTCATTGTGGTCCCTGAATTTTAATTTTTGTCCAATGTGATCTCTAAATTTTAGACCAACGTATAATGTTGTCATTTAACTTAAATTTTGTTCAATGTAATCCGCAAACTTTTGATACATATGCGATTTAGTCCATGGATATATGAAAATATTCAATGTTGTCCTTCAATTAATTTATATTCAAGGATTATGTTGAACGGTTTCATATAGTTTGGGAATTAAATTGAACAAAGAAACAAAACTAAAATAATTGTCTTATCAATTGACCAATGAAAAGGCATGAAAAAAATTGAAAACTAAAGTATATTTATCTGAGCATAACAAATCACGCGTCTTATACATATATAACTCGTCTCCCTCCCAAAAAAAATACTATTTTTGCGTAAATTTAGCAAACCTTGCGGGAGACATAAATCGAAGCGGTGCTTCTTATGAATCTCATAGAGCTAAACCTGAAAGTGGTCCTCGACTAGAAGGAGTTTATGTGAAAGTACAAGTACTTTATTAACCTAGGTCATAGGATTGATACATATTTAGCATAATCTCATGGAGCTAAACTGGAAGCAATCCATTTATGAATCCCTTGCTTTAGGAAAATTCTATTTGCGGTGATTGAACTTTAGCAAAATTGGCAATCGAACATTGTACTTTCATTTTAAACGCCAAAAGCACTAAATTTTCGGTTTATTTATTTTTTCAAATCGACACAAGTTGACTGAAATCTAACCAAATTTTGTTAAGCTGTTGACGTGCATGTGACCGATATTCCATGCACCACGACCTCCCATCCGGGCGCGCCATCACCAGTTCACCAGAAAATTGGCCGAACTTCGATCAAAGTGCATCGATTGGAAAAGTAAGAATATTAGTATATTTGTAACTTGAAATCAAAGTTCACTATCCCGATTGCAAATTCTACATAAAGTTACCTATTCTTGTAATCTTAATGTGAATGACTCACCCTTGACCAAGTCAATGTTAGTTGGGTTTACTCTCATGTGGAGGAAGCCCATTGAATAACAAACCCAAAAGGACTTGAGCTCATTTGATAAATCATATAGAGAAATATGATTTCTCACTATCTTTTAAGTTGTAGCCACCAATAAGTTATTAGAAACGCAGTAATAGGAGAAAAAGAGAAAGCAGAAAATGTGGGATTTGGAGATCAACTTGATTTACATCAAACTGGTATCGGAGGTCAATTCGTGATCCAATTGAGTTGAAATTTTGTCAACATGTTCATGGTGCAATATTCTTGAATCTGAATGGTTTGATTTTCCTTTGAAACTCCCTACACTAGGTTTTTTGTTGGTCGATCAAAACTTGCATTTTTTTTTCAAATTTATTCTTGATCTCAAGTGAAATTTTTGCATATCACCAAGAATGATGTTCTTGAGATCTTTGTTGCTATGTACCTCTAGTATTTACTAGAGAAGAATTTTGTTTACCCAATTTTGTTGATAGTGAAGATTTTTTAGTGGACTTCGGTCCCGTGATTTTTTTATCTCCTCACAACGATGAGGTTTTCCAAGTAAAAACTCATCTTATGTTTGCGTACTTCACATTTATTTTGCTCTACTATATCGGTTCCGATTAGGTTTATAAAATAGGGGAGATTATTCTATTTCGCTACGTTAATCCGATATTATTCGGGTTGTTACTGTTCTCTTATCAATTAAGGATGGGATTTTGGCCTAAATGCAAGAACCTGACTTAAAATACCATATTAGTATGTTGGAGAAAATATTGGTGGGAAAATCTTACCACTTAGACGGTAGGATATTTAATTTAACACTTGTCCTGTGTCCAAGTGAGGCCCACTAGTCATGCTTTGTCTTCTTCTTCGTTTCGTTCCTCTACTTTTCCTCTTTTCATTTCTTTCCCTTTGACCCGTGGCCGATCGCCGGCTATAGGCATGGGCTAGCAAGGGTGGCATGGCCCTGCCGACCACAAGCAAGGGTCGCTTTTGCTGAACTGGTGAGGATCAAGATTTCGCAAGGGTAAGGACGAATAATCATTGAGTGGAGGAAGAGACGCCAATGAAGAAGTGATCGGATAGTTAGGTGTAGGGGTGAGCACGGTTCCCGGGTAGAACCGGGAACCGGAGGGTCCGGTTCGGTTCTTGGTTCCAAAAGGACCGGTTCCGGTTCCCGATTCCTTTTTTTTTGGGAACTAGCGTTTCTAGTTCCGGTTCCAACGGGAACGGGAACCGCCCCCGAAACTGGTTATGGAACCGATTAGACTTAGGGCTCCAAAGTCCAAAAGCGCCAAAATCTCTCGACCATTTCACTCACAATAGAAAGAACCGGTTACATGATCTGATTTGATTAAAATGTAAAGGTTTGCACATGACATATTCTGATCAAATGTGACTAGTTCACAATTTAGTCTACTTATGCATATTAATGTATAAGAAACAAACTCTTCTCCATCAGTTTCATAACAGTTTCGTCCTGCATAAAATCAACTCATAATCGAGCTGCTGAGAAGCAATTCTGCGTATAAAGATGCAAAAAAATGAAATGTGGTGGAACATCAGAACTCAAGGACATGTGAGAAGAAAATAGCTTTATTGTTTTTTTAGTGAATCTCCACTGTTGAATATTCATCATTTGGTCTATAATAGAACAAAAAGATAGTGGTTCTTACTTCTTATAAGCAAATAGGCATGTATCATGCTAAATACACACTAGAAATCAGTTGTTGAGTGTAGAACGATGATACAGCAACTTTCAATATTGAAAGGAAATCTTTCCATGTCTGGTTCTGCTTGCAGTGTACAAGAAGCACCACCCTCCCTCCTTGCTTGATGAAGTATGGAGATTGGAAAAGATTGGGAAAGATGGAGCTTTCCACAAACGCCTCAGTCGGGAAAACATCCACACTATGAAGAATTTTCTGACACTGCTACACATCAACCCTTGAAGGCTCATATATGTAATTAATTGATCTATGTTGCATGTTGTTCTCTAGTTGGGAAATGTGACGATTTCAGCTTTAGTGCACATATATTGACATATGTGGGTACAATAATTATAGTTAATCAAGCATCTCATTTCCTCTCTAGAAACTTCTTATTGATTTTGATTATATATGTCCAGATTCTTGGCACTAGTATGTCTGCTAAGATGTGAGAAGTTACTGTAGAGTATGCACGTATGTTATAGTTCAAATTTGAAAATGAAGAAAAAAAAACTGGTAGAACCTGTGACGGGGTAGATTTCAGGTTATTGGTTCTGACGGGTAAGTTTCAAGTTTTAAAAAGTGAGGAACCTATACTCGATGATAGATTTCAGGTTCCAGATATAACCGAACCGGAATCTGAAACTGCTCACCCCTAATCAGGTGGTGTTGAAGGTGCCGGTGGAGTTGATGGTAGAGCCACAGCCGATGTGAAAGTAGCCGTTGCCTGCGCAGACAAGAAGAAGAAGTGAATAGTAGTAGGAGGAGGAGGGTAAAGGGAGAGAGAAATGAGGAAAGAGATCAAGAGACAAAGTCTGAAATGTGAGCCTCCATCTGGACACGTGGTGATTAGTGAGCGGAATATCTTTTTACGTGATAAGACGGGTTCATCTGATACTTTTCTCATATTTCTACAATCAGAAAAAGTAAATATAGCGGTCCAAGGACTCTTGACACTTTGTCCTCATGTATAGGTCTGAGCCCTACCCATGAATTATTGAATAGATAGACAATATCAACCCCCAATACCCCCAGGAGCAACGATCGCCCATGCATATCATTGACTAATTTTCACCCCCATATGGCCGAAACCTAATCCTCTTGGTGAGATGAATTCGACAACTCATGCGTGGTCTCGATTTGTGGGTGGCGGTCCAGTGGTAATAGCTGGACCTTGTCTCCCTACACTCGCCCTTAGCTTCGTAGGTTCAAGACCCATCCGTGGAGTCCCGCGAAGAAACCCTAGCTCTGCTGCAAACTGGACAATTCGTAGGTGGTCTCGATTTCCAGTTGTGGTGGGATTTATATCAATCTCTCCGTTGATCACGATGGCGTTGAGGAATTTATGTATTGTCCATACGGATAGGGAGATCGTGCAATCTCTGGCAGAAGCGAAATTATTGGATGTACCATGTAGAGCAGGTGGGAGAGAGATTTGGCGTCGTGGTGCTCATTCAATGTCGTTGCTCCTATGAAAATCTTTGTTCTAGTTAAATATAAAGTAAAAAAGGGAATTAAGAAATTTTCTGTATAATTCGATATATCATAATAAGGTACATCAATCTATTTATAGGCTTTATAAAAAATTATTGAAGGTAACATATATCAATTAAGATATACACAATCAAATGAAATATCTGTGCAATCTTAAGAGATACAAAAAATTAATAGAAATATTCTAATTATTTTTAATATAAGAAAATATCCTAATTATCTCTAACAGGTTTAATGACAATAATCATTTCTAGCAACTTATGAAAGTGCAGCTCCATATCGCGAGCACCGAACAGAGGAACAATGATTGTGACTGTGATTGGAGCTAACATGACAACGAACGTAATTAGATACAAGTTCTTCCGCTAAACAGTCATGAGAATAGCCCGCAAAGTTTACCCAGTTTCTATTTTCGTTTATCGTTATTCTAATCTTACAGGGATAATTACAAACATCATCTGCGATTTTACTTTACATATCGATTACCTTCCTCGCAAAAAAAAAAAAACCTATGTTTTGCATCTTCGCAATTTCAAAAAGATTCATCTGCCGTCAAGCACACCTAATGATTAGGCCCCGCCCCTATATGCTACTCTCCTCTCCTTGCATGCAGCAGCATAGCAGAGCAACGATCGAGAGCTCAACACCAGCATCGACGGTGACTTCCTCGCCCTCGCCCTCGCCCGTGCCATTGTCCCTACATCCCTACCCTACCGTGGCAAGATCGTTCGCGACAATGAGAACATGCGAACTTGGCTTGAGAACACGGTTCACAGTCGCCGAGGCATGTCAGGTCGGCCTTGAGCCACGACGATAAGCTCTCGACCCACACTAGCTCTGTAGCAGAGCTCAGCCATGGCCCTCCATGTGGATCGACCTCAATTTGGCCTTAAGCCAGACACAACAAATGTCGTTGCCCTCTGGAGAAGCAATGGCAGTGCGTGTAGTCGAGAGGGGGAGATGTGTTGGTTGGTGTGACAGACTAAGCAAGTCTCACATCACAGGGGAGAGAGAAGCGCGTTGGTGGGTGTTGAAATACTTGGTTGGGGTATCGAAGAATAAAATGGTAATCTGAATAAACCATGTATAGGTGAAAAATAGAACTTGAAATCTATAGTGAGATACGGTCATGATAACTATGAATTTGGAGATGTGATAAAAGGATATGTGGCCCGAGAAGGAAAATTGTGGATGGTATTCATTCTTCTCAATTGATAATCACCTTCACAATAAGACATGATCAACAGCTAATGCATTCCCTTCCAAAAATTCTGCATGGGGGTGATGAATGATTGATGATGATGATGTGCGTACGGCATCTCGAGGAGGAAGGATACATCACCATCAGAAAAGAGTTGCAGGCCAAGCCAATTCATGATCTGACGGCTAATAATGCCGCACGAGCCACGTGTCTTCACGGCCTGGTTTTCGCGTTGGACCCACACTGCGCTGTAGCTAATTCGAGAGCTCTCTCCTCAGATAAACTTTCCTGTAATTTGAGTAGGCCCATGATACCCTTTCATCGTTTTCTTCTACCTTTGCGTCATTTCCTGTCCAGCGATTCATTTAGGTTTTGCTTGGAAAATATAGATGACCTCTTCTTCTTTAAATAAACCTAAATTTACTCCTTTTTTTTTTTTATATATGTATTAGAAATATCATAATCTTCATAAGATACTTACTTTAATATTAAAAAGAATTGCGGGATTACACGCCATAAAAAGTTATGACATTTTAGTGTCATTTTCCCTAAGTATTTCAAAGAAGCTAATTATTGGCGTGCCGAACAGGGGAAGAGCAGATGGTCTATAAAAGATATTATATCTACATGAAAATATTGAATTTAGCCGGCTTAGGTTTGGCTGTAAAATCAATATGCTTATATCAATCCAAAGTAAAGTGTAGTTCTTTCGTTTTTTCTTATCTAGAAAGTTTGACTTACAAGAAGCCTATTCTGTTTGCTGATTTGAGTAATTCCAATTTTTTCTCTATATAAGGTTTAGTGACACTGAAACAATTATCTACGGTAACAGTTTAGCAAATTTCATTATCAAAAATAGATTTTCATAAGTGTCATAACACAACCACTTCATCAGACAGCGATTCCTTTTCTTCTCCATATGAATAATGCAACTCGTGGATTAAATCTGTCTGATTTTAAAATATAGGAAATTTCAAACTGTCTTTCTGTAATTGTAAACAATTAAAAGATATTATCATAATTTTCTTTCGGCATGCTTGGGTATTCTTTATAATAAAATTTCGTCTTCCTTCTTGTTTGGCATTCATTGCTACTGGAAGCAACGTTGGAGGGTGAGCAGCAAGGAAAATGACAGGGATTGAAGAGACCAAGAAACATAACACGCATGCTTTCACAAATCGTGTTGGATAAACATCAGGAGACAGCAGGCTTCGTCACCGCTAACCCACCAAATTTCTTCATCAATCATTCCTTAAAAGAAAGCAGCCTGAGGTCATTTGATGTGCAATTTGATGTGTTTGTCCAACCCAGATGCTACTTGGCTCTCTAGCTGCTAGCTAGGAAAGTGACCACATAAGAAAGGGTATCCGAAGGAGGAGTGCTTCAAGTTGGCCACTCGTGTGAACTTCTTGTTATTTCATTGAGATATTTTGGCTTCCTCCCTTTGGATGCCTAAAATTGAGAAGTTTCCATCTAGGGTTCAAAACTCGAAACGACTCGCTCCTTTTGCAAATATAACCATGTGACAACTCACACCGTCCTTGATGGGGCCCATTATAGTCGATGAGCCCTCCACGGATGGATGTGAACTCGACCCTCATAAGTAGACCTAACAACTCATATTTGATGTGTTGGATTGTTGTATGAATTAGTAGTATTCATTAAGTGAATCATGGGTTTAGAATTGTAAAACTTAAATTAATAAGGATGTTAAATAGATCCACAACTTATTTAAACTCAACACACCTTTATGATTTATCTCTTTACACTCTCTTGACCTCACTCAATCTTGCACTCACTCGCTCAAGCCTCTTATCTCAGTTTGGGTATAAGTTTTTTAAATTTTAGTTAAATATGGAGGTGTTTCAGTAATATGAGTCGGGTCACTATATTTATATTACATATAAATGAGTCAAAACGAGTTAAATGGGTCAATGTTGATCGGATCACATTTTCTAGAGAGTGTGAAGAGATAAGTCATATAGATGTTGGTAAACAACTTAAATGAGAGTTAGTTACCCAAATTTAATTGGAAATCAGGAAATTGGTGACTTTTCTTTTACTAACACTTTCTCAACGCTTATCAACTCTTTAAAAAATTTACCAACAGAGAAAAACTCAGATTTTTACAAACAAAATACTAGAATCGTCCCTCACAAAGAGATCGTCGCCAAAAAAAAGGAAAAGGAAAAGAAGAAAACCTCATGGCCTAAACCGATAAAACATAGATTATCAAAAATATGAACTATAAACATTGAAAAATATTGACCCGTCCGTTTTCTCTCCTGTGTTGTCGGATTGTTCCCTGCTGGCTTCCCAGTTCTCTGTGTTCTTGTGGAAGTCGTGCAGCCTTAGGGTGGCATGTCCTTCCTGTTTTTTCATTTTGAGGGTTGCCGTTGTTTGGTCTCCCCCTTCATTTCTTTTTTTTCGGCACCCTTCCACTCGGCTTGACTGATTTGTCTTCTTGAGTGCAAGTTTTGCTGGTGCCGAGTTTCTTGTTGTATAGCTTTCTTGGTTAAAAGTCAATATATCTTACCTTTACCAAAAAAAAAAAAAAAAAAAAAAAAACATTGAAAAATATTCATGCTCTTCTACTTACCAAACTTGGACATTTAGGGGTTACTGATTCCTCTAATCCATTAGTCCTAACCATGTCTAGTTTCTACTCTAAAACCTTTGAATTCTAGATTGGTCACCTATAGACCTCTAAGTTCCAACTTGCACTAAAGATTTTGGCTCCCTAGCTATTAACGTCGCGCTCTAGCTCATTAGCTCCTCACTTTTCCACTCACGGTAAGTGCACTAACACCTTTCTTGATTAACACCTTTCATGGATTCGGTGCTCCATCACCAAAAATCATCTGGTGAGTGCATATAACTTAGACAGCTTTATAGCATGATCCTTCATTAATAGAGGATAAAACCAACCCTCTCCCTAAACCCTAAGGAGGCTTCCCTATAAATTACTTAGATATATACAAGGAGGAAAGATAATGTTCCATATATTCGATTCCCCTAGTCAATTACAACTGTCATGAGAGAGGGGAATCGTCACTACCACGTCCTTGTCTTTCACGAATTAATTGTAATTTTTACTTTGTTCATTATCAATGAAAACGTAAAAAATTTCGCACATGGCACAAAGTTATTGACTTTGTACTCACCAGACGCCTTTCAATCGAGACATTGACTTTACGTGCGATTTAGATCTACAAAATGTACAATCATTCTCTAAACAATTTTCACGACACGTTAAGTCAATATCCTTATACCAATAGTGGGTGTTGATTTCTTTTTTCCACTAAGGGGATATACAAAATGAAAATCGATGGATGCGATAATGTTTCTTTATCCAAAATAAAGATTCCTCTTATTATGACTTTTTCATTTTCCTCTTTACAATAATACAGTTAAATTCTTCCACAACTATAGTTATCATTTGTTGTGGAAGTATGTGTATTTAGAATAGAATCGACTAGGTCATCCTTTTCAATTGTTAATAATTGAGAAGTGCACGTATACATTTCGTCCTTATTCATAATTAATGTTTTTTTTTTTTTTTTTGCAGCAATTACCTTATGATGATCACAGGGACATTCATTTCATCCAACTACATATCCTTTCTTTTCTAAGTTACATTTGTCAAAATTACAATTCAAAATGCATATATTTCGGTACATTCTCGCTTTGATCCTCGCAACATCTAACGAAATCACAATTTGCACCGGGCCTTTCCCAGAGTAAAATCACTGTAAAGTCTCAATACAAATGACAAATCTGTGCATTTCTTAGATTGAATATAAATGAAGAAATGTGGTTTTATATTATTTATTACGTAATAAGCATGTTTTCAAACCGTATATTTAATGTGGTGGTGGGGTTTTCCAATGATATTCATCTTGACGTGGAGTTTTTATAAATTGAAAATCTGACCAGATCATCAGAATCTTTTTCTTGGGATGGCCCTAGCGTCAATGGGGTAGGCCATTATGATAATGATTACTTGCCCTAAGCTGGGTCATCATCTGTTCTTGAATTCTCCTCTATGTAGAACATGCCTGCTGACAAAAATGCCTTTGAATCCATTCAATAATAGGACTTACAAAGCTTTTAAATTCAATAAAACGTTCCTGCGACGTGTCGAAACTTAGTCCTTTCGTACACTCAGTTTTCTAATGATAATCTCTCTCTCTCTCTCTCTCTCCGCACGCGCGCAGGAACAGGTCTGCATTGGCATCTTGCAGTTAATTTAATGCGTAGGTTGTGTTTCATTAATTTGCCCTTACTTTCGTGTTTTGGACATGAGAGAAACTGCTTCCCTTCATGGCGTTCTTCATCTCTCACGTGTTTGTGAAAGAATGTACTTTTGCGGGCATGTCTAATGGGGGACCCTAACATTTTTTTGGAGGACATTAATCAGAATCGGGGTGATAATTACATCAAACGACCCATCAAATGAGGTCAATTCACAACGCCTGTGCTTCCTTGTATAATAAAGAAAGAGTTGGAGACTTGAGATTCTTACTTGTTGAGGTCATGTTCATGATTGTGCCTTGGAAAAGAGCTGTAGTTTTTGAAAGATTCGGTCTTCACACTGTCAACAGAATGCACATCAAGTATTCGTCGAGTAGCTCCTTTTCTAAGCAACTTTTTACCTTCATAAATTATGAATTCTATCTAAATCATTTCAGGTTTGAAAAGATTACGAGAAATAATTATAAAAAATCCTCTCCTACAGACCGATACTCATGAGTTTTGAATGATTCAGGTGCTGCTTGTAAAATAAATATAAAAAATGCACGAGTCACAAGATTTAAAAAATAAAATATTCAAGGTCAAGCCTAACAAACCTTTAGAAATGAAATAGATAAAAGCACATAGCTTTAGATTCTATAACCTCTTGTTGATAACTGATTAATGTTGCCACACTCCGTATCGAATGAAAGCTCTACAGAATGTTATTGATAAATACTAGTACAAAGGCTATTTATAGAGGATGAGACTTTGCAAAATCACACGATTATTAACTAAGTTTAATATAGAGAAGAAAGTTCATCCGATAAGAGTGAAATTATTGACAGCCGCAGATATCTAACTTAAATAAAATAGGTTCATGATAGTTCATTATCATGGATATTAAGAGCAGGAATGAGCATTAGAAATTGTTTGGATTTGTTTTTTTATCCTTAAAATTTGAAAACGATAAGGTACTTGAAGAAGACTTACGAAAAACTTTATGCAAATTTATATTTGATATATTTATCTCTTTTGAAAGATTTCTGATGTTGTAAAATAAAAATCAAACAATTGGAGCTGTCGAACAAATAGAATAACAACAGAAATTGTTTCGATTCGCCTTCCCAAAAAAAAAAAAAAATCGAAAAAGAAACAATAATCGAATTTTTAAAAAATTTATGCGAATCCTCAAATCAATATTCGTATCATATTGCATGGTTAAATAAACGTCAGATTACCTAAACCACTAAATTTAAAAAGAAAAAAAAGGTGCTTAAAAACAAATACACCGCCATTCTTTAATCTACAATCACAAAATAAAATATATGGAAAGGAAAAGGGAAAATAATAAAATATGACTATTAGTATTAGATATCTGGTACCTAATATAATACAACTGATTGTACGGAAATTGAAGAAATTAATTCGATAATGATAGATAAATTAATCGACTAAAGTCGTCAAGTGGGATTATAGTTGGAATATACGTGGCATTGAGTGCGGATGCCGACAATCGTTATCAGCCCCTCACCATCGGTTTTCTTTCATTTTATTACCTCCCAAGATAAGACAAGACACCGACCAAAAAAAAAAAAAAACATAAGACAAGAAGAAGACTGTACTATCGTCGACCCGACCTGCTTCCATGTTCGCCCGATCCGTTCATCCGACCCATCCAACCATGTCAATTAGATAATTCAATGGGCATACAAAGATAGCCGTGTTAAGACCATTCACACCGATTTAAGTTTTTATGAAATGTGTGATAGATAGAATTATGAAGTGCCTACATGCTCGATTTCGCGATGATACCAAAGTCGGGATTAATCACATCGGTTGGCTTGTGCGCCAATTTTTCTTCATATTCTTCTTGAACTATTTAGAGAAATCAGCCGACATCTCAACTTTAAGATCTTGAGTCATGCTAATCGTCATGGACATGAGTACATATACATTCATTGAGGACTAAATATACTATGGCGTTGAAGAAATGGTTAGCAATTATTTATTGTCGTGGTAGTAATGGAACCTAATTTAATTTAGTGTAATATTTCAAAATATGAACTTACAACGTCACATGTGTGACTTGTGTTTAAGAAACTTCAAACGACTTTATCGTAAATATTCATAGTATATAACGTACACATCTATTAATAACTCCAACTTTAAGAGAATTCAGCTGCACACTCGATTTTATCATAATATGGGAACACTAAACTTTATTATTCATTGGGTTTTAATTTCAAAATCCTTTTCAATTTTCATGAGATAATATTGAAACAGAATCTTGCTCCGAAAATGAAATACATAGATATAAACGAGAATAATTAGAAATTCTCTCTTCCTTCAAATATTTCGTCCCTCGAATAACGATGTCACGAAAGGGAAAAAAAAAAAGAAGCAAAAATTGCGCAATAATTACGCTTTAATTACATGCTTTGATGGCATCTAATCAAAGCCCCCACAACTCAACTTTCGTTGCCACTCGAAAAAGCAATATTCACATAAAAATTGTCAAATGAGAATCTTTATCACTGTGAGAAAAAGACGAGGTACCTAAGGACACGATGACTTTGCCAGATTCTCCCTTTTTTGGGAGGAAAATGGAAATTTGTACTTGAATTATACTTTTTCCACAATGAATTCCACATGGTTGGGGACATACAACCAATAAAGGGGCAAATTAATAACACCCATAATTAGTTGCATAGTTAAATGAATAAGCTTTTTTGGCATGTTATGTAGAGCCCTAGATATAGATTCGCTAGGGTTTTGGTGATTTGGGGTTGTCTAATGTATAAAGGAGCAAGGCTTGCTAATTCCCACCCGGCTCCGTTTCGTGCAGAAGGGACTGAAAGGTCATATTTTCCTCGACCCTATTGATAAGATTTTTTTTTGTCGGTCCTACTATGCGTCGCTTTCGTCAAATAATTCATCACTCTTTTGATATATTTTTTTTCTATTTGGAATAGTTCATGTTCGTCCTATTTCTCATTTTTCCGACCGTGCAAACCGTCGTTCTCCGTCTAGTTTGCACGCCAGAGACGGACTATAAATATACTTTTGATTGAATGTGAGCAGGGACCACCCTATTCAGAGTCAATAGATCAATCTATCTTCCAATGGCTTTTAAGTTTTTGTCATGAGGACCCGATCGAGCGACGTGCGAACAGCTAGGGGCAAAAAATGAACACAGCTGTGTGTTGATACTGGCCAATGTACGTTTTGCACATCAATGAATGTGGAAGAAACTTGCGTGTACATTACCAAGGCTTGAATGCATTGAATCCATTGAGATGAGAGAAGGGAGGGATTACAATAATGGGGATTCTCAAGACTTCTATTGAGATTGATCTTTCTCAGCTTTCTTTGATTTGGAAATCAACTTCAATCTCTTCACTTTTTTCTTTTTTGGTTGAAAGCAGAAAATATATTATAACTTCGGAAGCTTACATCCAGCCACTAAAGCATCGACAAATACAAGGTCGACGCTTATTTCCCAAATTATAAAAATGCTTAAACATCTTCAACGGGTCGAGATTCTCCAAAAATTCAAGGAGGAAAATGTATGCGCAAATTGGCTAGCTAATTGGACCCTTCATGTCGCTAATGCATGTAATAATCTTGCATTAGATAGGCCACCTAGAGATTTACTCTCTTTAGTGTTGGGGGATCAGGTTAGATCGTGTTTTCTTAAAAGAGTAAGGATGTAATTTTCGGATTTTGTCCCTTTTTCTTACTCAAAGGAAAAAAAACAGTTTTCGGTTTCATTATCAAATTTTTTTTTCAGAAGAAACCCAATATATGAAGATGATGAATTTATTTGACAGTTACTTAGATGCTGTGAAGTTGAGTCTTGAGTGCGTAGTTTTTTCATCTAAAAACTTAAGTTATTAAAAAATAAAACAAAATACATGCTTAAATCATGATGGTATACCCTAGATATGTCATTGATAAAGAGCAAAAAAAATCTTCTCCAACAGTAAGCATACATTAGCCATTCCTAATTCATGAAGTTATCGCGTGTGGTGAGAGAAGCTTAGATTTAATTATAAATTGTGACATAGATCTATATATCATCTACTTGTTTTTCGGTGTATCAATGACACATGATGTCGCAGTAGAATAAATATAAAGATATATAGATACCAATGATCTCTGGTTCAATTTATTTTTTGACATTTCATGATGCGCATAATAACCATTCTAGATCTTCTCATATTTATTTTTATGTTCCTAGGAATAGAGTTGGCATACAAATCCATTTGGTAATCCAATTTCATTTTTCTATATTTGAAACAAATTTTTAGTTTAGAAATAATTTTGGAATAGAAATAAGAAATAAGAACTCTTCTTATTGCTTGCCATTGGTACAAGTAGGGCACCTCCCATCATGGCTTGCCATCCATTGCTGCCTACTACCATCCGCCATCTTCTGTCGCCCCCCACGGGTTGCAGTCCTCTAGGCCCTTACTCCGTCCCACACAGTGTACTACTATCGGCTCTTGCCCTCGCTACAAGCCAACTACCCATCCACTAGTAGCCGCCCCCCTTGCCAACCGCCATCCTTCACCATCCATTGCCCTCTGTCACTACTCGCTGGCCACTGCTCGAGAGTAAGAAATTTTATTATTATCAAACGCATATTTTACTCAAAAACTTGTTCAATGAATAGAAATAGAAAATTCTATTTCTAATTAGAAATTGTGTCTAGAAAGAGCACATTTCTCAATGTGCCAATAGTTTGTTTTATTAACTTTCACCTTTTGTTTACTTTTTATTTCTTTTCTTGGACTTTCAAAATGTTATGTTTGTTTAACATGGAAATACCCAAATCATTTTTTTAAAAGAATATTGACATGTAAAATTGCATATAATTATTTCGTAAATTTTAAAAACTTAAAATGCTTTTATCTTTTTTCAGTTTATTTCTAAAAACCTCGTATTGATACTTTAATTGATGCATGGAGTGGTTGCACATTCAAGAGCGTCTGTACCGTCACTTTTCCTAGTTGTCTAAAGGGCCACCTTGCTAATTCATTATAGTGGTCCTTTGATGTTATCTAGAACTTAAGGATATTTATGTTGATTGATTTCTCTTATCGAGATTTACTTTCCAATTACAACTCACTATTTTAGTTGGCCACAAATTTAGGCCTTGACCATTATTTCGGTAGCTCGGACGATGATTTAATTATTGAATATTGTCTACTAAACATTTCTCTATTCTTATCTGGATTAGAATATCGCTTTTTCGCCTCTACTTAAATTACTATTTTTCCTATCCTTTCTATGCTTTAAATATATACTTATTATATATTTCCGCTCTTCATCAATCATCAGTCTTTTGTTAATATAGTTTTTCTTTTTCATTTGGACTATCTCTTTCCCAACTTTTTCCTTCTTTGTTTTAGTCGATCTGATAAGCTAAAAAGGCTTTCGTCTTCAACCTTTCTTGGCTAAGTTCCTGCCGAAACGGAGGATAAAATCCCAGTTTGGACTTTTCTTATTCATGAATACGGCTTCTTCAAAATGACCAGATCGTGCAAAGGGCATTCCATATAGGAAAAATACCCATCTACCCAAAAAGAATGGAAAAAAAAAAATACAAGAAAAACATATCATATCTCATTAGTTTTAGTTTTGAATACCATTTTGCACATTCACATCAATTGTCCTCGTTTCCTTATTTATCGAAAAATTGTATTCTTTCCAAAATTGTCTATCTTCAAACCCTAAATTTTTGCACCTACCCAAGGCATCAAAGTCAAACCACCTAAACCTTATACAACATGCTAAAATGCATTTCCAGAACCGGTCAATTTGGTCGATTTCATGTGCAATTTTACTTATGGGTATGTGAATGTTACCTACAATAATGGAGGTATCTAATTGATCATCGAGTCAACTTTTCCCTTCCAGACCACCAGTTCTAGTGGTTGAAAAAAAAAAAAACGACGTCCAGTCCACCTAGATCAATTAAATTCGGATGAGGATGGACCGGATTGCGGTGGGAGAAACTTTTAAGGTGATTACGACGAGTGTGGAGTTCGCAGAGGCTGTGGTATATTTAGCCCGCAGTTTTTACAAAACAAGATTCGACAGTCAACATAGATAATACCACTACCTTACTATAGTTGTTTTCGTTTCTCTTCTCCAAGACAAAAAAGAAAACTTTTAGAGCCATGTGATGGATAATCTTCTTTCTAAGCTTCAATGTTATTATTCACTGGCGTGATAATTAATCCCACTCTTCTCATATTTTAATTATTTCCCAATCAAACCAAAATACTAATTCAATTCAAATCATTGACTAGGGCTAACTAAAAAACGTTGGTCACTAACCAGGACAAGATTAATCGGTCCCGTTGTCTCCATACAACACATCGTTATTCACGAGTTGTCTTCTTTAATCATATCTCTTTGGGAAGCTTTGTCAGATTTCGATTTCTCAGGCACCCTGACTTTGACAGTTTTCGAGATTTAATAGTCGAGGTGCCAGACTTCATGTGATTTTGAGGCTTAATTAGGAGTTAAATCAGCGGGACTAATCATTCGAAATCCCAACAATTGAGCGTACCTTTTGAGGACAGAATCATGCATTATCTCGTGGGATCCATCGCCCCACTTAGGGCAACCGAGCTGTCAAAATGGAATTTATTTGTTAATCCAGAATGACACTAATTTGTCACTGATTGGGGTTAGTTTAATTGAAGAAGAAAGGAGATGTGATGCCACACATGTTTAATTAATTAACTAGTGATTATGGTTTCTTGGTGGATTGATTAAAGGATCCTAATTTAGGCATATGCTCTTCTTAATTAACCCAGCATGTGCTCTAATAGGCCATCACAAAGAATCTTTCCATAGCAACTCGCCAATTCGAACTTACATAAAGAGAAGCAGCTTGTCAGCGTGTCTCATTTGCCCACATAAAAAGGTGAACCTCCTTTTAATGATTATGTTTTGGATAGTATTTAGTTATGAAATATTGCATAGTAACCCGATGATAGTATTATGGTCTAGTGATACAATCTAATGTGGAATGCCTTTCCGAGGATAGGATGTATAATCAAAACGGTGTCATGTCAATTCATCAAGTAAATCAAACCAATCGTGTTTTGAAGAATGACAAGATTGGCAATGGAATTTCTATTCAAGATAACATTCTTATATATTCGCGCAAGACGATGAGACCAAGATGTTGACTCGCCCTCTATACTTAGCATGAGTGAGCAGATTTAACTCATTGTAATAATTAGATGATCCATAATTAAGAAAAAAAATTGAACTTGATTATGGATTCTTGATAGTTGCTTTCTTAACAATGGTAAGGAAATATGAAATGCATTTCAGAATTGTGAAGGTACTCGAAAATAGGTTGCTAGAATATAAAAATTAGTATTTGATTTGACTTGGAGAGACAACTGTCAAGGCCAAAAAAATCCAAAAGAAAGGCGACTACCTTCAACTGAGGACATCCATGTTCGAAAATAAGAGATCGCAGCCAAGCTATCATGATTTAAGCATGTATTCCGTTTAATTTTCTAATAACTTAAGTTTTTAAATAAAAAAACTGCACACTCAACACTCGACTTCGCAATATCTAAGTAGCTATCAAAGAAAATTGTTATCATCCTATATCAGGTTTGCTCTATAAATAATTGATAACGAAATCGAAAACTGTTTTTCTTTCTTCTTTTTCTTTTCTTTTTTTGGGGTAAGGAATATGGGCAAAGCATGAAAAAAACATTCTTACTTTCCTAACAAAATACGATCCAACTTGATCACCTAAACAACAAAGAGAGTAAACCTCTAGATGGCCTATCAAATGCCAAATTATTACATGCATTAGTGGCCTGAAGGTTCCAATTCGCTTTTTATCATTGACATGTCTAGAGATTAGAAGATCAAATGAGAAAGCAAAAAGAAAAGAAAATGAAAGATGAGGATGGGAAGATCACATATGGGGTCAAGAAGGAGAGATTTCTCGTACAAGGGAGAGAGATAACAAAGGTGGGCTCCGAAATCTTCTGGTGTACATGATTCATCTCGTATCTATTTTGTCTCAAGGTTATGATATCTGGAGGGGGTCACAGAAGATTCACCTGTACAATGTTGTGGTCTAGAGCTCGAGTTGGAAATCTCATTGTGCTCACACGGTGGATTGTTCGTTCGTTCGTTTGTAATAGTGAAATATTTTTGTTATGTATTCACATAATATTTGTTTCCATGCAGGAGTAAAAGTGTGACACCTCTGAATTAACTTACTCGAGATATTGGTTGCTCCAACTTGTCCCATATTGAATCTCACAATTTTGTTTTTTGGCGTGCGGTTGGGCACTTTCCTAGAGACCACCCATTTTGGTGGTGGTCTCACTTGAACATGCTTAACATTACAATTCCAACGCTAAACGTCGTCATTACGTTGAAAGGTGCCTTTAATGAGTTCATTCCAATTTCACATATATATTATAGGAGTGCCCTCCTCCTATATATAGTGCACAATTCCGTTTATTCTTGCCTCTTTCGCCGTCTTAAAAGCTTATCAGGAGGCATTCCTTATTTAGGTCCTCTGACGCCATCACTTATTTTTAGTCCTCGTCCGATAGGGTTGTTATAAAAAGCTTCCAAGCGAATACTTGGCAATTGCTAGCCTCATACAATTATAGTCAACCTTTCTTATATACCCGATAGTTTTAGGGTTGCCCTAGTTCCTAAGGTGCCCACCAAAGCAAAGATTAAGAGCCCCACTAAAGCAAACGGAGACATTAAATTATGTTTTGGCATTTGTTGTCATCCATTGCACCAGCCCCCAAATCTGATTTTCTCTTTCATCAAATGAGGAAAAGAAAATAAAGAATGGTATTATACATACTACATTTAGTCATGCACTCACAAAAGGTAACGGCAATATTTAACTTCCAATAAATTCATTTTAGAAACCTTGGGTTATGATTGATCAAGAAAGATCGCATACTATTCTGTTTCATAAAAGTGAATCATCTACTCATTACTGATTCTCTACATTCATAATGTTGGATTAGTTTAGTCAACACTATGGAATAGAAAATGCACCAATTTGCATAATATATGTAGTTTCATATGTGGGGGGGCTTTCATAGCTAAATAATTTCCAAACCCATTTTATTTTTTCTTTAGCTACCAAACAATTCGTCGACATGCTGTCACATCACGAAGCTTTTTGTGTGGTGCTACTGCTGGTGTTGCAGAAACGGCCAACCGCAAAAAATCAATTCCCGTTAATTGTCGTGGGCTCATTAAATATTTAATCAAACAATATGACGAGGAGAAGATCTTGAGGGACACCCAAATACCCAGATTATAAATTCCATAAGAAAAATCGAAGGTGGAGATTATGATATAAAGTAGAGATGAGAGAGATCTAGAAGAGGCCCTGTTGTCCCTTTCTCAACCATATTCTTACACTCTATGACCAGATGCTCAGCGGTCCAATTGATGGCCAACGAGATGTACCACTCATATGCATTATATAAAGCATCGATCACGATGCTCATATTAAATTGATGAGCTCTGCTAACTTTACATTTGAATTTCGAAAGAGTCTAATTTGCTTCTTCATGCATCATTATCATGCGGGATGCATGAATTATCAAATCCCGTAGCCACAACTCCAAATGTAAAAGTGGAGAAGAATGAATCAACTGATAATTGACAAGTTATTCGATAAAAGTGAAATTAGGGTTCAACACAAATACATTGGCAGCAAATCCCGATCGACGACATGCGATATAGCGATCATATAAGAGGGAATTTCTCATTCTTCTATCAAAAGATTACTTAGTTTTTAAATCAAGAAAGGGTGACAAAGAAGGATGCCTTTCTAGAGAGCTCTTGCGTGTGGAAAGTGAAGCAAGAGAAAAAAAAGAGCACGAGAGGTCGTAAAGCAAGAAAAGGAGATCAAAAGGGGGCCACGTCTTCGTTCCAAAGCTTCTTTTTGTTGGATAAATGAAGAAGATTATTGAACAAGTGGACGCCCTAGAAGAAATGGCCTATGCTCTCTTCTCCTTGTCTATTCCAATCGAACTTTTTCCCCCTTTCTCAGTTGGGTAAAGACGCGACATTTTCGTTTTCTCTTCTTTGTTTGTATTTTAATTCCATAGGTTAGCACCAAAACGAGAATGGCGATAAACGCACTCACATAATTCAGCCTTCAGACGTAACTTGTTGCCTCTTTGTCCTCATTAAAAGGGTCGCTGTCGATAGCTTAACTTTTTGGAAACGAATAAATAGAACTCTTTAATCTTTGCCATTTCACACATATATTTACACTTCAAAATATATCGAAGGCTGAAACATTGAGAAGATGATGCTCGGGAAAGGTTGGTAAACCGAAGTTTTGTTTTAGGTGAGGTGAGGGTGAACATACAAGCGGGGGAATTATCGTTTCGTAATTGCGGAAAAGTTTTCCTTAGATGTATAACAGCATGAGAGATTGCAATTTTTGAAACCTATCCCAATTTTTTCTTGTCGAATGGACAACCCTAAATGATTTGAGGTGGGGACGAGCAGTGTACCCTTTGCTTAGCAGCTTGCAGGCCAAGTCAGCTAAGTTCTCATTTTCTCTCGTGTGTCCAACTCATTTGCAAAGGACGAAGACCCGGAATAGAACACCAAGAAGTAGATAAAATAGAAAATAAAATTAAGAACCAAGTCAATCTTAAAGGGTACATTTCAAATTTAAATTTAAAATTCGTCGAGATGCAGATGACATGAGTGATAAATTATGAAATTTCGAGAGAAACCAAAGTGATGAACTTATATTTCTGGGACTATTTCTTAATTTTGCGAATAGGAAAGGCAAAAAGAAAAAAAGAACAAAATGAGAAAATGTTGTAGATGAATTAAAAAAAAAAAATGAACATGTTTTTCCCCAAAAGTCACATGAACACAGAGAATCTGTAAACAGCAGAAATTTATCCAAACGCGTTAGTGGATCGAGCGTGCGAGAGGGATACGACACCCTTGACCGGCCCTTTCAAAGAAAATACCAAAAGAACTCGGTAAACCTTATTAAAAAAAAAAATGAAAAGGACAACAACAATAATAAAAATAAAATAAAAGGCACCATAATTCATTAAAAAAGGGGAAAAAATCATATTCTTTTCACACAAATTCACAAACTCTCTCACCAACAGTAAATCCACTCGCTCAGTCATAATCCCACAACAGCGACCCACCGCTCCCGGGCAGCGCCGCCGTCTGGTGGCCGCAGTCGTACGGCACGCAGTCCTCGAGGTGCTCCGGCCACGTCGGCTGGTTGTCGTCGTAGTAGCAGTAGCCCCACTCGGCGCCGACGGAGTCGACGAAGGCGAACTCGCTGCCCCCCAGCTCGTCGCAGCTGGCCCCGAGGCTCGGCAGCTCCACGATCTCGCTCAGCTCCACCGTCGCCGATATGTCCATCGCCGACACCATGGACGACAGCGACCTCGAGGGCAATGACGAGTGCTGAGAGTCGAGCTCCTCTGTCGGCCGCAAGGTCTCGACCGTTCCTGTCAATTCATGCTTGCGCGTCAAATTCCAGAAACGAAGTTGTGAAATCGATGTGCTCGAGCGTGACTCGAAATAAGCATCGAGCTGAGGCCGAGCCCGGAACTTTGATGAGCATTGGCGAAGTGATGCGTACCTTGGTGTTCGGGCATGTGGGCGGCGAGGAGGCCGCGGCCTGGACGTCGCGTGGGGAGAGGGAGGAGGGGCGGGGGAGGGAGGCGGCGAGGTGGGGGAAGTTGAGGAAGGCGGAGGAGCCCTTAATGTGGAGGGCGGCGACGTCGTGGGCGCGGGCGGCCATCTCCGGGGTGGGGAAGGTGCCGAGCCAGATGCGGGACTTCTTGCGGGGCTCCCGGATCTCCGACACCCACTTGCCCCAGTTCCTCATCCGGACCCCGCGGTACACCGGGTGCTTGCTCCGCTTGGAGGATCTCGACGGGTCGCGGGCGGCGGCGGGCGAGCTGGCCCGGCGGCGCGGGTCGGGCGAGGACGAGGAAGAACACGAGGAGGAGGAGGGTGAGTTCGAGGGGCTTGTTTCCGGGTCCGACGAGTTCGATCTTTCCGCCATTTTCATCAATCCCAGAAAAGTCGGAAGAAAGCAAGAGAGACAGAGACAGAGACAGGGAGTTCTTAGTCACCGCAAACGGAAAGAATAAGTGATCTTTGAATGGCAGACAGAGGAGAAGACGAGAGACAACATTCGTGACCGCGAGATGAGGGCGATCAAGACGATGAAGATGAAGATAGAGAAGAGAGAGAGAGAGAGAGAGAGAGAGAGAGGCAGGCAGAGAGCTAGGACTATCTCTTTCAATCTGCTTCCACCCTTTTCCTGTGAGCGGCTCAACGCTTTTATAACAAGGGTCGAGACTCGAGAGGGTCGCTAAGGCAGACACTGTTGAAAAGAGTGCCGAGCAAACCACGCAGTCTACACGCCCACAACACAGTGTTTCACTTGTCTTTGGTTCTCTGCATTCCACCCAGCTGGTCTCCCTCTCGTCCCCTTGACACTGTTTGTTTATCCCCCTTTCTATCAAGTTCATTGTCCACTGTTCATTAGCACACCCCAAAAAAAAAAAAAAAAAAATTTGCTGAACATTTACTAAACTGTGTATCTATTGCATGATTCGACGTCGGACGTCAATCATTATCATCCTGACACATCTTAATTAGTACAAGAGAGGGAAGGGACGACTCCTAATAATCGAGCTCATGCGATCGATATTCAGAAAAAACCTAGAGTTGTTTTATTCACGCATTATCCGAAATTGTCTTATATATGTGAAGTTAAACTTTCTAGGCCAGAATTTCTAAGGGCTATGATAATCGGATTCAAAATATTTAGTTCTTAATTTCGTGCCAAAGGTCTTAGAGATATGATGATACGTAGTTTTCCTATCCATAGATGGTTACTCACTAGTTCGTGGATGTGGGGCAAAGTTGATAAACCATACATACAAAAGGAGTCTCATTTCATAGGCAAAGGGTACAATAGTAAAACATAAATAAGTTATTAGTTTAATACCATGAAAAACCCAAAATATGTATATTTATGATAAATTTATTCCAAACTAATTTCTTGAGCACCAAAAATGCCAAACTGATACATTTGTGACAAATTTACCCTACATTAATTTCTTTTAAATTTTACATGAAAATTACTGAATTAAATGACACGATATACCAATTTAGGGTTTTACCATCTATTTGTTATAAGTTAATTAGTTTGTGATTTTTTCTACTATTAATCAAATTCAACAAAAATTAATAAAAGATAAATTTGTCACAAATTTACCAATTTTGAGTTTTTTGTGGTTAAAAAATTAAAGGAATAAATTTGTTACAAATATATCGGTTTAGGATTTTTCAAAATATTAACCCTAAGTTATTCATATAGTTAGTAATTACATTCATTTTGTAAGGCTCCGTTTGTTTCACAAAAAACATTCTTCTAATATTTCAACATTTCTATCGCTTAGGAAAATGAGTTAACAGAAAATGTTTTCCTAGTCAACAACCTGAAAAATGATTTCCAAAAGTGACTAAATATCGACATTTTAACCAATTACTCTACGTTTAGGCACGAGAACTCCAAT
This sequence comes from Eucalyptus sp. ANBG9806169, assembly GCA_014182395.1. Lineage (NCBI taxonomy): Eukaryota > Viridiplantae > Streptophyta > Magnoliopsida > Myrtales > Myrtaceae > Eucalyptus > Eucalyptus sp. ANBG9806169. Next base: position 46,069,580 of record CM024575.1, on the reverse strand, counting down.
GCTTGCTTTTGGGCCCTTGACAGTGGCCTTGGCTTGGGGCCAGGTTCGATGGGGTCCATTGAGGCCGAGCTCGGGGCCACAAAAGTTGGGCTTGAGACACTAGCACTCGGGGCAAGGCCTAAGACTCCAATACCATTGCCTAGTTCCTCAGTGCCCTGGCTCGAGTTCATAAAGGCTAGGCCTAAGACCTTGGTGCTCATACCCCGATCTCTAACACCCTAGCTCAAGTTTATTGAGGCCAGGCTTAGATCCACATTGCTTGGGTTGGAGACTCCATGCTCAAGATCCGATCCATCAAGGCTAGCACTATGACCTCAGTGTTAGTGTCCCAATCCCCAACACTTGGGTTCTGTCAATCAAGGCCAAGCTTGAGACCTAAGCGCCTATGCCGGGGACCTCTGTGTGAGAGCCATGCCTTGGTTTCCATTTGCTTGGGCTCGGGCCACAAGTCCATCAAGGTTGGGTCCAAGATGTCGGCACTCACATGAGTCAACCAAGGCCAAGCTCAAGACATTGAAACCTGAGGGAGTGATCGGGATTAAGCAGCGTGGCGCACACCTAGGTCCATCAAGGTCAAGCCTAGGACCTCAATGCCTGAACCTAGGCCCTCGAGACTTGTGTTTGGGTCAATGGAGGCTAATCAGGGTCCATCAAGGTTGCACTTGGAACCTTCATGCCCGTATCTGGTTCTCCGATTACTGATGTATAAGTCATTAGCACTTTAATAATGTATGTCTATTTTGAAAAAAATCAAATCATATTTTTTCTTACTAAATGATGGAAAATATTTTTTTAGTTCATTTTTAGATTTCAGCCAAATATCGAAAAACATATCATTTTCTTGGATAATAACTTCTTGAAAAATTTTTTCAAGAATGTCACATTTTTCTCGAAATAATTAGAGCCTATGTTTTCATGTGAAGATGGTTTGTGGAGAATCAGTCTATTTCTTAAAGAAAATGGTTATACTATTTAGATTGATTTCATGAACAAAATAGAGTTTACTTCTTGGAGCAAGGAGTCAAGAGCCCCGGCATCAAATATTTGTGAGGTAGGTATATATAATGATTTATATTTGCATTTTTTGCACGATTTGTCTCTAGCAAGGTTTTAAATAAATTGGGATTTAGGTGGAACTTGAGGCCCATACTCGTCCTGTCCCATCTCAAGAAGTTAGATATTTCCTTGAGGACCCAATCTTCCATTATCAAATTTAAAGCATAGTAACATTTTCTAATTTTTTTTTTTAGGATTTGTTTTTTTCCCTGAGAGCGTACCATTAGAAGATTCTGTTTTACCTTGAATTCATTTTGTAAATTATGAATTTTGGTTCGATTTGCTCTTCGCAATGGACCCCATCCAAATTCAACCTTGAAAGTACGGGCCATCTCGAGCCGATTCCTATTGTTGAAAGGAAGATTGAGGAGAATAGAAACAAATAATTGAAGAAGATGCAAGAATCTTCCCGAGCATATGCTGCCTAATTCAATTTTTTTGGGATAAACTTGATCATGATTAGTTGGGACATAAATGCATATCATTTCCTTATTTCAAATCAGAAAATAACGATTTATGCATAGTTTTTTTTTTTACCAACTTTTACGGAGCCCCGCTATTCCTTTGGCTTCGGTTTCTCAGCCACCCAACAAAGCCTACAAAGAAACAATTTAATTTATAGGTTGCTATAAAAGAATTATAATTAATATGAAGATCTTGCTTTAAAAAAATCACAAAAAATCTCAAATTATGTGCACTAATCAAAAACTTCAAACTATATCCACTATAATGTGTTTACTCTAAACTTTTTTTTATAATAATAAAAAACCCCCAAACTCGTATTTATGTGACATATTAATTCTTCATCGAGGCGATGTATATTTTTTAATCAAAACGTCATTTTTATTTCACTTAAACCATGTGGGTGTCATGTTAATACTATGATTTTCATTGACAAAACTTTGACAGAAGGCAAGTGTACGACAAAGGTATAAATTTGAAATTTTTGACGTGATAGAAAATAGTTAAGGGTATTTTTCATAGCTTTTAAGCTTTTAAAAATTATTAAAAAAAATAAAAGCCACATAAAAAAAAATCGGCCCAATCTTTTCACCAGCTAGTCTCGAGAATCCTTTTTTAACTTTTTTTTCTCGCACTCGATTTGTATTTTTCTCCGAACGTGTGGTTGCAATCGAAAACCCAAAGCGCACATCAAAACGTCATCGATGCTCATTCCAGCTGTGTCTATTTCTCCATTTTCATGAAATTCGTACCCCTTTCAATCTTTCATTCCCTCATTGGTAATTTCAACCACCTCGTTCTCGTACCAAATCGATAATGGAGCCTCTTCGCCTAGAGAGGCAGGTGGCCACTCTTTTATCCAAGCGTTACCTCTTATCATATTAGATGGGGTCCAATTCTATATGCTCCATGAGCTTCCCTCTCATACTTAGTTGCCACAATTGAAAATTACAAAAAATCATCAATATTAGCGCATGTCGTCGCAATTATCATTTTGAAAATTACAAAAATCATTCATGCCAATATCGATCATCACAGTCAGGGGTGATCGGCTCCCAAGCACTCCGACTTCCACCTAATAATCGAGAACCAAACTAGACCTCCTTCTCTAGTCTAGTTCGATTCTCGAGTGGGTCATTTTGTTATCATTAAACAAAGGGTTGAGAGATGCAAAAAAAAATATATCATTCAGGTATAAGTTATGATCAGACAGAGCGATGAGATAGGAAAACGGAGCACGATATTTGCCTCGATGAGGGTGGGCTAGCTGCGAGCAACTCGAGGCCAAGAATAAAGCGAAGGGGACGCGAGAGGAACTAAGGCTAGATGGTTGAGTGAGAGTCCAGGCTCCAGCAAGAGGGAGGCGAAGTGCGAGTGACTTAGGGCGTGAGGTGTGATTAGGGCTTGGAGTTGGAGGTGCAAGCAACTCAGGTCGAGCGAGAAGACTAAAGAGAAACTCAGGCGACGCCGCAAGGCCATGAGGCGCAACTAGGGCATGGAGCTGAACTAAAGAGCGTGCATGAGGTTACGGCTTGGAGGTGGAGCAAGAAAATTGAAATGCGTCAGAGACACAGAGAGTCGAGCTTTGCTACTTAACTAAGTTAGGTTAGGTTAGTTTTTATTTCTAGTATTTTACATATTTGTAAAAATTAAAAAAATATATATATTTAATGAGTACGGTCCAAATGGCCAATCCCACATTGAGAACTGAGAACTAATTCGAAATAAATCGGTTCCATTTTTATGGAACTAGATCAGTGACCTCGAGAATTGCCCAAAACTTGCCTGCCCAATTCGGTATTAGCGGTTCCTTCTGCTCATTCCTAGTTGCAGTTGTCATGTAGGAGGTTTGGCATTCAAGCTAGTAATTTCCAATGAAAATTGGTTGCAAAATATCTAAAATTAATTTAGTACAATCGAAAGATTTAACTGAATTGGTAAATGAATAATATATTTAAGAATTTTTAGATAATTTTTCGTCATATACTCCATGAGCTTCCCTTTCCATGTTTCAAGTACTGGCTGCAAATATCATGATTTGAATATTGCTCCATCAGCTTCATCTCATTTTCTGGTAGTAGTTGCAAATCTTGTTGGTGGCCCCAAAACCCTAGTCCTTCAATTTGTATTTCAAAATCGAATTTTCATTAGACCTTATGCTCGTGCGTTGATAGAATTACATGATCGTCATCTCACAAGCGAGGCATATTCGAATTTAACTTCGCTCATCCCATAGTGGTTTGAGTATCGATAAAAATTCGACCCCGCGGCATAAAAATGAAGTAAATAATAGATGTAAATTGACTCTCGGATATTGAAGGACCCGGCTTTAATGGCTTTTCCCGTAGCCGACCTGAAACGAAGGGGACTTCTCGGATCTTCAGAAATCACATCACGATCATCGTTGTACTTTGAATTGACATTGTAACTGATGGAGGACCATGTCAATCCCTGAATGGCTGAGGACGGCTGAACGGGAGATTTTTCACTAAAGAAGCTGGGGTATGAGGCGGAGTCAAACTTCGTGCAAAATCTACAAACGGGGGTAGAATTCGTCCTTCGTCCGATCGACGATCTCAAGAGAGAAAAAAGAAAAAAGATCAACTCAACTCAACTGTAAATCTTTGCAATAATCCCCACATGAGAGGTACCGTCGTCCTTGTCTAGGGTTTTATTCCTAGAACTCTCTTTCAGTAAATGAAAGGAAAATCGAAATTGGGAAAAGAAGTATATTACTTGGTCATGCCCTGTCCTAAATGTATTTCCCGAAGGCGAAGGAAGAGCGAGGAACTCTACCAAACCTTGGCCTCCAAGACACTCGAATCCTCAGACAGTTTCTAAATTGTCACCAATAAAGGTTTTATTGCAAAACCCTAATAGGGAATGTGAGGTAAATCGACCAAATAAATCATGGTCTCACTAAAATTTCTCGAGTTATTTCGAGCTATCTCAAGGTTTATCAAGTGGAGTCACGAGCCAAACCGGTGGAAAAAGAAACTTCAAATTAGAATTAGCCCGTTGAAGTGTACAAGAGAAGCCGAGACAATCGGCTCAAAAGCTTCTTTCAATGTAGGGTTACATTTTGCTCTATTTTTTTTTATAGGTGGCAATTTTCTGCAATCCAATCTTTTCATTAGTAGGTGACAAACATAGACATCGCTCGTACTAAAGGGCTAGTTTAGAAGAATCCGAGACGAAAGGAAACACAACCTTTTAATATGATACATACCGAGGAATTTTTTTTTTTTTTATAAAAAGAGGTTATTTTATAACATCCGCATAACTCCAAATAATGGTTCAACTTCAAGAACTAGACTTTTCAATTTTTATCAAAAATTGCTTGGCCTTTTCCCCTGGACGAATACGTCGATTTTGAGACTTGCCTGCTTGCCGATTCACCAGAAAAATAATATAATTTGGGGACCTTCTTGTGCGGTCGAAACTAGTCGTCTTACCAATCGTTTCTTCCCTCTCTTCTTAATTGTCTCTTTCACGGTTTCGTGGGTAGATCGAGCTTGCCATCCCGGAAGAGTCGTTGTTTTCAACCTTTTTTGATTGGTCCAGGTCGATCGGAAAGGACACGGACGCTCCAGAATCAGAGAGCTTGGTGGATAAATAAAATGGAATCGATTGGTACTTGACATGTATGTTTCGCTGTAAGGACAACATTTCATTTTCCGAGCACTTACGCGAACACAGCCAGCACCAAATGTGGTACGAAAATATATTTCGGAAACGTGATTTGCTTGATTCATTCTGTTGACATGTCGCGTGCTTGACTAGGACAGGTGAAATCTCACGTGTTTAAGCCAGCTTGATCTCTGATGCTCTCCATCTAATTGTCGTTGAGATGGAAATGTCGAAGTAAATGAGACATTGTTGCTCTCGATGTGGTATCTCGATTGACTAGCGGTGAAGTTGTAATTAGCGATTACCGCATCTCTATAGATCTGTTTCAATTTCTCTAACATTTTGTTTAGATTCTTCAGTTCGTTAGATCCATAGCAATTTAAGGTGCTTAATTTGGAATTACAATTAGTGAGATACGAATTTCTTTGCCGAACATTCTAGTGAACAGTTATGCACAAAACCATTCATGACTAACATTAACCAATTTTCTGACCTTTTTCATTGTGTCCGGAATGATCCTTCTTATCCAATATGTCGTCTTATCTTTCCAATGAAACCAACCTCATTTGAATTGGTAATTTATATTGGGCAAATACCAAAAAAAAAAATTAAATTATATCTACTGTGACATAGATATCCCAAGCTTTTTTTTTTTTTTTTTTTTTTTATTTATGTCATAATGGGCAATTTTAGGAATTTAGTAAAATAGTTCAGAGTATTTATGTCACAGTAACCATAGTTTGGAAATTTTGTGATATTAACCCTTTATATTATGACAATGAAGCAAATTGAGAATTGCACGAGTGCATTTGGATTATATGCATATGGCAGGGGTTGTATTGTATTTATAAAATTAACAAGAACATTCATATCTATATCATTGATCGCATGTAAATGCATATCATATGACCTGATATGACATAGTCCTTATTTGTATATGATACGAGCTCCGGTGATGGCCTATTTTGCTCTTTGGAATGATGCCCCATTTATCAAGACTATGGAGTCATGGTGCTACACGCTATATGTTCTCCACATTTGGGATGCCAAGCCAGTCAGATTAGGTCGCCAATTAGTCGACACACGTGTATGGTATAATTATGATTTTTGTATAATGGGTTTTGAACTGTGTTAGAAAGATATAGTAATGTCAAACAGATCTCTGATCCAAATGACTCAAAACCCACTAGTGGTTACGTATTCATCTTTTATGGTAATGTGGTATCTTAAATATTAGCCAAACAGAACTATTCCTTCAAACTCCACTTTTGACGCAGAGTTTAAAACTCTTGAGTTCGGTAGTAGTGAGGTTGAGAAATTTCCGCTAAGAAATTCCATTGGGCATGAAACCCAGAGTCCTCAAAGTCTATGCATTGTGATTAAAAAAAAAAAAAGCAACATCAATCGTTGCGAAGCTGAAAACTTAAAATGGCAGGAAAAAAAACAAATTCATTTGAAATATAATACCATATGTAAATGATTGAAGCATCAATGGGAATGTGACTTATGCCAATTTGAGATACTAATGAGGATATAGCCAAATCTATGTGATTGGAAATCTCATGAAGTAGGTTTATATGAATAATAACAAGCTATTTTGTTGATTCCGTTGCACCAAAGAGGAGATTGAGTTTCCTCTCGGTGCATGTGATTGCTGCATATTAAGTGAGGTGAATTCAACTTTTAACAAGTTCCACATCTCTTATGAGTGGTATATTTATCTAAAATGTACACTTGATGAAATCGCCTACATGAATATGGAGTAAAGCCACTCCAATGAAATTCGTCACCGAATCTCTATAGCACTCGTGAATGACTAGGCGTGGGCATGGTTACTAGCGCAAACCTACTCTTAACAGCCGAAACTATGGAAGGTCAATGAGATTATTGAGAACTCTAACTTACAAAAGTTATGTTTTGGAAGCTATAAACTTGGTGCATTGGAAGCTATAAACTTCATCATTCCTTCCAAAAGTTATGTTTTGTTTTTTCTAGGTCTAATAGTTCAAAATAGGACTGATCGATTCTCGGTCTAGTCCGGTTTCGAGGTGGAACCGAGAACGGGACCGCGAGGACCAGTTCCACAATTTTGGGACCAAGAACCAGACTGATCAGCCAGTCCGGTCCGGTCCAGTCGATCTCATAAGAACGTTTTTCTTTTACAACAAATATTTATCCAGAGACGATAATTACCGAAGAAGATTTTACTTAGAAGAAACTTCAGAAGTACAATTGGCAAGGAGCATATGCAGGTGTGCATACCATAGCCCTTTGCTGTAGATGTATCAAGGTTTGCTCTGTGCTTACTTGCACCATCTCAGCAAGCATTTTCTTCGCCTTATCAGACTGGTCCTCTCCATTGATTTGAGAGGAAAGCAAAAAGGGAAGGAGGGGAAAGCAAAAACTAAAAAGGGCAGGAGGGTTTTTCTCATTTTTTTTAAATTTTCATATCAATTGGTCTAGTCTCGTCGGTCCGATTGGTCCGGTTGATCCAGTTCCCACCTTGGAAGCGGGAATTCGACCGATCGGCCACTGATTTCAAGAATGGGAACCGCGAACCAAACCGCTCTCTTTGAGAACCACCTAGAACCAGCCAATCCGGTCTGGTCTCAGCGATTCTTGGTTAGGATGATTCCTGTTGCACACTCCTAGTCCAAAAGACATCAGACTCGATGCATTGCACTTCACAATGAAACCTGCCTCGTTCCTTCTCTTCTTTAATTAGCTTTTTGAAGCATGTCAATATTGTCATATAAAGTGTATTTCAAAAGGTCTAATTTACAATAAAATCAGCCATCCACACACGTGACATTCGACCATTACTGACTTTCTAGTTTCTACTAGCCGAACGTGCAAGCCCTTGCTCAGCTACTTCACTGGCCCTTCTTATATGTGCTCTTAGTTAAACTAGTCATTGCCTATATACTCAGTCTTTCTTCTATCAATACTAACCAACTTTGTGCATTCTTCGATATACACAAATCTATGCACCCAAAAATCTTTACTAATGAAATAGTTTTCGCGCTTGCTCTCTGCTACTTTCACTTTTCACGTTGTTTCGGCGTTACCTAAATAGAGGGATGTACACTAGAAGGTCGGTTAAATCTTTTAAATTTCTATATTTTTCGGTTTGCAATTCTCAAAGTTCCATAACAGTTATTCCGAGCAGGTAGTTGGGGATTTATAGAGATTAAAGAAGGCCGAGGGTGGCTTATTGTTTGGTAATTACTTCAAGAGCATACGATTTTTTTTTTCTGAAAATTTGGGGTATAGCTTCATATCCTTAAAGTTATTCTCTGTGACATGTAAATGTGAGGTCGAAGTAGAAAAGAATCCTATGCATATAGAATATAGAAGACAAGGCTCCTGCCAACCACGTAACCATTACTTTCCTTCTCGTTCTCAATTGATGGCGGAACCCAAGAAGATCCAAGATTTTTCTTTCGGTAAAACGAGTTGCTTTCTAGAACTAAATTTCTGTGGTAGAAAACTAAAGCAGTAAAGCATCACAGTCATTTCAATCAGCAAAAGGTGAACGGTACGGTAAAAGATGAGGCTTGCCTGAACATTATCGGGGCGGTCGAAGACGTGTCCACGCACTGCACGCAGACGGAAAAAGGAGCACCTCTCGAGCAAACAAGTTTCACAGGGACAGCTGGCTACTCTTTGACTGTGACTGAAAGGACACTGTGAAAATTTTGTCTTTGTCAGGTGTAGAATCTCTCCCCGAGTCAGCAGTTATCCATGGTAACATGCCAAGGCACTGCGCCCAGTCGAGGACGGATCGTGTCCATAAGAGCAAAAAGTACAAATTTACTACTGTTCTCTCTGTTTGTGGGCAGGAGCGAGTTGTAGAATCAGCTTCTTTTTTTTTTAAACTCTCTGATCAGTGATATTTTGTATTTTTTTAGAAGGTACAAGTTTATGATGATGATGATGATGATCAGGGAATAAAAGATTCAGCTACAGACACGTGATGGAGCCAGGAGGGATGAATTCATCAGGATTGACTGCATGGTTGTCTGCTTTTGTCGATGAATAATAAGGGCATTTCGTCCAAAGTTGGCTGTTTGGTAATAATCACTTACCCATTGGAAAGCAGAGCAGTATCAAGGGAGCTCTATAATATAATAGAATTTTCTTCGAGACCTGAGATGATGTGGATAGTGAATTCATTCCGAATCACGGGGTCTATTTCAGAGTTTTTCATTACCTTTTCTTCTGCTATGGCATTTGAAATTTGGCTTTTACCCATCAAGCAATACTTAAGGTATTTTCAGAACACGCAAAAGCCAAGTGAAGATCATTCAGAACTTAGTCACGTCTTACTTCGATTTGCAAAAGTTCAAAAGGAAAGTAAAAGATAATTTTTCTAAGACGTGATCAATGGAAGTTAAATTTTGAGTGAGACTAATGCAAGATGTTGACGAACACGTATGATTTTGGATTTTGGAAGAAGTTCACGGTATAAAAAGTTCATGTTCAGTCCATGGCCATCCTTTCGAACTTTCCCTTTTTCCAAACATGATCGGCAGTTACACGAAAGTCTTCAAAGGTCCCTTGTTCAAGTTTGGATAAGATTTTTTTCCAATGGACTTGCATTTGCAGGAGCGTCCATTGTAATCCAAATCATCCGAATTCATCTGAGATCTATTGAAATGTGCTTCTCTAGCATGTTTTTCGAAGAAAAAATCAGTCGGCCAACCTCTTTTGGATCTCAAATGACATTGTGTTATAAGCAGAACAAAATGTATAACTTTTTTCGCCTTCTTTTTGCATTAAAAGCTGGTTTGTCCGGAAGAAGTAATTGGGCTTTCATCACTTCAGTTCACATGATCCAACCAATCTAACATTGTCCCATCCTTGACAGTCTTCAACAGGTAAAATTGGTTACGATAGATCAACTGGGGTCATTATGGTAGGCTCAGCAAACGCCGAAACTGGTCCCCAAAGTGTAATAAATTAGGTTGACCATCCCCATTTTGTGTTTTCTGCACATCATTTGTCCTGGATATTCAATGCACGGTCAAGCTTCGATATACTCCACCCCTTGATTAAATTTGACCAAACCCACATGAAAAAGGAAAAGGGGGGAACAAAAATTGCTAGCACACATCCACAGTTTGAGCAGTCACAACCATCTGATGCAAACGTGTATCATTGAGCTTTCTTGAATTCCATCCCTCATTATGTACTCTGCATATGACTTCTCCTGAACATTCAATGCACTGTCAAGCTTGAAGAAGGCCCATCCCTAGACCAATGTGAACAAACCCACATGAAAAAGAAAAATGGAAAATAAAAAAGGAATTGGTAACAGACATACGCAACTTGAGTAGTCACAACCATCTGATGTAGACATGTCTCGTTGAGCTATCTTGAATTTAAGATGGACATGGAGGTGTTGAGAGATGGTTCCACTGAATCATGCGGATTCACCGCTTGTGTCTGTCACATGGGTTGCCCATACAATGGAGGGAAAACAACATGAGAGAGCTCGAGTAAATCTTCACATTAATCTGGTGCATATAAACATGAGGTGGGTCCAAAGAAGGTATAGCCTCTTTTTTGTTACCGTGCCCTCATTTAATGAGCATGTGCAGTTTTTTCTTCTCTCTATTCACATGTAATTTCACGTGGCAGACCCTGCTCTTGTTGTTTTCACTGTATTATTTTCCTGCTCTTGAAGGGGGTGTGTAACATTCAAGTAAACATGCCATGATAAGATATAGTAATTGGAATGAACAGACTTGCACCCGTGAAATTTTCCGCAAATTAGTTCTCTCCTCTTGAGAAATAACTGAAATCTCATCTATCTTGTCAATGTCAGTCAATGTACTATATATAGCTAACGATCGTATTTAGTCAAATTCTTCTGTGATTCTGGACCATGTATATGTGCGTGACAGTGAGCATTTTATAAGGATGTGAATGAACATCTGAGATTGTAGATGATAATGTTGGGTTCAGAAGCTCATGTCTTTTTCCTTTTCCTGCAAGAGCTACGCAGGGATGTTTCTCGATAGATGATTAATTCCTCCCTTTGAATGTGGTTGCCACTTCTTCTTCTGAATTATTAAGGCACATATAGGCTGAATTTTGCAGTCACGTCGTCAGAAAAATAATATTCTGCTGGGACCTATCATTAAATGGCTCATCCATTTGAGAAGATTACAAATCCGATTCTCTGTTTCTCACCAAGGGGTAATATACTCCCCTACTGCATCACTCTCTGATGGTCTAGCAGCACTTGAAGAAACAATATATAACTCAGTGATCTTACCCTAGAGTTTGGTCAGGAGCAACATTTACTTTGCCTTTGTCTGATGCATCATGTGCATGAGGTGCCTTGTCGTGCAAAGACGTGTCCTAAATGATACCATAAAAATTTCAGCGATCAGAAACACAGAGAGAGGGAGAGAGAGAGGCAAGAGATGATTTAATCATGGAGATAAAAAGATTAATATTATGGGATGAGATTTGTGTGCATTGCTGTCTTCCTAAGAACCATTAAGGCAGCGTGTTCCCTAGCCCGAGTTCCTGAAGAGCGTTGTGGAGGACCAACTCCGATCGGCCCTCCAGCTTTGTCATTTGATATTGCCTTACATATAGACTTTCTGCAACAAGATCTTAGGTAGTGTGGGGATGGTTTTGTGTGACTTTATAAGTCATTATAGGGATGTGCATGGTCTCTAATAAGGCAACATATAAACCATATGTAAGCAGTGGTATAAACAGGGACAGGATGCGCTTGATAGGGACTCGACTAGGGTCTACAGTCTTATAGGATTCAGGCTTTTTTTTCCCCGTGTCCCATAACCATGATGGGATTAGCATTGTTCGAGGATCCGCCAAATCCCCACTGGATGCGACGCTTGGCGACCGGCGCACATCAGATAATTATGTGAGAGCACACATTCAATCTCTTGAGGCCACAATAACAAGTCCATGTCTTGACAAGCCCATCACTGTTGATGCCGCGATAACGGGCTCTTCGGCTTAATCCATCACAGCACCCTAACACATGGAGAGTCACCAAATGTTTGTACATCTGATAGATAACAAATCCCTCTCTTCTGTCAAATTTTCCCCTGCTATGATTGGATTTTCCATGCACATCAATTCTTCATGTTCCCTCTCTTACCTTGGTTTTTCTTATTAGTCAGGGTATCGCCACAAAAATATCATTACCCAGCAATCTACCTCATACATCAGGTGATGAATCTGATAACTCTTCTAAACAGGAAAAGTAGAAGAAAAGAAATATAGAAGACAGCATCGACAGCATATTGCAAGGCATTGGTTTCACACCGACATTGAAGATTCTATGAGACTTGAATATTCGCTCTATAAACTTCAGCAGCTCATGAATAAAGATTAGACATACCTCAAGGGAAGCAGAAACCAAAATGTGTGGTAATCCTCAGTTAAAAAGATGTGGGCATGATGCATGATGCCACGGTGCAATATTCGCTCTATAAACTTCGGCAGCTTATGAATAAAGATTAGAAATACCTCAAGTGAAGCAGAAAGCACAATGTATGGTAATCCTCAGTTAAAAAGATGTGGGCATGATGCATGATGCCACAGTGCACTTGGCGTCTGTGTTTGTGTTCTGTTAAAGCTTTCAAGGTTTTTGCTTATTTGAGCTCCGGAATTCTAAAGATAAAGATTTTACCTGCAGACGAATCACAAATTTGCCTGAGAGTTATAATTTCCCTGTCAACAGTTATAGCATCCAATAACAGGAAATTCCTGGTCGTATCCAAGTTTTCATTTTATTGTTTATTGTCCTCATAAGTTGAAAAAGAATGTATTTTTTCTTGCAACATTGATTGCTTCACTACCATTGCCTTGCAGTGCAATGTTCTTAAAAGTAAATGAAGCAATGTCTAAATAATCATTTTATGGTATCTCCTACACTTTCCTTCTCTTATGACTTAAATTGAAATCACGGTTGTCATTGCTGTCCTGGATGATTCTTTTATTGGCCCTTAAATCGCCATTTTTTGAGGCTTGCTGTTTCTGTGAACTCTCGGGTTTGCTAGGTGTATATGGTGACTTAGCAGGGGTTCCTGTGCGCATTTGCTTTTGCTTCTTCTGTTTCTTCTCATGTGCTCTTTTTGCTCTTTCAGGGGACAACAAGCCATGTTCCATCATCCTGTACATTATAAGTATGAGAAACCTTTTGAGTTATCGCCAAATTAAAATTCAAACATGCTTAACAAGACTAGTAGTACATAGCATCATTAATTAACCAAGGATAAGAAATAATGACCTTCTGCAATATGACAATAGCGTTAATTATAGTGCTGCAGCAAAATCCAAGCTTGTTTCTTAATAGAATGCCTCATTGCTCAGTGATTGCTAATAGTTGGCCAGTTCCAAGCTAGTTCAGATCGACACAATGCTATTAAAATCCTGGTATAGCAAGAAAAAAAGAGAATCCTTTCTCCTGAGTTTCTTCTCAGTCAAGATTCTATAAGGACATTCATTCCTTGACATCTTAGTTCTGTCGATTATCTTAACATTCTCACCTAGCTGTCCCCAAATTAATCTTCATGGCCACCAACTCAGTAAATTTTCTCAAGATAATCGAGCATCTAAGCCAGGATAGAATGCATCATGTCCTCAATTTGAGCAGTCAAAGTTCAGGTCTGTTATGACAACAAAAAATGTTTCTATGCAGTACATTTGTCCCTCTAAAAAATCTTCAAAAGTTATATCCAAAGTAACCCGGCTTTATCAGACTCGATAGTTGGATTATGGGTACGCATTCCAGTTCAGGAAAAGAATCATGAGTTCTCTGGGTCCATCAAGTTCAGGGAAAATTGGCCGGTGCAGGAATTCTACTCACCACTTAAGTACAACCAGTCATAACAATTATATGAAATATCATGCCTCCCTCTTACTTTCTCAATTGAAAGTGGGGAGGGGTGTTTGAATGGAAGATGGAAGGTTATCCATTGAAGTTTTCCTGCATATCATCTATCCCCAGCCAATGCTCCAGGTCCCTGTTTAGCCACTCAAAACAAACTCCATGAACTCTTCTTTGACAAACTCCACCTAGTTTGTAAACAGGAACCTTTTGGAACTACATATACTGATTGCTGATAAGCCTTATCTCTGGCAATGAAACAAAAAAGAAAAACGATACTATCCTTGTTCACCTCTTTCAAAGTCACCTCCAGCTGGCTAATATAAGCGTAAGATCATGAACTCTTTACCATAAGTCACCAAATATAGCCTACATTTCAATTAAATTACTAGTGGCAACAAGTGGGTAATTACACAACACAAGTCCTGACACAAAATAAATCCAAATTTACTCAAATCATGGTTGATAATTAGAAATAACTAGAAAAAATGACCATCTCAACCACCAAACAAGGATCATAAGGAGATGGAACATGCCTGATACTAATCCTCATTGGAAAAATCAGAATCCTATCTAAAAGGGAGGTTCTCAGGTAAAACTGTTTCATCTACTTCTAGCTACAGATGGCTTCTGTTGTCTCGACTGGTCATCAAGTCGAAAGTCTTCTTTCTTCAGTAATTAGAAGTAAGTTTATCGATGAATAATTTACTCCTTGATGGAAAAGTTGTATCCAGAACATAAAACATCGAATGGCAATTATCATATGTGTTTGCTCATATCTAATATAGCAATTTACAATTGAACTCCAGCAGTCAGTGCCCAAAGCACCGATAAGAAAAACACCAGCCACAACCATTCTATTCAAATTCCTGAAACATATGACCGTCGCAACTAAAGAAGGTCGACAATACTCACCAGAACTCCGCCATTTCGCTCGTGGGGATTTGCTTCGACAACGACTCGTAAAAAATCCTCAAGGGCTCCCTCTGAAAATAGGGAACAAAGCAGAAAACAAGAAATGAAATTTCATTCCAACACCAGATGATTTTTATGCAACAAGAATCGCTCGGCAGTAGATGAGGAACCTCTTCAGGAGGATCGTGTTTCTGGCCAGGCAAATTGAACACTTTCTTCTCCCTCACTTTAGTGGCCGTCGTCGTCGTCGTTCTCGCCACGGTCTTCGACGAGCTCGGCATCGCCTTCGACTTCACCTACAAACATCGACCAAGCCCCGTCATTCTCAAATTCGCTCGCATTTCGAGTAACCAGATAGACTCGATTTCACTTCGATTTCATCCCTAGAAATCTCCAATCTCATCAAACGAGCTCAGCTCAATCGATCAATCGGAGCACGAACCAAAAACGCGTTTCAGCTGCAAATCCAGCTCCCGATTTCGTTTCTCGCACAAGTACCTCGGTTTTCACCACGGCCGAAGCGGATCTGTGCTTCGGGGCGACGGAATCGCGGCTCGAGGAGATCTCCACCTTCCTGCCGTGAGCCGAGCCGTCGAGCCTCACCTTCATCACTCCCGGTCTCCTGCTGTCCATCGCCGGCGATCGGCCGCGAATCGATCCCCCTCCGTTCGGACCTCCCTTCGGAATCCGGCGAATCGAGATCGGAATTCGAGAGCGCGGCGTCCGGAGAAGAAGAAGAAGAAGAAGATCGAAGTTGCATTCGGAAGTTAAAAGTCCGTTTTAACTGCCCCTTTTAACTCAGTTGGTGGACTGGGCGCGGCCGGAAATGACTCGAATGCCCCTCGCCGCGCCATCCGCCACGTGGGCGGCGGCGGTGGCGGAGGGTCCCCGGCGCTCACGATCGGGCGGCCGGAGGAAGCCTTGCCCCTGGCCGCGACGAATCTCGTCCGTGCGATGCGGCGGCCGGGATTGGATTTCCGGCCGGAGGTGGACGCCGCGGATGCACACGCCGGGAAGGAATCCGATTGGTTCCTGAGGATTCCCATCAGCGAAAGGGTAATTTTCTTCTGAGAAATGTCGTTAATTACAAATGAAGTTATATTTTGAGATGATAAATTTTTTTTATTATTATCAAAAACGAGAAACACGTGAATAACTTTCGATTTTCTTAATACGCGTGGCTGGTGCAAATTTACTCATATTCCACCGCAAAATTTTAAGGAAGAGAGACTCCTCTAGTGATTTTTTGCAAACCCATTAATTTAATTAGGGAAGAACTCCAAAATAGAAAATATATATATAAATATAATTTTTTAAGTTTCTATTACCACGCCGACCCAAAAAAATGTATCTATTACTATGATTTGGAGAACGATTTTCCTTCTTTCAATTTCATGAACCAGACATGCCTGAACTCTCTTTTTTTTTCGCCTTGCATTAAACTTCTATGAAAGTATTAACGGTCTCTTTATGAAATTTAATTTCATGAAATTTAAATGTTTTGTGGAGGATTTTCTGAGGAGGTGGTAGCATTACAAACCTACCTCAAAACTCAAAAAGTGCAATTTGCATCTTTACGGATTATTTAAAAGATGCGACATCGGTCAGGAATCTTTGCTAGTGGGTCGGCGCCAAAAAGGCGTGGAACATTTCTTTTTTTGCATGAGAATGGGAGTAAAGCAAAAATAGACAGGTCGAAAAGCACAGAATATAAAGATTTGACCCAAAAAATCAAAGCACAGAATAAAGCATTCATCCTCCATTGCCTTTCCTCCCATGCTTTTCTCTAAGGAACAGATCACCGGCTCGGTACTAAAGCCACACCGCTTCTTTTGCTCTTGCAACATAACACATCACCAGAATGCTCCTTCTGTACATTTCCTCGTATGGTTCTGTTTCGGTTTTCGCCGACGTGCATGTATCGACAAGAGAACCCTTCGGTGTTTTACATCGACCGGGCATGAAAATGAATGATCTTTATTTGTGGGTGGATACTCCCACCGGAAGAGGAAACTCTTGCTGCGCATGAATGGGTTCTCAGATGTGCAAGTATACTCGTGCGCAAATGCAGCTGATAATTGAACAACTGGTGAACAATGGAGAAGGAAACAGAGGACGGGTGTCTGTACAGTGTACATTTCTCGCGAAAAGCCACTACCTGAATTACTTATCTCCATCTTCCTATTGACCATAGCTACCTGGGGTTAATTTGAAATACCCTGTTGTACCAAATCGAGTGGAGTATCATGTGAAAGATGTCGTACTTAACCGGCCTCCTGTGCCAAAGGAAATGCTGCTGTACCTTCTTGACCCGCATCTGCATCTGCCGGAATCTTCTGTCCGGGATGGAGAGGAGTATGTCCTTCAAGTTCGGGATGTCCTTCTCCAGTACAAAAACGGCAAAGGATTCCCAGTTCAGAGTCTCAAAGAATGGGGGCACAAAATTGTCGGATATGATCACGGGCACGCACTCGTAGAAGATGGCTTCCACAACTCGAGGACTGTTTACTTCGTAACCTTTCGCGCATATGCAGTATTTGCTGCTTCTCATGTGCTGAATGTAGTTCATATTACCCTTGACGTTGGGCATGGGACCGAATATCCTCATGTCTGGATCTTTGTTGCCCCAATGCTGTAATAGAATCGGCCTAACATATCCATGCATGTTCCCAGCAAAGAAAGCTAGGATTGACCTCTGAGATGGTGGTTTGCCTCCAACATTTCTGAGAGGTTTCTTAACTGACCGCACATAGGTTTCTGGTAGTGAGACATCCTTACCGAAAACGAAGCCTTCTTTAACATCAGCATTGCAGAGCGCCCTTATGCAACTGGCCATAATTCTCCTTGTTTCAGATGGGGCCTGAGGAAGGTTTTGAAGTAACTCAGAAGATGGTGGCAATAAAAACAGCATAGAGTTACAGTAAACAAACTAATGTGATTTGCGTACATATGAATATGCTGAGTAAAACTAAAAGCATACCCAGTCGTGGCAAGCTACAAGGAAATGGTCTGCTCCTCCAGTTCTATTCCAGAATGGGTGCGTTCCCTTGATAACATCCAAATAATTTCTCAAAAATTGTATAAGGTTCTTATGACTGTGGGAATTGGGGACGTATAAGGTTTCCTCGAGCATCCGAGAACTGAATGGCAAGTAAAACAGGTGGGCCTTTCTAGCATTCTTAGTGACAAATTTCTTGTTTGCTTCCAGTAGCTTCATAAACCATCCTTCAGAAGCATATATTCCTTGGAGCACTGGTTGATGTAAAATTGGTTTTTGTCCTTCTTTGTAAATGTATACTTTGAGCATCTCTTCCATTAATTCATAGCTCCTGCAATTTTCAGTTATGATTTTAGAGCAGAGTAGTGAGACATCCTCTTTCCAGACATCATCTAGGTGTGTGAACCAACTTGCATTTCTTTTATGGACATAGAATAGGTTGTGAACCTACTGTCTCTTCTTATCCAGAGTAATCTACCGTATGAACAGTAAACATGCTGCCCAAACTGGAATTAAGCTGACTAGCTGAGCCACTGATTTAACTCAAAAGGTTCTCGAACCTCATAAGGAGCACTTCCAACTCATGTATACAACTTTTATGCCTACTCACGAAGGTAAAGCTATAAGATATAAAATAATATGCTATATTAAATTCACTCAGCTTGATCCCCCATATGCATTTTATTATATATAATTACTAGAACGTTTTCAATAGAAACAGTGCTGGTAAAAGAAAAGAGAAATTAACGAAGCAGGCTCTCATGTATAAAGGGAAAAAAACCAAAACCAGAAAGAAAAGAAATAGGATCTAATGCACATAAGTGGTTATCGATCCAAGTATTACCTTTTGAACATGGAAACATTTCGATAAAGAGGGGCATAAAGGTTCGGGTCACTCATGATGGGAGCATTCTCAATTTGCAATTTTGCTTTTAACAATTCTTGATCAACCACTGAAGACCACCGTGGCTTCTGCAACCACAATGCAAACATGTGAATTTCTAAAAAAGGAGTTCATGATATCACAGTCAAATAAATAAATACTCCAGCCCTCACCATTGACCGGTACGCAACACGGCTCTGAAGCAACAAAGCATTCATCTCTGCTATTGTAATTACTGCTGATGTTGGTGCCTGAGGTGTTTCATGCCTATCATGGGTGGTGGTGGTAGGAGAACTGTGATTTAATGAAGAGACATCGCCCTGCATTTGGTTAGACTTGTCGTCTGGCTTATGAACTGGAGATGAGTATATTTCGGTTGAGGAAGTATTAAGAACAGGTGATGGAATGGAAATTATCGCATTTGGGTCTTCTTTTATTGATGAGGTTGAGTTCGGAGATGAATCTACAGGTGGAATTGCAGGTGAGGGAGGTTTGTAACTGACTGAGTTGTCACCATGTTCAGGTATTCCAACATTGTTCTTCTTATTGGCAGATGACGAGTTGCTGTACATAGCTGAACTATTTAGAGAAAGCTTCTCATTACTCTCAGGCACCATAGCTTCCTCTGATGCATATCCACCGATTGATTTATTGGCACCTGGAGGCGCGGTAGTTCCATTTACCTCCACTAGATTCTCCATTGATGACTTTTCATCACCAGTTGTATAGTTATTTACACCATAAGATTCATTGGAAACTGTATTAATCTTTGGTACAGTGCCATCATCCAAAATTGAGCCTCTCTCTTCAAACCCACTGTCATCCACTCTTTCATGAATGCTAGAAGCAGTAGTTGTGTCCGAGTCATTTGAAAGTGTCTTCTTACCTGATATATCTGATATAATTGGCGATTCTTCCACATTGACAGTATCCCCTTCTAACGGAACGTTGCTTGCAGAAAATAGAGATGCCAGGACATTCCCACGTGGAAGTTCGACAGACTGAAGAAATAGAACAACAGCAAATAATACTCCCAGAAGCCATAGCAACTTTCTTGTTTCCAACTGACACATTGAATGGAATTTATGATCCATTGGGAAACAACTCATTAGTTTGTAGCCTCTAAGCTCGATATAAAACCGCGCGTGCCCTCAACCTGCACATTTTTCCAACTGCAAAAGTCAGCATTCCAAGAAACTGAACCAAGAAACATATAACATTGCCAGTAGTTCTACGGAACCTATATAAGTACATGTCACTGAAATTGCTAACTAGAGTTCCACATGCAGGAGAACAGAGCAACTGCAGCGCCACAGAGTTAATGATACACAAAACATCACTGATATTTGCTCTGCAGCAACTCTGTTTCCCTGGTCCTTCTATTGAAATACAAGAGCGAAAAGAACTGACTTAATCGAAAAATTGAAGCAGTCCAAGCAATTTAAATAAGGAAAGCATAAAAATTTAGCAGCTGCACCTGCATGCTCAACCAACAACTAAGACTGTTTACTGGAATGCAAAAGGGTCCTCTCTATCACATCATTAGTCGGCACAGCCAACTTGCCATGCATCTACACAAAACGAACAAAGTAAAATAGCATGCTCATCGGGAGAACTCAGCCAATAGATCCTTCACCCACGTTTGGCGCCAATCTCGTAATTGCTAACACATGCAGAATGAGGACAGGGTCTGAACGGGCAACAATACGGTGGAGTCTACTCAGTTCATAACACCCCTACCCATCTACATTTTCTTAGAAAACAGAAAAGGGACTCGTGAACTACGCTTTCCATTTCAAGAACAGCGTACGGTTTCATATCGTGAGCGCCGGCGACACACTCTGATTATTCCATCTTGAAGAAACTTTGAGATTGAATAGGAATATGAAACAAAAGCTCCGGCCTCATGCAAGCCACTAGATGAAATTCGAACCGGAAATGATGATTCACAATCTTCTCCCGTCGAGCATTTCTGCTACCGACGAGGGAGATCTGTCAGCGCTAAACGAGGTCAAATTTCGAACTCCCATTTGACCGCGTCCAACTCCCTGCCAAAACCCACAACTCCATTCACGACCCCTTCGCATTCCCCAAAGCTAACGCGACTCAACTCGCCCGTCCGAAACGCGACTCAACTCGCCGCCCCGCAGCAAGCACCAAACGACACCAACCGACACGGCGATCACCCGCCGTCAACGAAGCTGAAGAACCGGGACTCAGCTTCCGACCAGAAAATCCCTCACGCCCCCCCGCACCAACCCCACCGGATCACGCGAAGAGACGCGGACGAAGAAGAGCTCGTCGCCGGCGGAAAACCAGCAGCACAGAAATATAAAATTCGATCGGGACCCGACCACTCACCGGCGCTCGATTCCGCCGCCGGAGCAAAACAGGGGTCAACGCCGGCGGTCGCGGAGGAGCGGCGGCGAGGTTCCCCGGAGCCGCTCGAGCACGCAAGGCATCCTCGTCGTCTTCCCCGTCGAGTGATTTCGGGATTCCGAGGAGACTTTCTCTGCTGTCGTGACGAAAGCAGCGAGCAGTATTAAAACGAGGAGAAAGAGAGAGAGAGAGAAAGAGAGAGATGCAGCGTCTGGTGGCCGACGTCCGGAAATGGGGCTTGACTCGGCGTGGTATTTACGGCGGATGCCACCAATCATTTTCGGTTTCATTACACTCCGCGGGGAGGGGGAGGGAGTCCTGCGGTTTTATTTGCCCACGCGCGTTGCGGCGCGTGCCGCGAGGTCTTGTCCGAGCGGGGAGCGTGCCGTACTAGCGGTCAAAAAGTAGAGCGGGGAAAAAAAAAAAAAGAGAGAAGAATTTGACCCGAAAATGGGGAAACAAAGAGACAGTACGTCTTTTACGTCTTTTAAAGAAAAGTTTAGAGGGGGGTTTCACTTTCTACCTTTAATCATTTGTTCAATTTTACTTTTACAGTTGTTAATTAGCCAATTCTATGTTATATTGCATTACTATACTAAAGGTAGAGAAATGTGGTTGCATTTGGTAAAGTTTTTGGGGAAAGTAACTTTGACTATACTTGTAAATAACTTTTGCTATTTAAAAAAAAAAAAAACTCAAACCTTCACTGGTGAGCCATATTTACCACCTTTCAATCTCACATGGGTTTACAATCAGACTGATCGCTAGATCTGGACTTACCGATGACTTCCCAAGATGAGGGCATTTTCGAAATTTCAAAAGTTTAGTGAGAATAAAATTGTAAGAAAAGAAAATATTAACATTTCAAGAATACTAAACTCGAAACTCCTATGGATCGATCTGCCTTAAGGAATTTAAGAGGACTTTAGCATTGCAGTATTACCAAGCAACTTGAATCGGTTCCCTAACACAATCTATGTAAAGTGATAGAACGATGCCAACTTAAAAGTATATATATATTAATCAAAATTCATAAAATGCCCGGCTAAACGGAAGAAACGGTCCTCCTAAAATGTAATAAAAGCGTGGCTATCACGCGCCTTCGTGGAGCGTGAGCAGAAAGTCCCCGTGAATTGCTGGCTTGGGCCGCTTTGGTGGGCCACATGGGCAGGGCCCAGACGCAGATGTGACTTCTCGTCGTTCCACGTGCCGTCGCTATCGTATAATCTCATCGCCGCCATCCTCGCCGGAAAGACTTGCATGCACGCTTAGCCAAGAATATAGGCTCATGCTAAACCCGTGCAAGTCCCACGAACCCCACCCCCAAATTTTAGGCATTCCTAAACATTATGTGAATATTAACTCATGCTTTAATTGAACCAAATCTAGCTTTCGCGCCATTCTCCCACCAACAAAATATATGGAAAATCTCTCGTATCTTTACGGAATGAGCTGTTTGTAATGTTTCGACGTCAGGCGATTATCATGATTCCTTATAGTTCTAATTAAGGATGTGTAAAAGGAGATCTTCTTTATCTATCTGATTCTCAGATCCGGTTTATTAGAATTAGGGTAAGTACTGGTCCAATTTTTGGTTCTAAGTATGGAATTACTCACCCTCTCGTTTGGAACGGATTGGTACATATATTTTAAGATTAAAACCCTAATTTCCTCTTCATCTGTCTCTGTCTCTCACCTTACACATCTCGCGGTCCCCACGTTTCTCTCTCTCTCTCCCTCTTCCTCTCAATGGTCTTTGGCCTCGTCAATCCCTCTCTCACTCTTGCTATTGAAGCTATTGAATGCCTTCGGCCTCATCGCTTCATCTATTACTCTCACTTTTCGGTTGTCTCCGACTTTCGATCTCATCACTTACTTTTAAGTCTCATGCCTCTTTCGAAATGGGGACATTTCAACTGGTTTTATAAACCTACAAAGTCTGATTCCCGAGTGGGTCAATGGAATCAACGAGTGGTTCACGATTCTAATTTTTCAGAATCGATTCTCAGTGGACAATTCCCATTGCCCACCCTTAAATTGATCAGCACTAAGCCTAATGGCAAGTAGAATTAAAATTCGCTTATCTTTCACCTTCTTAGCTAATTGAGATTGTCTTTTGTTTTCGACTTATTCTTCTGAATCAACCAAGTCTTAAAAACATTTATTGTTATCTTATTATTTCCCTCGTAGAGTGCGTGGTTTTTTTGCTAGTTAGTTAAGAGGGCAAATAGAGATTTTTTTTTTGGTCGATACTATCTCACATGTCTTTTACTCTATGTTAACCATTCTCATCCTACAAGTATTAATTTATTTTAAAGAAATATGCTAAATCTCAAATTTAGGGAAAATTTCAAATGAGGGTCTGAAGTGCGCTCATTTTCTCAAAAAAAAGGCTCGAAGTGAATTTTCTTTCGAATAATGACATGAAATGGTTAAATTGTTTTAAATAAGGATTTAAAATGGCCAAATGATCTCAAATAAAGCCTTTGGTCAACCGATGACTATTTTGGTCATCATAGAAAGAGTATTTTGGTAAAAAAATCATAACCATGTTTTAAAATTTTTTTGCCTTTTCTTTTTCTTTTCTCCTATTCCCTCCCCTGCGCATTGCTATTGATGGTTGGTGGAGGTCGCTCGCCTCAGGCACCCTTGCTCGAGCTAGCTGGGGTCAAGCCAAATCTATTGAAGGAGGATGGGTGGGGGCCGAGGGGAGGGGGGTTGTTTGCCCTTGTTAGCCCAAGTGGGGGTAACCCTTGCTTGACACTGGTGAGGGTGGCTCTCGCCTCAGTGGAAGGGGGAAAAAGAAGAAATAAAGAATAAGAAAAAATAAAACATAAAACATAAAAATTTTAAAGACCAAAATACCTTTCGTTTTGAGAGGGGTTATGCTTTATTTTTTGAAATTGATATGGTCACTTTAAATCCACATTTAAAATAAGTTTTATTTTGCATCCTTATTTGAAACGATTTGACTATTTCAAACTCTTATTTAAAACAATGCTTACTTTGGATTTTTATTTGAGAAAACAAGATTATTTTAGGTTATTATTTGAAATTTTCCCTCAATTTGATGTAAAAAATACCTCATAAATGTAATAATAAAATTTCCTCAGTCTCTTTTTTTGAAAAAAAAAAAAAAAAAAAAAAAGGCGGGGTGAGGGGTTTAGTAGCGAACCGCCGCGCAAACGGCCATCTTCGTCTTGCATCCGGCGAAAGCCCTAAAACCCTAATTCCCAAAACTCGCGCAGAACGGAAATGGAGGTCGATCGAGCCGACGGCCGTAACCCTAACCAGCTGAGGCCTCTCTCTTGCTCCCGGCGCGTCCTCAACCGGGCTCACGGCTCCGCGAGCTGGGCTCAAGGTACTCCTCTGTTCCTCGCATTGCGTTCTTTCGCATGATCGTTCTGATGATCGAGGCGTCCGGCTCGTTTCGCGAGCTGTTCGATAAAGGTGCTTCTTTTCGGCTCAAATCGTCTGAAATCGAAGTGGGTTTTGTTTATTATTTTGGGGGGGGATTTTGGTTTTGTTGTTCAGGGAATACGCAGGTTCTTGCCGCGGTTTATGGGCCGAAGGCGGGGACGAAGAAGAACGAGAATCCGGAGAAGGCTTCCGTCGAGGTCATCTGGAAGCCCAAAACAGGGCAGATTGGTGAGAATTCTTTTGCCCTTTTTCGGGCGTATGTTGCCGCGGAGGAGTGCGCACGCATTGTATTGATTCTCGTGTGATTGCAGGAAAGCAGGAGAAGGAGTACGAGATGGTGCTGAAGAGGACGTTGCAGAGCATCTGCATCCTGACTATACACCCGAATACCACCACCTCGGTGATTGTTCAGGTTAGCTGCTCGCCTTATGCACTAGTCTCTGTAAATTCAATGCGTGGACTCATTGTTTTCCTTCAATGAGCAGAGAGCATGGTAGATGCTAGATGTTGGTTGTTGTCCTTCAGTTGAGCTTCACGCCTACTGTATGAGTTTAGGTGTCCCAAACTGGTCTATCGATCCTCACCTTATTTTGGCAACTAGATGTAACCCGTAGGCCAACATTTTTTCAGAGTTTATACTGTGTATAATCAGCACTACACCTATTAGCTTCTTTATTGGTCTTGAGTTTTGACAGTCACTTTTGCTGAATTCTGGTGGAATGAATCTAAGATGGCTCATCTGGAAAACTTTGGTGGCTTGAGAGTTCTAGAATCTGAGACAAAAACCCACTGTGATTCTTTAATGCGTTGTGCACACCTCTGGAACTTCAAAGGTTCCTTTTAGCTGGATTTTGTTTGATTTCTTGTCCAGCTGCTATTTATGACGCAAGACAAGTTTTCTATTCATGATGCAAGGTGGTCAGATACAATAATTTGAGTCTGTTACCTTTTTTTCCTTATGCTGGGCGATCTATTCTATTTTGCAGGTTGTCCATGATGACGGTGCTGTATCCATGATGACTAAAATTATATATGCAAGTGAATTCTGCAGTCTTTCAAAATGCGTCATCATTTGGGGGTTACATAGGTAGATAATTTAACGAAGGCAGAGATGCCTAAGATGAAGAATTAGTTAGAGGTCGTTCACATGGAGATAGGTCTTGTAAACTTTGTCTGTAGTGTGGTGTATGACCCATTAAAGTACCTTTTTCTGTTTGTTGTCAGACATTGTATCGCTAATTAGAGGCTATTTGATGATCGAAATATTTTAGATGGCGGTTGGCCTTAGATGCTTGTGATGGCTGAGATCAATCTTAAAGGATGTTGTTTGATCTGGGAAAATATTAGATCAGATATTGTTTTTGGGAACTAATAGTGGATGGAAAGAACAGAAGCAGCTTTGAGAGTTTCTTGGGTATGAATTTGTCCACTTCTGGATTTTTGCCATATTTTGGACAGTGTGTCATAGCTTGAATGGTGGTTTAGATTTCATTGTGAGCTCTTCTTGCCTAGGAAAACAACTATTACTAAGAGAAGACAATGTGTGTCACACTTCACTCTCAAGTACCCAAATAAAGGCTTTATTAGTTGTGACTGTTCTCGACATTGGATTTATCAGGTATTGACAAATGGACCAATAGAGCATCTTTGACTTTCTCGGCACGCATATTTTAGCAAATATTGCATGCAAAATTTCAATTCTGTTACTTATGAGTTGTTACGATGAAGCTTCCTTGACTGAATCTTGGTAGCTTCTCCCTTGTGCCATAAATGCATCATGTGCTGCTCTTGTAGATGCTGGCATTCCTCTGAAGCATCTTGCTGGTAATTGAAGCTCATTGTTCTTTGTATAGCTTTTCATGTCTCGTAACAACATGAATTGAAATTTCTACTCATACTATTGTTGGTTTATGCAGTTGCAATATGTTGTTGTTTGGCTGACAGTGGACTCGTGATGCTGGACCCAACTAAGTTAGAGGAAGAGGTGACTTTTTCATCATGGAGTTTTATCTCTGCAGTGAACAATTGCATTAGTTGATAAGTGCAACCCTTTCTTCTGGCCATTAAACGTCTAGATGTATGTGATGAATAGCTTTATTCATAGAGATACTTTATGATTCGTGGATGGTGAAACAAGGTTCTATTTGTTTAACCTAACACAGACGAGATACCATTGCTTGAAGTTTCATTGATATGGGCAGTTTATTTAAACAGTGAACCGGTTTTTCTCTCGACAATCTTTCTTTGTTTTCTAAAGAATAATTGGAAAATATGCATTTTTGCTGGAGTCTGAAGTATTTATTCTTTCCCTGGACTAGCTACGACACGGAATGCATATTTGCATGTAGTCAGGGAGCCAATGACGTATGTCTTCTGTTGAATTTTTTGGCAGAAAATGAAGGCATTCGTGTATCTGGTTTTACCGAATTCGATCCTATCTGTCCTTCCTGAAGAATCATCATCAGTAAAAGGTGAACAAATGGAACAGGGGCTCATCACGTCTGTCACTCATGGTGTCATGGCAGGTATTAAGTCCAGATGATTAAATTTATCATCAAATGTTTCCTGTGGGAAACAGACTTTTTCAATGCATGAATTTAAGATAGCTAAAGCTTTTGGTTTCAAATTGTTCCTGATTTTGGTTTCACGTATCTTTGTGCAACCTAATTCTGAAATTTTGTTCGCTTCTCTTTTTCAAGTGGACGATTATCTTCATTGCTTAGAACGTGGTCGTGCGGCAACCTCAAAAATGTCTGATTTCCTCCGGAGAAATTTACAACCACAGCTTTCTAGTGATTCATCCAAGGCAGGATGAATTCACCGCTGCAATCTGTAGTTTGTATTTGATATTTACCCCTTGTAATTGTCTTTCTTTGTGAAAATTTCATTAACTCTAGGGTAGATCTTTCCAGTGATGCTGCACATAGCAGGTATGTATGTGGCTGACTTCCAGAGTTGTTTTGGACATCTATTGATAAGCAGTTACACACATATATATATGTTGGCGATCTTGCCGTGATTTTTCTTTTGGAGTGCGTGTTTGGTTGCAAACAAGAAATTTCAGGTAATGAATAACCTATAATTCCTTTCATCCACTCGAGCTAATAAACGCGCATGCTCATTCATACAAGGTAGTTTCAACTTAGTTTTGATCCCCAGGTGCACTCCTTTCCTTCTTACTAAGGTTTTGGTCACGAGTGGATGGCTACATACTCGTACATGTGAACATGTGTAGATATATCCTATTCTTGGTGCATGTGCACCTTTCTGCTATAAACATTGTCTTAGCCAGTGGACATTTGACTATCCCTCTTCTGTTAGCCACATGAATTGCAAAATTATTATTGGATTGTTCTTCACTGGCATTTACAGATGACATGCTATTATCAGCTTTTTTTTTTTTTTTTTAATAAAGAAAAGTGGGTGAGGAATTTGCCTTGGCTGGGTTTTCACCTTGAATTCGAGATGGCAAGAGATTGAGGACAAGTAATTTGAATCAGCTATAGGTTTATGATTGTGGATGAGAGTTGCCATCCGCGCGTCTTCTGACTATTGAAAATGGAAGTTCAAGCTTTGAAGCTCTTTTTCCAGCATTCCTTTCAATTCTTTTAACCGATTTGGCAACTTTCAGCTATACAAAGTTTAGGTTATTTTCTGGGTCGACATTTATCTTATTTCGGCCTTTCTTTTTTTCTTTTGAAACAATTGACTGGCTTTGAACTTGATTCGATTATCCAAGGAAGCCCAGTTGGCATTCAAAGCCAGCCCATTGAAACTAAATTTTTTCGAACGAAGACTCGTCTTCTTATGGTTAATAACACGTCAATGGAAGATTCTCACTGAAGTAAGAGATCACCTGTTTGAGAATGTGAGTGAGACAATTCTCAAAAGAAGCATATTCATTTGACTGTCCAGTCTAGTAATTAAAGCCAAATAGCCTCCCCAACACAGTTTCTGTCAGGTAGCAACTCCATCTGTAGCTGAGAATGGAAGCATATCTACACAAAAGATTCTCTGAGAAAACAATGAATAACTTCCAACCCAGTGGGCTTAAACGTATTGATATTAAATCATCAGTCAACTAATTAGAATTTTTCACTGTTATCATTGTCTCGTGAAAGTGATTGATGCCAAACCGACATTCTCAATAAAACAATCCATGATTACGAGTCTCGTATCGTAAGGAATCATGGATTGATGGGTATGCAACAACCAACTAGAGCATGCCAGACATGATGCTAGTTTCGACCCATTTTAGAGATCATAGAGAGAGTGGAGGTAAATACTATAATGACTATTAGCATGTCACATCAATTAATGATGTGGTGTGTGACAATTGATATAATATTGTGTCTGTCTTGGTAAATCGAGACATTGTGTCCAATATGGACCAGCCTAATTTAATGTCCTCTTTCATTGTATGCAAACTAAGCAATGACGTTGGCTGGATAGATCTTCAAATGACCAAATAATCCTTGATTTTATATGGATAATTAAAATACATAATTGCATTGCATTGACACAATAATTATGAGTATATAAACCCTGTGTTAACCCCTTAGGTAGAAGGAGAGATAGAGAGATGTTATCTTCACATATGGCGCTTCAAGTGAACTGCTCTGTGCAGAGGCCCTCCATTTTCATCAACTTTGATCACTTCAAAAGCAGCATCTCTCATGTTCTTAGACGTGGTGTGTGATGATCGATATAATATTGTGTCTATCTTGGTAAATTGAGACATCTTTGTCCAATATGGACCATCCTAATTTAATGTCCTCTTTCATCGTATGCAAACTAAGCAATGACGTTGGCCGGATTGATCTTCAAATGACAAAACAATCCTTGATTTTATGTGGATAATTAAAATACATACTTGCATTGTATTGACACAATAATTATGAGTATATAAACCCCGTGTTAACCCCTTAGGTAGAAGGAGAGATAGAGAGACGTTATCTTCACATATGGCGCTTCAAGTGAACTGCTCTGTGCAGAGGCCCTCCATTTTCATCAACTTTGATCACTTCAAAAGCAGCATCTCTCAAGTTCTTCAAGTATCTCTCTCTCTCTCTCTCTCTCTCTCTCTCTCTCTCTCTCTCTCTCTCTCTCACACACATATCATAGTTGACAAGGTTGATCCTTCTCTTTGGTTTTGGTTGAGCTCTCCATTAGAGTTGACACTAATCTGTAGTCATGTCTATAAGGTGATCAATTAGATTTTCCTTTGAATGGCAATGGTTATCTCACTTCTCCTTCAATTACAAGTTTCTTAAATCATGATATGCTCATCTAAATTAGAGTCCATCAACAGGAGAAATGGAGTTAATAATTTGAATCTTGTAGCAATAACTGATCTGCTAAACTAAATGAATGTTGCAATTCCATGAGCAGCCATTGTCGAAGAATTTGCAGCAAGCCCCTATTCGACTTGATTTTCCTAGCGCAATCAAGAATGTTTGTGTGAACACGTTTTATGTATTTGTGAGTTCAGTGTTTGAGTTCATGGACCAACCATCGCTAACATCTCAGGTAAACTTATCCAAACTACATTTCATTTTAGACTAGTTACTAGGGGTGTGCAAAAGAACTGGGAACTGCTTAGATCGGATCAGATCGAACCGAAATTGGCAGTTCCCATTAGAGTCGGTCTGGTTCCCTGTTCCAATTTAATAGAACGGATGAGTACTGGTCCAGTTCTCGGTTTTAGGCGTGGAACTGTCTACCTAGCCATGTGGATGGCACTGTGTGTGTATATATATATATTAAAAAAAAGACATTCCATCTCAATTACTTAATTATTTTGTAGTTTTTCGACCAAATATATATGAACATACATGTATATTTGTAGTTATTGAACATTATTGACTAATTTTTTTCTCTTGGATGTGTAATACAACTAACCTTCCATTTTTTTTCATTATAATAATCCATTTACTTGCTTTCTCAATCAAAACAAAATAAAAAAAAGAAAAAAAGGGAGAGAATCGATTGGAGATGTCCATAAATGTTACGTCATTTTGTTGCCATGATACAAAATTAAGAGCCAACAGCTCATTTTTAATAGTATAATTATGTCTATCCTAGGCCATTTCCATGATTAAATTAGGTTGACGTTGAAAAAAGATGGATCAAGCGATTAATATGTTAGGAGTCTAACTCTCCACATGTTTCTAGTGCTGGGAAACTGTAAGAGGATCACACGATGACCTTAGAAGAAATTAAGTTTTTAACTAACGAGTATTGTTTATTCGTCTCACCCTGTAGTTCTCAATCTTTAATCAAAATTAATGGCTCGCAATTTTACCCAAATATAAGGCCAAATAAACTTTGGTGCTCTAAATAGAAAATAGGTCCATCGTGATATTAATCGATGAATCCAATTTTGTAGGGATTGAGGATTGATTCCATGGACCAACTCGGGAATCGGACATGACCGGCGGTTTGGTTCCCGGGTGGATCCATGAAACCAATGGATGGGTTTCGGTTTCAGTTTTTTAGAATCGGTTCTTAGTTGGCGGTTCTCGATTCTAAAGTGGGAACTGTCCACCCGGACCATACTCACTCCTACAATAGTCACAACACCATAGTTATATTGAAGATCTCGTGAGAAGACGATTGGTTTCTCCTTGAATCATTTGAGTTGTGCAGGGAAATTTCGCTCCAGTCACTGAATTAGGAGAAGCTGTTAACGTCGACGGCATTGAAGGGACAATTCCGGATGATTTTCCGTCGGGCGTTTACATTAGAAACGGTAAGGACACACGCACTCTGCCAAAATTGTGTCTTGTAGTGAATGGTTTATCTCAATTTTTTTACACAAAAGCCAGACATTCAAATGATAGGCCTATGAAAAAAACAGATAAAGGAGACGTGACATAGTGAGCTATGCTATAATTTTTTATGAATAGTCGAATGCGATGCAAGTGCTCGACATAAATCATCGTACAGCAATACAATATGCAAAACAAAATGGCCTAGTCGTACAAATTTGGCTATGGCCATGGACAGTGAAAGAATGACAACATATGACACTCGTTCTTCTGCTGTATTGATCTAAACTTTCACGAATGCTTTTCATATAAATGGAATTTCGTTTAGCCAGCAATGTTGATTTATTTCTGTTTCTCACGGATCGCAGGGCCAAATCCTCTCTTTGGAGGGCTAAAATCAACCAAATCCGTATTTGGACAGTCGAGTCACACTTGGATTGATGGAGAAGGGATGCTTCATGCCGTGTACATCGACAAAGATAGTGATGGGAGATGGACTGTCCACTACAACAACAGACATGTCGAAACTGAAACATACAAACTAGAAAAACAAAGGAACAGACCTTCCTTTTTACCCGCCATAGAGGGTGATCCGCCGGCCATTTTGTCAGCTTATCTACTAAATTTGGTGCATTCACTGATCTACTTGAGTTCCTCTTTCATACTTAGCTTATTTATTGACACATGCAGTCTCGGCAATTTAATTCTGCAGTGCTGTAAGAGCAGTACATCATGAACATCTCATATAAAGCATCACTGACCGAGAATTCTGCCCCATTTTAAACTTCTTTCCAGTTGAGATTTGGGACAGTGAACAAACTGATTAGCAACACTAATGTTTTTGAGCACGGAGGGAAATTCTACTCGATTGCAGAAAATCACATGCCTCAAGAGATCGACATTTTTACACTAGAGACTCTTGGCAATTGGGATGTAGACAGAGATTGGAATCGACCATTCACGAGCCATCCAAAGGTGTGTCTTCATGAACCTGCACAGACACAAGCATTGCGCATGTCTTGAATATGACAAATAAAAACCAAACTCTCTAGTGCTTTTCTTCATGTGGCAGAGAGCTCCAGGTACAGGAGAGTTAGTTATAATTGGGGTTGATGCAGTAAAGCCTTTCATGGAACTCGGTGTCATCTCAGGTATTTTTCAAAGAACTTATTAAGGTGAGCTTCATGCAATTTCATTGTCAAAATTGGTAGTATCTTGATGGCCCTTTGATTCAAATTCAGCTGATGGGAAGAAATTACTTCATAAAGCTGATCTCAAACTCGACCGATGTAGCCTCTGCCATGAGATTGGTGTTACTCAGAGGTTAGCAATACATTTGACAAGTACACATCATGGTTCCGGCATCTATATAAGCTTGCAATTATAAATGTAGACACTGGCTCTGCAGGTACAATGTGATCATGGATTTTCCACTTACAATAGACATAAACCGACTCGTCAGAGGAGGACCGTGAGTTTCCCGCTGTCCTTATTAGAACATTCATTTTCTTGCCAATTCCCATTCTTTCATACAGGCGAAAAACTAAAACAATGTTTGACTAGCGGCAATATTTTCATTCATCGTGTAGATTGATACGATTCAACAAGAAAGAGTACGCGAGGATTGGGATAATGCCTCGCTATGGCGATGGAAACTCCATGCAATGGTTTGACGTCGAAACAAACTGCACGTTTCACATTCTGAACTGTTTTGAGGACGGTGATGAGGTAAAATAATCTGGAGTTAAGCATTCTTTTTCCCGAGGATCATTTTTCGGAAAGCTACGGACTTATTTCATGAAGCTGGATTACAGGTTGTAGTGTGGGCGTGCAGGGCTCTCGAATCAATCATCCCGGGCCCTGATTTTGGGTTGGACAAATTCCAATGGTTCTCTAAGAGATTCAAGCCATTCAAATCAAGTGAAGAAAATGTCTCTGCAACAGCTGAAGAAGAAGAAGAAGAAGAAGAAGGTGTTGGATGAAATCCCTTAAAGTATTTTGAAGTTGACAAAACAAGTTTATCAGTCTAGTCTGAAGACTTACAGATTCTATTGACAAAGTCTGAAGATCAAAGTCTGAAGATTAAAGTCTGAAGCTAGTAAGACTCAAGACTTATATTTTAAAGTCTACTCACAAGGACAGTTTCCAGGACGACGTTTATTCTGATCTTATACGATCTTTCTTCTAACGTTTGATGGATATCTTTCTACTGGATTCAGCACTAAACGATCTAAGTTTTATATGGAATATGTTTAGATTCTTTGACGACTTCGCAACTTATATTTGGAAGGATCTACTTATGGAAACCGAGATCCCGATTGTATGGGCGGCAGGATTGATGGGCTATCAACACTTACCTTAAAGAACTCGAGATCTCTCTAATTGATTCTGTCCAACGGGTTGATTGGAAGAACTTCTTTGGAAGGTGCCAACGGTAATCAAGGCATGAAGAAGTATATAAGAGAGATGCTCTAGTTGTTGAAGAGTGCGGATAGAAAAATTCCAAAGTCTGAAATCTCCTCTATCACTTTGCGATATCATTCTTTGAGCATTACATGTAATCAAAAGAGATATCATATTGTAGATCTTGAGGAAGTGTAGTAGAGTAATCTACTTTGTGGACTCAAGAGCGTGAGATTGTAATCACTCTTATTGATTCTTAGTGAAATCCGGCTGAAGGGCTGTCCGTGCGGGAGAGTGGACGTAGGCTTGATCTAAGCCGAACCACTATAAAACTGGAGTCTTGATTCTCTATCCTTAATCCTTTATATTGTTATTTGCTTTTATTTGCTGCAATCGTTGACTTTAAATTATTCATATCTTATTTGATTTGAATTGTTAAATTTGCGATAATCACCTATTCACCCCCTCTAGGTGCTAATACTAGTTCTAACAATTGGTATCAGAGCCTGTGTACTTGTTTATAAGAAGTGTCTTTACTTCTAAGTAAAAGATCTATGGCTAGTATGCTGCCTACAGGGTTGGTTGAAGGACAAAGCAACACCAGACTTCCATACTTTGATGGAAAAGATTACAGCATATGGAAAAATAAGATGAAGGCATTCCTAAGATCGAAAGATCCTTTGGAATGGGAAGTTGTTGATAAAGGAATTATTCCCGTTGCTGAATCGGACTCGAGAGAGGAAAAGAACTCCGCAACTGTTCCTATTCTTTTGACTCAAGAAGAAATTACCAAAAGACAAACTCTCGACGCCAAAGCTATTTACTCTTTATATTGTGCTTTATCCCCTCA
This sequence comes from Eucalyptus sp. ANBG9806169, assembly GCA_014182395.1. Lineage (NCBI taxonomy): Eukaryota > Viridiplantae > Streptophyta > Magnoliopsida > Myrtales > Myrtaceae > Eucalyptus > Eucalyptus sp. ANBG9806169. The sequence goes on along the minus strand of CM024575.1, from coordinate 46,034,936 downwards.
CCGAATATAATAGAATATCTTCTTGTGATACAGCAAAAGAAGTATGGGACAGGCTTCACATTACCTATGAAGGAACCGATCGTGTGAAAGAAACAAGGATCAACATTCTCTTGGGACAATATGAAGTTTTTAAGATGAGATCGGGAGAATCATCATCGACATGTTTAGTCGCTTTATTGAAATTGTGAATGGTCTTGAATATCGGGGACATCCAATCTCGGGACATATGAAGGTCAACAAACTTCTTCGTGGACTCTCAAAAGACTCGGAATCACATAAAAACCTCAATAAGAGAGACACAGAGGATTGCTCCACTTTCGTAGATGAATTAGTTGGAACTCTTCAATCCTATGAAGTAGAACGAGAACAACGAAGAGGAAGATTCAAAAGGTAAGAAATCTATTGCCTTAAAGTCTAATGACTATTCGATGTTACAGATTCAAGAAGATCTAGATGATGAATAACGGCATTGATGATAAAGAGATTCAGAAAGCTGAACAAAAAAGGAAGGAAATTCAATTGGAAGAAACAAAATTCTCAAAGGTTTCAAAACAAGTCAACGAGAGGAAGATGATACGAATAAAGAAGTGACTTGCTTTGAATGCAAGAAAAAGGGACACATCGGACCAAACTGTCCTCTCGTTAAAGAAGAGAAAAGGGAAGTCCGAGAAAAACAGAAGGCACTCAAGGCGAGACTTGGAGTGATACCGAATGTGAAGATAGTGACAATGATTATGCCAATATTTGTTTAATGGCACGATCAGACTCAGATTCAGACCTTGATTCAGACTCAGACAGTGAACTCGAGGTAAGTAACTTGAAAATTCCTGTTAAAGTTTCTAAATACATTGATGAACTTTGTCTTAGTCTGAAAACCTCTCTTAAGAGGATCTCCGAATTAAAAAGGGAAAATTCTACTTTGAAACATAAGGATAAACTTATGAAAGAAAAGGTTGAAAAACTTGAAAAAGATGTTGTTGTTGTAAAAGAAAACTCAGATAATATCTTAAATGAAAATAATCTTTTGAAAAATGATATGACTAACATATCAAAGAGATTTTCAAATGGTTCTGAAAAACTGGACAAGATTCTTTCGATACAAAGACCATATTTTGACAAGTTGGGTCTTGGTATGACTTCGAAACTATTCCACTAATTGATTTTCCAAAGGTAAAAGAAAGAATTAAACAAAGACCAGCTAGAACTGTTTACAAAAATAATTTTCAGAAAGTCTTTGTAAAACCTCGTTGGTAGAAGTGCTCTAAGATGTTCCAAGTGTAAAAGCTCGTAACACTTCGAAAAAGAATGTCCTTTAGTTTGGAGACTCGTTAAAAGGAGTTGGGCTAAGACCTGTCTATTGTACTAACACTTCTGGACCCAAGATGGTATGGGTACCAAAAGAGCTTGAATTTTTGTTAATTGCAGGTTACTATCAAAAAGAAGATAAAATGGTATCTTGATAGTGGCTGCTCAAGACATATGACAAGGGACTCAAACTGCTTCATAAAACTTATCCGATAGACGGAGGAAAAGTTTCCTTTGGTGGTAACAATAGAGGGAAGATTGCGGTCGAGGAAAAAGTGAAGATTGGGAGTTTGTCAATCAATAATGTTTCATTAGTTGAAGGATTAAATTACAACTTACTTAGCATAAGTCGGGCTTGTGTGATTCTCGCTTCAAGATCAACTTTCGGGAAGAAACGTGTACTCGGGAATCGGTAGAGACCTTACTCAATCTTTTACCGGTCGAAGACATGGAAATATCTATCTTCCTCGGATGTGAATCAAGAAAGATCACAATGCTTAATATCAGTACAAGATGAAGCAAATCTATGGCACAAAAAGCTAGGCCATATCAACATGAAGCAAATCAACAAGATCTTTACAAAGAAACTTGTTCGAGGATTGCCTACTTTGAATTATTCAAAATCTGATCTATGTACACCATGTGTACCGGGTAAACAAAGTTAGAAATTCTTACAAATCAATAAATAAAGTTTCCACTAATCATGTATTGCAGCTTTTGCATATGGATTTGTTTGGACCTACCGAACGAAAAGCATTGGTGGTAAAAGGTTCCTGCAGTAATAGTGGATGATTATTCACGATTTACTTGGGTCTACTTTCTTTCAAGTAAGTCGAGACTTTTCTTTTTTTTCAAAATTTGCTAAAAAGGTGCAGAATGAGAAATGTCATACTATTACAAGCATTCGTACGAGACCATGGAGGTGAGTTCGAAAATCAAGAATTTGCTAACTTGTGTGATGAATTTGGTTTTCAACATAAATTCTCTTCTCCATATACACCAGAACAGAATGGGGTTGTGGAAAGGAAGAATAGATCTTTACAAGAAATGGCAAGAACTCTTTTAATTGGAAATCAAGTTTCTTCAAGGTTTTGGGCGTAAGTGTTTCAACCGCTGCTATATTATAAACCGAGTGTTTTTAAGACCAATTCTTGAGAAAACTCCTTATGAAATTTTTAAAGGGAAGAAACCAATAGTTTCTTATTTTCAAATATTTGGTTGCAAATGTTTTATTCTAAAAAATGCTAATGATCGTGTTGGTAAGTTTGAAGAAAAATCGATGAAGGATTCTTTCTTGGATACTCTACAACAAGCAAAGCCTTTAGAGTGTTCAACAAAAAGACTCGACCGTGGAAGAATCAATGAATGTCAAATTTCAAGACTCTCCACAAGTTCGGCAGATACAGATCAAGACTCGAAACTGCCCGTAAACCGTTAAAGCCGACTCCACCGGCGGTTGCTAATTCAAGATCGCACAACAAGCTACTAATGAAGAATCTACTCAAGAAGAAGATCAACAATCTATCGATGATCAAGAATCGGAAGCACAAGTCTAGTCATCCCTGAAGAACTCATTATTGGAAATATTAATGAGGGAATTCGAACAAGATCCAAAAGGCGAGAGGAGTCTAATGCTGTTGCTCTTATTTTGAAATAGAACCCAAAAATATCGAAGAAGCTTTAGCTGATGAAAGCTGGATTGAAGCAATGCAAGAAGAACTCGTACAATTCAGTATTAATGACGTATGGGAATTAACTCCCAAACCAAAAGGTAATCGCTTATTGGAGCTAAATGGGTTTTCAGAACAAAGTTGATGAAAAGGGCAAAGTAACGAGAAACAAAGCAAGACTCGTAGCTAAAGGATACACGCAAGAAGAAGGGATTGACTACGATGAGACTTACGCTCCAGTAGCAAGGTTATAAGCAATCGATTATTACTTGCTTTTGCGTGCTATAAGAATTTCAGGTTGTTTCAAATGGATGTCAAAGTGCATTCTTGAATGGAGTCATTCAAGAAGAAGTCTATGTAGAACAACCTCCTGGTTTTGAAGATTCAAAGAAACCAGACTCGTATTCGATCGAAGAAAGCTTTATATGGACTAAAACAAGCTCCTCGAGCTTGGTATGAAAGGCTAAGCAATTTCTTAATTCATAGTGGCTTTTCTAAAGGTAATGTAGACACTACTCTGTTCATTAAAAAGGAAGGTAAAAGTTTTCTACTTGTTCAGATTTATGTAGATGACATCATATTTGGATCATCTAATGAGACTTTGTGCAAGAAATTTTCTAAGTCTATGCGGGATGAATTCGAGATGAGCATGATGGGTGAACTATCCTTTTCCTTGGTCTACAAGTCAAACAACTAAAGGAGGGAATATTCATTCATCAAGAGAAGTATGCAAAAGAACTTGTTAAAAATTCGGTCCGGAAAATTGCAAAAAGACCGACATACCAATGTCAAGCTCCTTGAAGATAGACAAAGATGAAGCGGGGAAGAAAATTGATCAAAAATTATACAAAAAGAGTATCATTGGCTCACTCCTTTATCTTACGCATCCTGCACGACATATTATTTAGTGTTTGCATATGTGCTAGATTTCAATCGATCCTAGAGAATCTCACTTAAGCGCCGTTAAACGTATTATTAAATATGTTGCTACTATTGCTAAGATCGGTCTTTGGTATCCCAAAGAAGGAGACTTTACACTTCTTGGCTATTCAGACGCAGATCTTGCAGGTTGTAGAGTTGAAAGAAAAAGCACTTCAGGTACGTGTCAATTACTAGGAAACAGGACAATATCCTGGTTTTCGAGGAAACAGAGTGCGTGGCTCTTTCACAACTGAAGCGATGAATACGTTGCTCTTGGAAGTTGCTGTTCTCAAATCTTGTGGATAAAACAACAACCGCAAGACTTTGGCATTGAAGACTCTTGCACAGAAATTAGGTGTGACAACACCGGTGCAATCAATCTTACAAAGAATCCCATTCTACATTCAAGAGCAAAACATATTGAGATTCGACATCACTTTATAAGAGATCATGTTCAGAACAAAGAAGTCTTGATACAATTCATAGACTCAAAGAATCAATTGCGACATCTTTACAAAGCCTCTTGAGAAAAGCTTGTTTGAGTCTATTCGCTCAAGACTCAATATATTATCTCTTGAAGAATATTAGAGTTCGGACTCGTAAGAACCAAAGTCCGACAGAGCATCGACTCAAAGGATCGAGAATATGAATCGACACGTCTCGTAAGTTTCCTTACTTAAACTGTCTTATTGATAAGGTAAGATAATCTGTCTAATTTTAAGTTGGTTATTATTTTCAAAAGAAGTGGTTATCGTTTTATTAAGGCAGTTATTCTTTTTTAAAAGGAAAATTCAATATTTCCAAAATATACGACGCTTGGTTATTCCCCGTGCCTCGTTATCTTTTATACATCTTTTCTCCTTCGTTTTCACTTTACTCGAAACCCTAGATCAAAAGCTTTTCACTGCTTCTGCAATTTTTCCTCCCAAACTTCATTGTTTCAAAGTTCTCAACTTTCTTGCGAAACAAGTGAGAAAGTCTTTCCAAAGAAAAGCACAATGTCGTATCGTAGGAAATCTTCCCGGA